>JAVSCE010002699.1:0-27031 GCA_032199065.1 Smutsia gigantea | reverse complement strand
GGAAACTCTTGAATTAGTTGAGGAATATAAAGGATGCCATTTGAAATTAGTTGTGTTTCCTGGTACAGTAATTCTGGAGTTGTTTTGATAAGTAATTAATTGTTCTGTTTGTGTGTAGGTGTGTGATGGTGTCTTGCCAATGGGTTACAGCCCTAGGCAAGTTTACTACAGATTCAGTGAGACCAAAGAATGACAATGGAACATTCTTGGGGTGAAAGGGTTTATACCCAACTTTATTCCCACAGTGGCAGGTCAATCACTAGAATCCCATCCACTCAGAGCGAGTCTGCATACAGCTAGGTGGCCTCTGCCTCTGGGCCGCTCTACCAACACAGTCATCTCAGTCTCGGTCCATGGCACTGCCACCACTCCAGTCTCTGCTCTCCTGCAGCCATGTGGTCATGCTACCATGTCTTGCAGAGCACTGGGTGGAGCTCTTTATATACAGTGTCGTGTAAATGGGTTTCAGCCCTGGGCAAGTTCGCTATGGATTCAATGTGACCAAAGAAATTGACAGCAAAACTGTTCTTGGGGTGAAAGGGTTATACCCAACTTTATTTCCACGTGGCAGGTCAGTCACTAAAATCCCATGCACTCAGAGTGAGTCTGTATCTAGCAAGCCAGTCTCTGCCTCTGGGCTCCTCTGCACAGTTGTCCCACACAGCCATCCTCTGGGCCTCTCTGCACAGTCACCGTCCCACAGAGCCGTTCTGGGCCTCTGTCCTCAGTGCTGCCACCACTTCAGCCTCTGCTCTGCTCTTCTGCAGCCTTGCAGCCATACCACCGTGTCACGCCCAGAGCACTGGGTGGAGCTCTTTATATAGAGTCAACAGCCATGTATTGCCCACAGGTGTGCAGTGAGCTAATCAACAAGGGCCAGGTGAGAATCCTGGCCACAGGAACTCTCATTTTATCCACAACAGTCAATAGCAACATATTGCCCACATGTGTGTAGTGAGCTAGCCAGCCAGAGCCAAGTGAGAATCCTGGCCACAGACACCTTCATTTTATCCACAGATGATTTACTTGATTTTAAAATGGAGAATACTAGCTCCAGCCCCTTGGGTAGTCTCCTAGCATGCATCCTTCAAAATTGGATGATGTTCAGCTATGAGCCCATGAATAAGAAAGAGATGATATATTTTTTTAACTGCCTGGCCATAATACTCCCTGGAGTTGGGACAGCAATGGCCTGAAAATAACTCAATAAATTATGACCTTGCAACTAGATTTGTTTTATAAAAGGGAGGAGAAATGGGATGAAATATTTTATGTTCAGTCCTGTATGCCTCTGTATCAGAGTAAGAGTATGCAAAAGAGATGTAAGATATTGGTTCAGAAGAGTCTCAAAACAAACAGATTTTGCCTGACTCCAATAAGGAAGATGATTTTTTATTAATTCAGTTGAATACTCCTACTGCTCATTCACTTATATGAAACCCCGAGGGCTATCACTCCACTCCCCAGGTGCCTCAGGTTCTGGCCCCAGATTTATCAAGAATGGTCTCCCCCTGTAATATCCACCAGGGTACACAATTTGGCCAGTGGATTACCCAAACTCAGGAAAATTGCCTTTAAGGAGCAGATGCTAATTGACAGCCACAAGGCCTCATCTACCTTCATTCCCATTTTCCCCTAACAACCCTGTCATAGCTGCTTCAGCTGTAACTGTACTATCAGCTAATCTGGACTGGAGTCCTAACAATATGAGACAAAAATAAATGTGAGCATGGCAAAGTCTGTGTATTAAAGGGGCTCAGAAAGGGAGTCTGTAAACAAGGCCAGGAAGTTAAGCAAAAACATAACTAGGATCCTTCAGATTATCTGGAAAGGAACTTTGAGGCCTATTCACAATATACAGACATAGACCCAGAGAATCCAGAAAAAAAAAACCCTCCAAATGATAAATCAGACCTTCATAGGACAGGAAGGTCCCCACATACAGAAGAAACTACAGAAAGTAGAAGGAGCTCTGGGAATCCCTATGCCACAATTGGTTAGGATTTCCTGTAAGGTCTTTAATAGCCAAAACCAAGTTTAAGAGAAGATGAGCAACATAAATGAGACAACAGGCCACCCTGATAGCTGCAGCACTGAGCCAGAAACAATCAGGGTACTGATAAGGCCTACATCATGGTAGTACCCAACCCAAGGTAAGGCCCAAAGGGCCCCATAAACTTGGATCTAAGAGTTAGTCAAATGTGGGGCCATGACAAGGTGCATATTGAAAGCAAGAAGGACACTGGAAGATAGAATACCCATGTGGATAAAATGAAAGTTCCTATGGCCAGGATTCTCACCTGGCCTTCGTTGCCAAGCTCACTACACACGTGTGGGCAATACGTTGCTATTGACTCCATATAAAGAGCTCTGCTCAATGCCATGGGGAAGGTTAAAGATGTAGTGGAGCAGTGGAGGTTTGACAAACAGGTGGGGGTAGAGGGCCTACCAGTGCTGGAGACATTGGCCCCTCCTCGGTTGAGACCCCACCTCACTGAAAGCTGGCGGAGAGCCAGAAGGCCGCAGCAACCATGAATTCTTTCAGGAGAGGTGCAGGCCCCTCCTCAGGTTGTGGAGCACTCCATGCTCTGTTTCTATTCTCAGGCTCAAGCACTAAAGGAAATACGGTCTTCTTCTTGAAGGAAGAATTTAAAGGACACTGTGAAAGTCACAAGGACCCATATGTGGGTTGGTTTGAAAAGGTAGAAGCAGACAGAAAGAAACTGGACTGGAACTCTTGCAGTTGAGACCAGAGCAGTGGTTCTAGCTCCTGAGGACAAAGCGGAAGGCACAGATAAAGCAACAAGATTGGCCTGTGTGTCTGCAAGACTTTTCGCTGGAAAGGCTGGAGAAGGTGGGTATTGTAAGGCCCGCCCATGGTCCTTTTGGTTAACTCCTTTGAGTAAAACTGATTTGAATACAGCCAGGATGATCACTTGGTGGCAGAGGATCTCCTCAGACTTGAAGGTTATTGTAATTTGTTAAAACTGGTTTGAATACAACCAAGATGTAATGGATCTCCTCAGGTTTGAGGGTTATTACAATTTGTTGTAATTTTTGTTATTTGTATAATGTTATAGCCTCTGTTGCTATTATGGAATTTGGTTACAATATTCCAGCTTTCTCACACAGGGACCATTGCAGAGGATCGAGGGCACATAGATTGAGAGGACAGAATCCTGTAGGAGTGGAGTGTGGATAAAACAAAAGTTCCTGTGGCCAGGATTCTCACCTGGCCCTGATTGGCTAGCTCACTACACACTTTTGTGCAATACATTGCTATTAACGCTATATAAAGAGCTCTGCTCAGTGCTCTGGGAGACACAGTTGCATGGCTGTGAGGCTGCAGGAGAGAGGAGCAGAGCCTTGAGTGGTGACAGCACCAAGGACAGAGTCCCTGAGGACAGCTGTGCAGGACGACTGTGCAGGCCGAGAGTCCCAGAGAATGGCTGTGTGGGCAGAGAGGCCCAGAGGATGGCTGTGCAGGATGGCTGTGAGGAGAAAGAGGTCCAGATGCACTGACGGGCTTGCTGCATGCAGACTCGCTCTGAGTGAACAGGGTTTTATTGATTGACCTGCCACCGTGGAAATAAAGTTGGGTATAACCCTTTTCCCCCATGAACGTTTTACTGTCATTTTCTTTGGTTACACTGAATCCATAATTAACTTGACCGGGCTGAAACCCATTGGCAAGACAACCTATAGTTAAGAAAAGAAAAATTACCACCCAGAGTTTCAGCTACCGTCAGCTGGCCAATAGTGATCAGGAATGAGTGGGCTAAGGGATTCTGAAAAGCCCTACCAGCTCTACTGAAATTTTCCATATCAAGCGAATTTACTCTAATATTGGGAAGAAGATTTATGGATTTCCTAGTGGATACTGGGTCCACTCATTCAGTATTAAATGCCAAATTAACCAAATTAGCCCCAGCAAATATGGTTGTGACTGGAAAGCCATTACAAAGAGAGGTGAGGATAGATATATGGGCAGATGGGAGGCCTGGACATGAAAAATCAGCTCAACTAACCAAGTCTATTCCAGCCAACCAGACCTGGCAGATCACTACCTGGAGAATCCAAACCTAGAAATGTTCATGGAAGGAAGCAGCTTTATGGATCATCACCTAAAAGAGTGGGGTATGCAATGGTGACACACCAGGAGATTCTGGAGGCAGAAGCTCAGCCCAAAAGGATTGTCCTCACACATGTTCTGAAGCTTAGTAAGAACAAAAATGTATTAAATATGCCTTTTCTGTGGTACATAACCATGAGGCCATTTGGAAGTAAAGAGGGTCCTTAACATGGGGAAAGAGGAAACTAAGCAGGCGGAGGGGGTTCTAGATCTGTTGGAAGTAGTAATAGGACCAAAGGACATTACACATTGTCCTGGATATTATCCAAAGTTACTCAGGAAATCTCCAGAGTTCTCATAATACAATGGAAACTTCATGCTTTGTGGAGCCCCAGTAGATGGAGAAAACTGGAAAAAAAATGAAACTCACTTTAAAGAAAACTCTGTCCAAAATTTGTCAGGAAATTTACTTGGCTTGGGATATGGTACTGCTGGTTGCACTGCTTAGAACCAGGTGGTCCTCCCAAAGCAAGCTCCAATTTCCTGCGTTTGAAATGCTAGGCCTTATGAAATGCTACAGGGGAGACCCTTACTGTCAAACAGTGGGAAGAAGATTTATGGATTTCCTAGTGGATACTGGGGCAATAAGTTTGGTCTGCAGAATCCAGAGGGACAAAGGGTTAAAGAACTAGATGTTATGAAATGTGTTAAATCCTTAGGGGCCACTGTAATGGCTACCCACAAGTCTGCTTCTAACTGGTTAATGTGCCTCTAAACACCCTGATGACCAGCTACATCCATGGTGGTCAGGACTATATGAAGTACTCGTAGTAACTCATTCCTCTGTTACATTGAAAGGGGTCAAGCCATGGATCCATCACTCCCCATTCAAGATCATCCCAATTCACCAAAACATGACTGAGAATGGGAACCAGGTAAGAAAAACCCACAAGGACTGAGCTCCTGTTTGGGACTGTGATTCTTCTCAAAGGTTACAGAACATTGGGATGTTGTATCCCATTTTGACCCTGGACTAGGAGGATACCAACCCTTCAAAGAATCCAAATTGAGTATCCTGATCTGTGCTCCAGTTCAGCAGGAAGAATGAAAGTGGTCATCACCCCTAATCCCTTTGGATTGAGGAATTATCATAAGATGGGACTGTTACTGCAGGGTAACAGTCACAGATGATTCTTATTTTTAGAGAATGACCAGAAACCTCCAAGACCCTGTCAGGCCCTCCCAAGAAGCCTATTATATCCAGGTGAAACTGGCCAAGCCATTTAGAGTATGTGCAGGGTAGATTCATTCAGCTGGTCATTCACCTTCCTGATGAGAAAATGTGTCCCAAATCAGCATGCGTAATTAACTAACACATAAAACATGGCCATCACAGGGACCAGAGGATGTGAAAATCACTGTGGGATGGAGAAAGTAGAATCAGAATTTCCAAACCCTCAAGCCAACCACTTTTCACTGGGTTCCTTAAAAAGCCTCTCTTGCTGAAGAGCAAGGAGATGGATTTGAGCTAGCCTCAAGTCTCCTTGATCAGCCACCTTGCAATAAAACTCTTCCCTTTTGCAAAAGCTATTGGCTGAGATTGGATTAAAGATGGTGGCATGAGAGGTGAGACAGAGGCTTCCTCCTAAAACCTCATATAATATGAAAATAAAGGTACTGCAACTACTCTTGAAAGAGCAACGGGAAACAGGACAGCAACAAACTGTATACACCTGGAGACAAGAGCAGCCCTCACAGAAAAGCATAACGTACTAAAGCTGTGGTCATGTGGAATACAAGCCCTTCCCCCACACCAGCTCACCTGCAGGAGGAACAGGAACGGAGCAGGAAGGGAGTGGAGATATGGGACTGCTGAATACCTAACTCTGGAGATCTGCTCTGGGAGCACAAACCTACATTTCATGGTGCTTGCATGATACTCTCATAATTAGGGGGTTGGAAAGCTAAGACAGGCAGAATTCGGAGAGACTAAGATTCCAGGTGCTTGTGGAAAGCATGGATCCATATCCAGCTGCTCAGGGACAAAAGAAAGGCGAGCAGACTGAGAGACATACTAAAAGAGAAGCCCTTAGCAAGAGGGCTGCTAAAGGGGCAAGGATTACACAGAGCTTACTACTCAGGAGAAAGGACAGGCAGACAAAATTGTCCAGGTGCACTCTGCCCAGCAGGTTGGGAGCTTTCACGATCTTCAGGTGCTCCAGCTCCCTGGCTGCATACACAGCTCCAAGAACCCCTTTTGTGACAGGCAGACTAGTGCGCCTTTCTCCTGGGCAGCCCCACTGGGCTTGCAAATCAGGAAATCCTTCCCTGGTGTTAGGCCAGCCGGAGGGAAGATCTGTCTACAGCAACTAAAAACACAAAGCACAGAGGCTTATACCTGTGTGCTCAGCCCACTGGTTCAGGCAGTGGAGACAGGCATAGCAGCCAGGAACCAGGAAACAGTCCTTTCCTCCCCGGAGGCACCAATACCACTCCCCTACAATCCCTGCATTGCTGCAGGGGCTGAGCAGCTCCACAGAGTAGAGCTTCTGGGCACTAGAGGGTGCCATACACAAATATGAAACACCAAAGGAATGTGGTCCAGAGTAAAATTATGAATACAACTCCTGAGAAAGATTTAAATGATATGGACCTTATGACGCTCCCTGAAAGGGAGTTCAAAATAAAAATCATTAACATGCTCATGGAGGTATGGAAAGATATTCAAGAACTCAGGAATGAATTCTGGTCAGAGATCCAATCATTGAAGAACACAATGGACAGTATTAAAAGCAGATTGGATACGGTGGAGGAGACAATAAATGAAATAGAAACTAGAGAAGAGGAATACCAAAAAGCTGAGGCACTGAGAGAAAAAAGGATCTCTAAGAATGAAAGAATATTGAGAGAATTGTGTGACCAATCCAAACGGAACCGCATTATAGGGGTACCAGAAGAAGAAGAGAGAGAAAAGGGATAGAAAGTGTCTTTGAGGAGGTGATTGCTGAAAACTTCCCCAGTCTGGGGAAGGAGATAGTCTCTCAGGCCATGGAGGTGCGCAGATCTCCCAACACAAGGGACCCAAGGAAGAAAACAGCAAGACATATAGTAATTAAAATGGCAATGATCAACGATAAGGACAGACTATTAAAAGTAGCCTGAGAGAGAAATAAGATCACATACAAAGGAAAACCCATCAGGATATCATCAGACTTCTCAGCAGAAACCATACAGGCCAGAAGGGAGTGGCATGATGTATTTAATGCAATGAAGCAGAAGGGCCTTGAACCAAGATTACTTTATCTGGAAATATTTTCATTTAAATTTGAAGGAGGGATTAAACAATTCCTAGATAAGCAAAAGCTGAGAGAATTTGCCTCCCACAAACCATCTCTACAGTGTATTTTGGAGGGACTGCTATAGATAGAAGTGTTCCTATGGATTAATGGCTGTCACCAGAGGTAATAAAACCACAGTAAATAAAATAGAACAGCTAATTACTAAGCAAATGCAAAATTAAATTAACTATCCTCAAAGTCAATCAAGGGATAGACAAACAGTACAGAATATGATACCTAATATATAAAGAATGGAGTAGAAAGAAAAAGGAGGAAGGAAACAAACAAACAAAAAAGAACCTGTAGATTGTGTTTGTAATAGCACATTAAGTGAGTTGTCAGACTTTTAGATAGTAGGGAAGTTAACCTTGAACCTTTGGTAACCACAAATCTGAAGCCTACAATGCCAATAAGTACATACTATCCATAATTACCCTAAATGTAAATGGACTGAATGCACAAGTCAAAAGATATAGAGTCACTGAATAGATAAAAAAACAAGATCCATCTATATACTGCCTTCAAGAGACTCACTTTAAACCCAAAGACATACTCAGACTAAAAGTGAAGGGATGGAAAAAGATATTTCATTCAAACAACAAAGAGAAAAAAGCAGGTGTTGCAGTACTTGTACCAGACAAAATAGACTTCAAAACGAAGACAGCAGCAAGAGATAAAGAAGGACATTACAGAATGATAAAGTGGTCAGTCCAACAAGAAGATATAACCATTATAAATATATATGCACCCAACACAGGAGCGCTGGCATATGTGAAACAAATACTAACAGAATTAAAGGAGGAAATAGAAAGCAATGCATTCATTTTAGGAGACTTCAACACACCACTCACTCCAAAGGACAGATCGACCAGACAGAAAATAAGTAAAGACAGAGGCACTGAACAACACACTAGAACAGATGGACCTAACAGACATCTACAGAACTGTGCACCCAAAAGCAGCAGGACACATTCTTCTCAAGTGCACATGGAACATTTTCCAGAATAGACCATATAATAGGCCACAAAAAGGAACGCAGTAAATTCAAAAATATTGAAATCCTACCAACCAACTTCTCAGATCACAAAGGTATAAAACTAGAAATAAATTTTAGAAAGAAATCAAAAAGGCTCACCAAATACATGGAGACTTAACAACATTCTCCTAATTAATCAATGGGTTAATGACCAAATCAAAGCAGAAATCAAAGAATATATGGAGACTAATGACAACAACAGCACAAAGCCACAACTTCTCTGGGAGGCAGCAATGGTAGTTCTAAGAGGAAAGTATATTGCAACACAGGCCTACTTAAAGAAGGAAGAATATTTCGAAATGAATAGTCTGAAGACACAATTACTGAAATTGGAAAAAGAACAAATGAGGCCCAAAGTCACCAGAAGGAGGGACATAATAAAGATCAGAGGAGAAATAAAAAAAAATTGAGAAGAATAAAACAATAGAAAAAATCAATGAAACCAAGAGCTGGTTCTTTGAAAAAATAAACAAAATAGATAAACCCCTAGCCAGACTTATTAGGAGAAAAAAAGAATCTACACACATAAACAGAATCAGAAATGAGAAAGGAAAAATCACGACAGACCCCACAGAAATACAAAGAATTATAAAAGAATATTATGAGAATCTATATGCTAACAAGCTGGAAAACCTAGAAGAAATGGACTTCTTAGAAAAATACAACCTTTCAAGACTGACCAAGCAAGCAACAGAAAAACTAAACAGCCCAATCACCAGCAACGAAATTGAATCGGTAATCAAAAAACTACCCAAGAACAAAACCCCCGGACCAGATGGATTCAACTTTGAATTCTACCAGACATATAGAGAAGAAATAACAGCCATTCTCCTTAAAGTTTTCCAAAAAATAGAAGAGGAGGGAATACTTCCAAACTCATTCTATGAAGCCAGCATCACTCTAATACCAAAACTTAGAAAAGACCTCACCAAAAACGAAAAATACAGACCAATATCCCTAATGAACGTAGATGCAAAAATACTCAACAAAATATTAGAAAACCGAATTCAAAAATACATCAAGAGGATCATACACCATGATCAAGTGGGATTCATCCCAGGGATGCAAGGGTGGTAGAACATTTGAAAATCCATCAACATCATCCACCACATCAACAAAAACAAAAACAAAAACCACATTATCATCCCCATAGCTGCTGAAAAAGCATTTGACGAAATTTAGCATCCATTCATGATTAAAACTGTCAACAAAATGGGTATAGATGGCAAGTACCTCAACATCATACAGGCCATATATGACAAACCCACAGCTAACATCATGCATAACAGCGAGAAGCTGAGCGCTTTTCATCTAAGATCGAGAACAAGGCAGGGATGCCCACTCTCTCCACTGTTATTCAACATTGTACTGGAGGTCCTAGCCACCGCAATCAGACAAAACAAAGACATACAAGGCATCCAGATTGGTAAAGAAGAAGTCAAATTGTCACTATTTGCAGATGACATGATACTGTACATAAAAAACCCTAAAGATTCCATTCCAAAACTACTAGAACTAATATCTGAATTCAGCAAAGTTGCAGGATACAAAATTAACACACAGAAATCTGTTGCTTTCCTATACACTAATGGTGAACTAACAGAAACAGAAATCAGAAAAACAATTCCATTCAGAATTGCATCAAAAAGAATAAAATATCTAGGAATAAACCTAACGACGGAAGTGAAAGACCTGTTCTCTGAAAACTGCAATACACTCCTAAGAGAAATTAAAGAGGACACTAACAAATGGAAATGCATCCCGTGCTCTTGGCTAGGAATATTGTCAAAATAGCTATACTACCTAAAGCAATCTTCAGATTCAATGCAATCCCTATCAAGCTACCAACAGCTTTCTTCAATGAACTGGAACAAATAATTCTAAAATTCATATGGAACCACAAAAGACCCCTAATAGCCAAAGCAATCCTGAGAATGAGGAATAAAACAGGGGGAAATACGCTCCCTGACTTCAAGCTCTACTACAAAGCAACCGTAATCAAGACAATTCGGTATTGGCATAAATACACAGCCACAGACCAGTGGAACAGAATAGAAAATCCAAACATTAACCCAAACACATACAGTCAGTAAATATTTGATAAAGGCGCCTTGGATATACAATGGGGAGATGACAGCCTCTTCAGCAGCTGGTGTTGGAAAAACTGGACAGCTACATGTAAGATAATGAAACTGGACTACTGTCTAACCCCATAGACAACGATAAATTCAAGATGGATCTCAAAGACCTGAATGTAAGTCATGAAACCATAAAACTCTTAGGAAAAAACATAGGCAAAAATCTCTTGGACATAAACATGAGTGACTTCTTCATGAACATATCTCCCCAGGAAAGGGAAACAAAAGCAAAAATGAACAAGTGGGACTATATCAAGCTGAAAAGATTCTGTACAGAAAAGTACACCATCAGTAGAACAAAAAGAGATCCTACAGTATGTGAGAATATATTCAAAAATGATATATCTGATAAGGGGTTGACATCCAAAATATATACAGGACTCACCCACCTTAACAAACAAAAAGCAAATAATCCAATTAAGAAATGCTCAGAGGACATGAATAGACACTTTTCTAAATAAGAAATTCAGATGGCCAACAGGCACATGAAAAGATGCTCCACATCGCTAATCATCAGAGAAATGCAGATAAAATCAGAATGAGTTATCACCTCACACCAGTGAGGATGGCAAATATCCAAAACACAAACAACAAGTGTTGGCAAGGTTGTGAAGAAAAGGGAACCCTCCTACACTGCTGGTGGGAATGCAAATTAGTTCAAACATTGTGGAAAGCAGTATGGAGGTTCCTCAAAAATCTCAAAATAGAAATACCTTTTGACCCAGGAATTCCACTCCTAGGAATTTACCCTAAGACTGCAGCATCCCAGTTTGAAAAAGACATATGCACCCCTATGTTTATCGCAGCACTATTTACAATAGCCAAGAAATGGAAGCAACCTAAGTGTCCATCAGTCAATGAATGGATAAAGAAGATGTGGTACCTATACACAGTGGGATATTATTCAGCCATAAGAAGAAAACAAATCCTACCATTTGCAACAATATGGATGCAGCTAGAGGGTATTATGCTCAGTGAAATAAGCCAAGCCGAAAAAGACAAGTATGAAATGATTTCACTCCTATGTGGAGTATAAGAACAAAGAAAAAAAACTGAAGTAACAAAACAGCAGCAGACTCACAGAACCCACGAACGGACTAATAGTTACCAAAGGGAAAGAGACTGGGGAAGATGGGTGGGAAGGGAGGGATAAGAGGGAAAAAGGGGCATTATGATTAGCAGGTGTGATGTTGGGGGGGGCATGGGAGGGCTGTACAACTCAGAGAAGAGAAATAGTGATTCTATAGCATCTCACTATGCTGATGGACAGTGACTGTAATGGGGTTGTTGGTGGGGACCTGATGAAGGGTGTTGTTTAATAACCATAATATTGCACATGTAATTGTAGAATAATGATACCAAAATAAATTATTTAAAAAAGGTATTGGCTATTTTGTTTATGGTATGTGTCAGGCATCAGACCCTTGTTCAGTTACAGATGGAGATTATACAATGATAAAAGGGCCAAATTACCTGAAAGATATAACGATTATATATATTCACACACATCATAACACCTAAATATATAAATCCAATATCGACAGAAGTCATGGCAGAAATGAACAGCCATAAAATAATGAGACTTCAATTACTCACTTTAAATAATGGATTCACAATGTAAATGTATGACCTAAAACTATGAAATTTTCAGGAGAAATTAAAGGGTAAAATCTTTACGACATTGGATTTGGCAAGATTTTCTAGCTATGACAAACACATGGGAAAAATACAGAAGTTGCACTTCATGACAATTTAAAAAATTTTGCTTCAAAAGACACTATCAAAGCGTAAAGGCTAACTCAGGACATTCAGTTTCTGGTTGTAACTCTGGGAGAAAAAATGTATTCCCAGCCACGGGCAAAATATTTTTGAAGGTGAAATCAGTCAAAGGGAGAAATAAAGTGGGAGAAACCCATTTATTGTTTATAACCAGTGGTCCATTTCTGCTTGCCTATGTCTCTCCTGACCCAGCTGCAAAAAGGACCCCACCCAATCCTCTGGTCCAGATATGCCCTCACTCCTCCATATCATCTCCTATTGATATAGAGATGGACTATTCCCATCCACCCCTTGGAAACACCTGTTGATATGGAGATGCACTAAGGCCAGGCAAGAGATTATGGAAATATTGCAATTTTACTCACGGGCCTCCCTTACAGAAACCTTGCCTCACAATCTACTCACTCCTCATCTTCTGCAATGGCCCCTGTGCAAGAGAACTGGAGCACTGTAACCAGACTAATAAGATACAATAACAACAGCAATAAAATAATGAATCCACACGCCAGAAGATTCAGCTAGGTTCAAAATCCTATGCACATTAAATCCATAGCTTGCTCATTTCACAGGCGATCAGCAGCTGAACAGGTAGGGAGTTCACAGAAATTATAAAACACCAGCTTCAACCAGGGTTCAGGTCCAGGCCACAGGGACTGTATAAGAAAATAAGGGTGATAAGATATATGTTTTAGTGACACCAACATAGGCAAATCTTGTCCATCTGGTAGGATGCATAAAATAGACTGGTCCTGTGATAGGACAGTGGCAGGAATAGGATCTCATCCTGGTTTAGTATATCAGATCTTCACCCCCATCTTGGTTGGAATTACAGAAGGGTCAATATATAGGGCTATGGGGGTACTTGCACTAGCCATAAAGATTAAAAACAAAAGTCCTTGCAGGATGCTCTTACCACCTGGATGTTTTGGGTACATTACCATGATCTTTGGGGGTCATTCTGCTGTTACTCCAGGAACACACAGGTGGCCAGCTTTCAGGCCTTTCCCCAAGGTGCCAGAAGGGCCAGCCATCACTGGTTCATGTGTTGAAATGTCCAGGGTGATGTTCACTCAACAGTATCCAGGGTTTAATGCAACTGGGGATGGCAGGAGGATGTTGCTCTGCTGGCCATATCCTGGCTTCAAAAACTCCTCTTTGGTTTGCACATACAGTTGTATAGGACAGGCAGTAATGTGTGCTAGCATGTCTACAGGACTCAAGGCTCTTTTTTGGAGCTTCTAATTCAAATGCTATAGCACTGCTCATGAGCAAACTGAGGAGCTCCATAGTCTTAGGGTCCAACGTCAGGCCAGGTTTCTACAAACCATTGTACTTATCTGTCATGCCTGCCCTCGTAGGATTATATGGTACATGAAATGCCCACTTTATTCATAACTGCTGCACCCATTCTTATTATTAATGTCCAGTAAAGTGGGTGCCTTGATTGCTCTCAATCACCTGTGGCTAGCCACAGGCTGCAAATAAATGCTTTTGGCCCTTTTTGGTGGTTTGCTGATATGCATGATGTGCAGAAAAAGCAACCAACAGTCCAGTAGCTGTGTCCACACAAGTCATGGCGTACCAATATCCATCTGATATGGGCAGAGGCCCAATATAGTCTATCTGCCACCTGACAAGGGTATTGGTCCCTTTACTATTGTCAAATGTTGCTGTGGGTCTGGGTGTAAGTCCCTCTCAGAGCACACAAGACACTCCGAGGCCTGCTGACTTCTTCAAAGGTCAACAGCAAGCCCCAACAATGAGCTACAACCCATATTGTCTTTTGCCCCACATGTAACAAAAGCTGATGTAACCATTGGGCTACATCAGAGGCAGGATTTCCTACTAGCCAACATACCTGGGCCAGTATGTCTGCTTCATCATTCCCAGGGGATGCCAAAGGCAAATGGCCAGTCACACGATATATGGTGACTGTCTTAGTCTGACCAGAGGCCCATAGGTCTTGCCACAACTCTTGCCCGCAAAAGGGCTAGTGACCAACCATCCAGTTGGCATGGTACCTTGTCGATAGCCACAGGGTAAAGCCCTGATAAACAGCCTAGCCGTCAGTGCAGACAACTCTAAGGGAGGGATCCTGGATGATCATGAGCAATATTGCACACAACTCAGCCCAGTGACTGCTCTTCCCCTCTCTATCCTCCATTCATATTGTTTCAGTCTTAGGATGGAAAGCCACTGCCCACCACTTTGGGGGCTGCCCATGATTGGAGCTCTCTGTATACCAAAAATCTTCAGGTATAGGGGCTTTTCCTTCCTGATAAGTACTCTTGGCTACCAGTGGCTCAAAGGCAAGTTCTTGCTGCTTTCCACTGTTATACATACCAGGCCCCAATAAGTATTGAGGTTCTCCACTTGAGGGGCAATTGGAAAGGGGGCTATGCTCCAGTAAATATGAGCCCCATTTGGCCAGTGTAGGCATCTGTGCCATGCCACTCCATGTACTTTGGGTCCAGTCTTGCACCCAACCCACGATGGAATGGTCGTTATTACCTTGTTCAGAGCTATTCTCATGATGGACTTCAATGCCAGCAAACATGGTAAACAGCAGCCAGTTTCTTCTCTATCAAGATGTACTGGACCTCTGTTGCTTTCCATTGGCCTGACAAAAATCCAATAGTTTGGCATGTCCAGTCATGTTGCTGCCCAAAGCCCAATCCATAGCCATGTTTGGTTACATGAACATCTAGCTCACAGAGCCTTGATGGGTTCTTTACACTCAAGGCATGTTTGGCCGTGACTGCTCACTTAGCAGCAGTAAAAAAAGCTGCATATGTTTCATCCAAGTCCCATCTGATGCCCTCTCATATCAACTGGTATAAAGTCTTCAGAATTTCTGCCAAGTATGAGATACACACTCTCCAGTAGCCCAAAAGTCCCCCAAACCCCTGTATTATTGCCATCGTTGTGTGGGTAGGGAAAGCCTGGACCTTGTCAATGACTGCTTCTGGGATACCTTTACTTTTATCTGATGAGACAACCCTCAAGAATTTTACAGACAAACCACATCCCTGACCTTGGTGCTGTTCAAAGCCCATCCTTTCTCCCGTAGCTGTTGCAGCAAATCTAGGAACTACCCCTTCTAAATCTCCAATAGAATCAGACATGAGCATAATATCATCAATGTAGCCACACCGTTTGCAGTTTCTTCCAGGTGGCCAAGTCCTGGGCTACAAGTCCATAACAAATGGTGGGACTGTGGAGGTATTCCTGTGGAAGGACAGTGAGTGTCCACTGTCTGCCTTCCCACGTGAAGGCAAACTGTTCTTACTTTTCTGTGCTATGTCAGTAGAGAAGAAAGCACTGACTAGGTCCACAATGTAATGTTGTGACCGCAGTTCATGACTTAGTGTGTCCATAAGGGCTGCTAATGAGGAGACAGCAGCATACAAAGAGGGTGTGACTTTATTCAATTCCCTATAGTCCATGGTTATATGCCAGGAGTCTTCTGGCTCTTTCACTGGCTACACTGGGGAATTAAAAGGACAATGAGTGGGATTTATGGTGCCCACCTTTTCCAACTCCTGTAGAGTTTCTCTAATTTCCTTGTACCCCCCAGGCAATTTATACTGCTATTTGTCACTTCACCTAGTTACAAGCAGAGCTACAGGCAGGTGCTTAGCATGTCCCCTCAATGCTGCCTTTACCACACATACCCTCAGACTGAACTCACCAGCAGTGGTCTGTAACCACAGGCCGTGCAGGATATCCACTCCCAAAATATATTCATGGATGGGAGAAATGTACACAGTGTACTCAATTTGGGGTAAACACTCTATCTCCAGTGTGATTTGAGCTTTCTTCACCTTAATTGCCTTACCCCCATAGCCATCTATCAGAGCAGGGGTCCCAAGAAAATGCTCAGGGTTGCCATAAATTAGAGAACATTCAGCTCCTGTGTCCACCAGTGCCAAGACACGTTGTACATTCACAGGTGACCAATGAATTGTTAATTATACATGTGGCCTCTGGTCCCCACCATGTCCCCTAAGGGGGGGGCCTTGACCCTTTCCTCAGTCAAACCACGATGCCCAATCATTGTCCTATGGAGGTGAGGGCCCAGGCAGAGTCTGAGTAATGTCCCCAGAAAGTCTTGCAGGAGCACATGCTGGACATTGTGCTTTCACTCCAGCTTCTGTGCCTTGGAGCTCAACAGCTGGAGCTGCTTCTTTGGCTTTAATTGGTTTCACAGTTCTTCTAATAAGATTCCACTGGGCTGCCGAAACAAGTTTTTCTTTTACTACCCAAGATTTTATCAAATCAACCAACATCTGGGTCCTCAAGTCATTCACAGGGACTTTTGCACCTCTCCTTTCAGTCATAGTCCATACTTCCTTCTGTCTCTTATTGTTTCAACCTCCTCCAGATCTGGTAAAGTATGAGTAGCCTCACTTATGGGTAGCCCTATGTGGGGGGCACGAGTAGTCACTAGGCACCCAAAGAGAGATAGGGGAGCTGTATAGAGCACCATATTTTTCATTCCTACCTGAAGAACTCCTCACTGGGGCCCTGGGTGTTCCATATTATAGATGATATTTTTCATGCCCAAGTCCCATAACACCTTTTGGAGCTCTGCATATGTTTTCCAGCTCATGGGTAAGTAAGGTAAATCACCCTGTTTAGAACAAACTGCTCTGACGGCAGCTGTCAACCAAACCAGAAGCACCCAATTCCCTAAGCTGTGACATGCACTTTGCAACCGCTACAGGAGAGTCAGGTGAGTCATCATGGAAGCCAGTCTAGTTATTTCAGAACCCAAAATAACAATATTTACCACCTCAAAATCCCAGAGACGCAAAAGCCATTTGGGCAGAGTTTCCAATGGCTTCTTCCCATACTGGACGCTCATGTCTACCAGCTCATCCTGGGTAAAGGGGTGGACCATGGAGTGCTCAACAGCTGGGGGAGGGGCCGCTCCTCCCCCTCAGGAGCCGCAGTTGTTGTGTTTTTACTTTTTTAATTACAACCGGATGGGCCTTTAATACAGGAGAGTCTGGTGTCTCCGAACGTAGCCTCAGCAACAGATTGGCCCTTGACCCTTCCCCATTATGCTCTCCCAGCACCTCCTCCGAAATCTCGGTAGCTGAAGGCAATGCTATTTCCACCCCCTCTGCGGGGAAGTTGGGGTTCCTATGGCCAGGATCCTCACTGAACTTAAACAACCTGATGATGTAACTGGCCTGTTGCTAGGCTACCGCTTCCACACCTTTAGGCAATAAGCTATTACTGTGCTATATAGAGAGCTAGGCCCAGTGCTCTGGGCGGAGGCAGAGACACTAGTGCTCGACCTACTGCCAGCCAGGAGAACAAGCCAGGTAATAAACCCTTTCACCCCAAAGAACGTTTGCTGTCATTTTCTTTGGTCACACTGAATCCATAGCAAATTTGCCAGGGGCTGAAACCCATTGGAAAGACAATAGACATAGTCATCAGGATTCATTGTTGACCAAGGAAAAACACAGGCTGCCCTTATGGGAGGGTTGCTTCAGCGTGTTGCCCCTGTGAATGGGGAGACAGTGGATTGTCCCCCAACGGTTTGTTGTCGGAGGTGGCTTGTCTCCTAGAAGACTGGGCCTCACACCAGGACTGGAGGCAAACGGAGGTGATACCTGAGGTAGTACGGATAGCCCTTGGTATAGTAAGTAGGTCTTTTGAGAGACAGAGTGCCCGTGAGGCAGTGGGGACTGTGGGTTGGCTGCTTCTCACGCTATTAAAAAAGTCTACAGAAGAGAAGGACATGCTCCTGAAAAGGACCCAAGAAATGGAGGCATGAGAACACGAGCTGCAAACTTCTGTGGATTCCCTGAAGAAGGAAATGGCATTGATGAGAGAGGAGGCAGTATGAGAACCCCGGCAGTGAAGTGCCATTGGAGAGGTACAAGATTCCTTACAGAAGGGACAGCAGTGCTGCCAGGTGCTCTGAAGGAGGAAAAGGCCATCAAGGAAAAAGATGAACTCCTGAGGGAAGCACAGGCAGAGGTAGCACGAGAACACTAGCTGCAAAGCATTGAGCTGAACGTAAGAGCGCAGCTGAAGAATGAGCTAGCATTGCTGTGAGGCACAGCAGACAAAGTAAAGGTTGTAGCAGCATAGGCACTAGGGGGAGGGGAGAGAAAGGTGCCATAGTCCCTGGAAATGGAGGAGATGGGGAAGGATGAAGGGGTGGTGCCAGAGGCAATGACCCCTCCTGTATTGAAAGCATGCCCAGTGGTTGTAAATAAAATAAAGACCCAGCAGCTGGAAGTTCCCCAAGGAGAGGAGCAGCCCCCTCCCCAGGTCATGGAGCACTCTATGGTCCACCCCTATACTCAGGCTGAGCTGGTGGATTTGGACTCCTGGTTTAGGCAGAAGCCCTCGGAGTCAATATCAGCTTGGCTCCTATGTCTGTGGGACTTAGGGGTGAATAGAATTATTCTGTCGGGATCAGAGATGGGAAAGCTGGCTTCCCTGACAGTGCAGCCCGCCTTGAGGCAGCAATTACAAAATGCAAATCAGACTTCAGGGAGTCACTCCCTCCTCCCTCACATCTGCCATCTAACAGGAGAGGATGGTAGATCACCCTGATTGGGCCACACAGCATGAAGTTCAGCCATAAGCCAACTGGTGGCCATTCTTTCCCCTCACTTAGGGCATCCCATAAGTGAGGTAACACGTACATAAGCAGACTTAGAAGAGGCTAAAACAATGAGAAAATGAAAAAAAAAAAGATCTACTACTCACAAGAAGTATTTAAAGGTCCCCATGAAGGTTTCGAGGACCCAGACGTGGGTTGATTTAATACACGCAGGAGAAGATGGAAGGAAATTAGATGGGAAGTCAAATAGGATCTTAGTAGAGCTATGGCAACAGCTGAAGACAGAATAGGAGTTCCAGCCATTAAGACCAAAGAGGCAGAGGTCAGAGACAGAGCCACGAGTTGGCCTGTGTGTTTGCAAGACTTCCTGCTGGGCAGTGAGCCAACCTCACTTGAGCCCACACAGGAAGATGATTGGGGAACACAGTTCGACTGAGGGGAAGGTTGAGGTACTTGCCCTGAGGGACTGGGGGGCACCGGAGGCCACATGTTGAAATAGCTATCCGTTGGTCCCCAGTGAACATATAATGTGTCCTATCTCTGGTGGACACAGAGGCTGAATGTTCACTGATTCATGGTAACCCTGAGCGGTTCCCCAGGACCCCCATGATCATAGATGGATAAGGGTTAAGGCTATCAGAGTGAAACAAGCTCAGATGCCTTTGGGAATAGGGCATTTACCCCCAGAAGAGTATACTATGTATATATCTCTACTCCCTGAGTATATTTGGGGGATTGATATCCTTCAGGGTCTATGGTTGCAGACCACTGTAGGTGAGTTCAGACTGAGAGTACGTGTAGTGAAGGTAGTTCTGAGGGGATATGCTAGGCACTCACCCATAGCTTGACCTGTGCTTTGGCAGGTGACTAATACCAAACAATACAAACAGCCTGGAGGGTATACAGAGATTGGAGAAACTCTCCAGGAGCTGGAAAAGGTGGGTATTATAAAGCTCACCCACAGTCCTTTCAATTCCCCAGTGTGGCCAGGAAAAAAGCCAGATGGCTCCTGGTGTATGACTATAGACTACAGAGAACTGAATAAAGTGATACCCCCTATGCATGCTGCTGTCCCCTCTATTGCAGGCTTGATGGATACACTCAGCCATGAACTAGGAACATACCATTATGTGGTAGATCTTGCTAATGCCTTCTTTTCCATTGACATTAAGCGGGAAAGTCAGGAACAGTTTGCCTTCACATGGGAAGGATGGCAATAGACTTTCACCATCCTTCCACAGGGATACCTCCATAGCCCCACCATCTGTCATGGACTTGTAACCCAGGACTTGGCTACATGGGAGAAACGGCCAACAGTGTGGCTGTACCATTATATTGATGATGTCATACTTACGTCTGATTCTCTTTCAGATCTAGAAGGTGCAGCACCTAGACTGCTGCAACATTTACAGGAGAAAGGATGGCCGGTGAACAATACCAGGTTTCAGGGACCTCACCAAGGTTTGTCTGTCAAATTCCTAGGGGTCGTATGGTCAGGTAAGACCAAAGTTATACCAAAAGCAGTTATATATAAAGTCCTGGCCTTTCCTACCCCCATAACTGTAGCATTGCTACAAGAGTTTTTAGGTCTTCTAGGCTACTGGAGAGTGTTTATCCCGCACTTGGTACAGATTCTGAAGCCTTATACTCGTTGGTATGAAAGGGCATCAGGTGGGACTGGGATGAGACATGTGCATCTGCCTTTACTACAGCAAAACGGGCAGTCAAGACTGTGCAGACCTTGAGTGTGATAGACCAATCAAGGCCCTGTGAGCTGGATGTACATGTGACTGAAGATGGTTATGGCTGGGGTGTCTGCCAGCGGCTTGAAAGAACTCACCAACATATTGGATTCTTGTCACAACTCTGGAAAGGGGCAGAGGTATGATACACTTTGACAGAAAACCACTGGCTGCCGTGTATCACGCCTTGTTGGCTACAGAACCCATCACTGGAATGGCCCTGATAAAGGTAATAACCACCTTTCCCATCTTGGGGTGAGTATGAGACTGGACCCAAAAGCCAAGGAGTGGCATGGCACAAGTACCCACACTGGCCAAGTGGGGTGTCTACCTACAGCAGTATAGTGCCCTCTCTAGTAGCCCCTTGAGTGAAGAACTCCAATGCTTATTGGGGCCGGTGACATACACTAGTGAAAAGCAGGAAGAACTTGCTTTTGAGCCATTGATAGCAGAGAGTCCCTATCAGGAGGGAAGAGCCCCTATACCCGAAGATGCATGGTACACAGATGGCTCCAGTGTGTGCAGCCCCCAAAATGGAGGGCCATAGCTTTCCATCCTAAGACTGAGACAATATGGATAGGAGATGGTGAGGGGAGGAGCAGCCAATGGGCAGAGTGGCAGGCCATGTGGCTTGTGATCGGCCTGGAACCCTCCCATATAGTTGTCTGCACTGACAGTTGGGCTGTCTATCGGGTCTTGACCCTGTGGCTACCAACCTGGTACCATGCTAACTGGCTGATTGGTCACTGACCCCTTTGGGGGCAAGAATTGTGGCAAGACTTATGGGCCTGTGGTCAGACTAAAATAATTACAGTATATCATATGACAGGTCATTTGCCACTGGCATCCCCAGGAAATGATGAAGCAGATAAATTGGCCCAGATACATTGGTTAGAATGAAAGACTGCCTCTGATGTAGCCCAATGGTTACATCAGCGTTTTTTGCATGCAGGGCAAAAGACAATGGGGCTGTAGACCATCGGTGGGGCTTGCCTTTGACCTTTGAAGAAGTTAGTGGAGCCTGTCAGGAGTGTGTCGTGTGCTCCAAAAGGGACTTACACTGAGTTCCACAGCAACATAGGACAATAACTAAGGGGCCTATACCCCTTGTCACATGGCAGATCGACTATATTGGGCCTCTACCTGTGTCAGAAGGATATCGGGATGCGATGACTTGTGTGGACACAGCTACTGGACTTCCGGTTGCTTTTCCTACATGTTGTGCAGACCAGAAGACCACCAAAAGAGGCCTGGAGCATCTCTTTGCTGCCTATGACCAACCACTGGTAACTGAGAGTGATCAGGGCACCCATTTTACTGGACATACAATGTAAGTATGGGTGCGACAGCTGAGAATCAAATGGAAGTTTCATGTGCCATACAATCCTACCACAGCAGGCATGATAAAGAGGCACAATGGCTTGTTAAAATCCAGACTGAAGTCAGATACCAATAGTCTGCGGGAATGGTCAGTCCGCTTATGAACCATGCTACCGTGTTTGATCAAGAGACCCTGAAAGGGAGCCCTGAGCCCCGTAGACATGTTAACACATATGGCTGCCTCCCCTATACAACTGCAAGTACAAACCAAGGGAGAATCACTGAAGCTGAGTTTTGGCCACCAGAATAACATCTTGCTGCCAGCACCAACTGCACTGAACCCTCGAGACTCCATTGAGTGGACGTGGCCTTGGATCTTTTCACACATGGACCAACGATGGCTGGCTCTCCTGGCACCTTGGGACAAGGCCTGGAAGCTGGCCTCCTGTGTATTCCTGGAATAACAGCAGAGTGGTCCCCAAAGGTCACAGTATTATATACTGAACAGCCAGAAGGTAAGAGCATCTTACTGGGGAGTTTTGTTTTATCATTATGGCCAGTGCATGCACCTCCAGTTGCACTATTTATAGACCCTTCAGTAATCCCCATGGGGAAAGGCATAAAAGTATGGTATACTAGACCTGGAAGAGACCCCCTTCCTGCTACAGTCCTATCACAGGACCACTCTCTTGCATGCATCCTACCTGATGGACAAGATTTATTTATGTTGGTGTCATTAAAACATGTGCCTTATCACCCCTAAAGTCTTTGTGGATTGGGAACCTCCTCTGGATTGAGGATTATTATAATTTTTGTTACCGATATCAAAATCTTGTTGTATCTTAATTTTTGTTATTATCTCTAAGTTGTTGTTATCCTCTGTTGCTGTTGTGGTATCTGGTTACAGTGCTCCAGCTTTCTCACAGAGGGACCACTGTGGAAGATTGAAAGTGTGTAGATTGTAAGGCAAGAATCCTGGAGGGTTGGAGTGTGGGAAAGTTGGGGTTCCTATGGCTAGGATCCTCACTGAACTTAAACCACCTGTGATTTAATTGGCCTGTTGCTAGGCTACCTCTTCCACACCTTTAGGCAATAAGCTATTATTGCACTATCTAGAGAGCTCGGCCCAGTGCTCTGGGCAGAGGTAAAGATGCTAGTGCTTGACCTACGGCCAGGAGAACAAGCTGGGTAATAAACCCTTTCACCCCAAAGAACGTTTTCCTGTCAATTTCTTTGTTCACATTGAATCCATAGCAAACTCGCATGGGGCTGAACCCATTGGCAAGACACCCTCCCTCATGACTTTATGCAATGTGGACTCTCCTGCTGCCTTTCCCCTTGCTGCTACTAAGGAATTTTCCAGTAATGTGACCTGTCCTCTCAATAACTGTGTCTCTAAGGGCATCCCATAGGTCATCACCCAGCTCCTCCAAGTGATGCTGAAGTGTGTCTATTTCCTGCTGAAGACCTCTCTCTCCTTCATAACCCTCTCCCTCTCCTCATTAACATTTCCACTATCTCAACAAAAAGAGATCTGACAATGCCAGCTGCTACATGGCCACTCAGGGCCTCTAATCAGTCTTCTATCTGATGGAGATCTAATTCTGCAGCTTCTGGTGTCTCCACTCTTACCCAATTCTGTGGAAAGCCCCACTCCTCTAGGAGGTGCTTTACCCTTGACCAGTTCCCCTCTAGGGCCTCCCCAGTTGGATGTCCCACAGATAAGGGACTCCTGAATGAAGCTGCACCCTGTACTGCTGCAGCCATTGGGACCTCCACATCATCCCTAGAGGCAGCCTGCCCAAGTGTTGCACACCCATTTAGACAGATTTTGGGTTCAGAGCTCCTGCCAACTACCACCAGATGCATCTCCAGGGGGTAATCCCGGGGCAAAATAACTTTGAAACTGAAATCAGTCAAAGGGAAAAATAGAGGGAGAAACCCATTTATTTCTTACAAGCAGTTGTCCCATCTCTCCTCACCAGGCTGCAGCAGAAGAGAACTCCACCCAACATCTCTGGTCCAGATAAACCCTCACTCACCCTTGTAATTACTTATTGATATGGAGATGGACTACTTCTCTCCACCCCTTGGAAACACCTATTGATATGGAGATGCACTAAGGCCAGGCGAAAGATTCTGGAAATGTTGCAATTTTACCCACAGTGAATTTCACATTATCTATTCTTTCTTTTATGGATTGTGCCTTTGGTATCATACATAAAATGTAATTGCCATGCAAAAGTTACCTACTGTTTTTCTTCTATATTATTATCTGAGACTTTTATACTTTTGAGCTTACATTTAGGTCTGTGATCATTTTTAGTTAATTTTAATGTTGGATCTCTTTATCTCTGGTAGAGATGTTGAGGTCTCCAACTATGATGTGGATTCATCTATTTCTCTTGCAGTTCTAAGTTTTTGAATCACCTAGTTTGATATTCCATCATTAGGTTTATGTACATTAAGGATTTTTATGTCCTTATAGTTATGTCCTGATTGTGAAATTTAGCACTTTATCAATTTGTAATGTCCTTTTTCTTCCCTGGCAACTTTCCTTACATAGAAGTCTGCTGTGTATGAAATTAATATAGTTAACCTTGCTCTGTGTTGATTGGTGTTAACATGGTAAATTTTTATCATCCACTTACTTTTAACATATATCTGTGTTTATATTTAAAGTATGTTTCTTATTGTGCACAACTATGTTTATTGCAGCATTATTTATAATAGCAAAGATATGAAAGCAACCCATGTGCCCATCAATAGAATAATGGATAAATAAAATGTGGTACATATACACAATGGAATATTACTCAGCCATAAAAAGAAGGAACTGTTGACAATTGCAACAATGTGGATAGACCTACAGGGTATCATGCTAAGTGAAATAAGTCAGACAGAGAAAGAAAATACCATAGGATTTCACTTAAATGTGGAATTTAAAAAACAAAACAAACAAACAAATGAAATAATAGACCCATAAATACTGAAAAGACTGTTTGTTACCACAGGAGAGGGTTTTGGGGTGATGGGTGAAATTGGTAAAGTGGATAAAGAGGATGAAATAATTAGTTGTAGGTACATAAGTATAACATGGAGAATATAACCAATAATATTGGAATATATTGGTATGGTAATGGGGTAACTACACTTACTGTGGTGAGCATTTGGTAAAGTGTATAATTATCAAGTCACTATGTTGTACATCTGAAACTAGTATAATATTGTATATCAACTGTATTCCAATAAAAAGTGTTTCTTGTAAAAGATAATCTTCCTTACTCTGTGTAGATCTAAGTTCTGACCTATATGACTTTCCTTCTCTCTAAAGAACTTTTTAAATATTCTGTGCAAGGCTGGTCAACTGTCCAAAAATTCCTTTGATTTTTGTTGGTCCAGGAAAGTTTTATTTCTCCTTCACTTTTGAAGGGTCATTTCACAGGGTACAGAATTCTAGGTTGGTGGTTTAAATCTCCCAACATTTAAAATGTCTCACTCTGTCCTTGCTTGAATGCTTTCTGAGGAGAAATTTTATCTGTATTCCTCTATATGTAAGGTATTTTCTTTCTCTGGTTTCTTTCAGAAATTTTCTTTATCTTTGATTTTCCGTTGCTTTAAAATATTCTGCTTAGATAAAGGATTTAGACATTTATCCTGTGTGTGTTCTCTGAGCTTGCTGGACCTGAGGGTTGGTGTCTGACATTAATTTGTAGATAATCTCAGTCTTTTTCTCTCAAATATTTTTTCTGCACCTTTCTCTTTCTTCTCCTTCTGGTAGTATCATTATGTTTAAGTTACAGCTTTTGTAGTTGTCCCACTGACCTTGGACATTCTATTCTGCCTTTTTTTTCAGTCTTTGTTCTCTTTGCTTTTCAGTCTTCAAGATTCTTTTGATATATCCTGTAGTGCAGGGATTCTTTCTGTCCCGTCTATGTCCCATCTACTAATGAATCAATCCAAGACAGTCTTCATTTCTGCTACAGTGCTTTTTAGCTCTAACATTTCTTTTTTTACTTTTGTTAGGTAGGAAGATAGATATGAGCAGTCATATGAAGACAGGTTTTGGAGGGAAAAATGAAGAATTGCCCAGTCCATGCTCTATTAGAGGCCCCACTTGAAGAAAAACAGTACTTTGTTGGGGGACAACTTCCTTTCTGAGAATTCCAGGGATAGGTGGTCCAAACCAGATCACCATGTAGGCACAGTTAGACAATAACTTGACCACCACTTAACCATACCTAATTTAAATCGTTAGCATAAAATTTACATGGTGGTTTTACACACCTGCTCCCCACTGTGGACTTTTCTGTATGCATTCAGGAAAAGATGTTCACATTAAGAGAAATAATTATATGACTAAAATTTTCAATCAAATGACTTCACCCTATCAATGAAAGAGGCACCTCCTGAGTAGGGCTTAATAAAAGAGAACTCCCTCCCCACTAAAGGATTGGGAACTTAGTCAGTGCTGACTCTGGCCCACTCCTCTCTCAGAGTGTATGTAAATAAATTTTCACTTTTCTTTACTGTCATTATAAGATAGGGGAAAAAAGAGGCAAGACATGCCGAGATGATGGTGGCCCTACAGGTTTGAGGGCAACCCACTGGTACTCAAACCACAACCAAAGATAGCTCCACTAAGTGATACATTTGCTGTCAAGCAGGGCATTGGGCCAAATAATGTCCCTGAAGGGGCAGGCTGCCTGTCACTGCCTGCACAAAATGTGGAAAGACAGGGCAGTGGGCCACACTCTGTCCCTGGAACCAAAGAGGCTGAGAGGATGAGGCAGCAGCAGGCCTGCAGCTGTTCAAGCAGGACCGACATAGCCCTCTCCAGCTGACCCCACTGCAGAAGGTTATCATCACTAGACTAGCACGAGGGGTACCAATGGATATAGCAGGTAGGACAGTATCTTTCCTTTTAGATACTGGGGCTATCTACTCTGTTCTGACTTCCTTGTCCAGACCCTTCACCTCAAGAGCTTGCACAGTCTTGGGACTTACCAGTATG
>JAVSCE010002698.1:0-325907 GCA_032199065.1 Smutsia gigantea | reverse complement strand
ATTAGTTCAACCATTGTGGAAAGCAGTATGGAGGTTCCTCAAAGACTCAAAATAGAAATACCATTTGACCCAGGAATTCCACTCCTAGGAATTTACCCTAAGAATGCAGCAGCCCAATTTGAAAAGGACATATGCACCCCTATGTTTATTGCAGCACTACTTACAATAGCCAAGAAATGGAAGCAACCTAAGTGTCCATCAGTAGATGAATGGATAAAGAAGATGTGGTACATATACACAATGGAATATTATTCAGCCATAAGAAGAAAACAAATCCTACCATTTGCAACAACATGGATGGAGCTAGAGGGTATTATGCTCAGTGAAATAAGCCAAGTCAAAAAAGACAAGTATCAAATGATTTCACTCATATGTGGAGTATAAGAACAAAGAAAAAAACTGAAGGAACAAAACAGCAGCAGACTCACAGAACCCAAGAACGGACTAATAGTTACAAAGGGAAAGGGACTGGGGAAAATGGGCGGGAAGGGAGGGATAAGAGGGAAAAAGGGGCATTACGATTAGCAGATGTAATGTTGGGGGGGCACGGGGAGGGCAGTACAACTCAGAGAAGACAAGTAGTGATTCTATAGCATCTCACTACGCTGAAGGACAGTGACTGTAATGGGGTTGGTGGGGGGGACCTGATGAAGGGGTAGTTTAATAATCGTAATATTGCACATGTAATTGTAAATTAATGATAATAAAATAAATTATATTAAAAAAATAAAAATAAAAATAAAACAATGGTCAAGGAGACTGGAAAATTACTATGGAATCTATTTTTTGCAATAAAGTGTGTGTACTCTTTTACTATGAGCATTAAAACATAGCCCCTAAGAAATCTCTAGAAGTATATACACCAAATTAAAGTTAGTTAATATTAGGGTGTGGCTTTTGTGAGGGGATGGGAGGGGAAGGGAAAGTACTGTATTCACGGTGTCTTGCTTGAATATTCTACAGCACTTGTGTTATGGTAAAAACATTTGAAAATCATTCTTAAAAATAAACTGCATGAATATAAACATGAGCAACTTCTTCATGAACATGTCTCCCCAGGCAAGGGAAACAAAAGCAAAAATGAATGAATGGGACTATATCAAACTAAAAAGCTTCTGTACAGCAAGGGATACCATCAATAGAACAAAAAGATATCCTACAGTATGGGAGAATATATTCATAAATGACATATCCGATAAGGGGTTGACATCCAAATTATATAAAGAGCTCATGCACCTCAACAAACAAAAAGCAAATAAGCCAATTAAAAAATGGGCAGAGGACATGAATAGACACTTCTCCAAAAAAGAAATTCAGATGGCCAACAGGCACATGAAAAGATGCTCCACATCACTAGTCATCATAGAAATGCAAATTAAAACCACAATGAGATATCACTTCACACCAGTAAGGATGGCTGCCATCCAAAAGACAAACAACAGCAAATGTTGGTGAGGATGTGGAGAAAGGGGAACCCTCCTACACTGCTGGTGGGAATGTAAATTGGTGCAACCATTGTGGAAAGCAGTATGGGGGTTCCTCAAAAAACTAAAAATAGGAATACCATTTGACTCAGGAATTCCACTCCTAGGAATTTACCCTAAGAATGCAGCAGCCCAGTTTGAAAAAGACATATGCACCCCTATGTTTATCGAAGCACTATTTACAATAGCCAAGAAATGGAAGCAACCTAAGTGTCCATCAGTAGATGAATGGATAAAGAAGAGGTGGTACATATACACAATGGAATATTATTCAGCCATAAGAAGAAAACAAATTCTACCATTTGCAACAACATGGGTGGAGCTAGAGGCTATTATGCTCAGTGAAATAGGCCAGGCGAAGAAAGACAAGTACCAAATGATTTCACTCATATGTAGAGTATAAGAACAAAGAAAAAACTGAAGGAAGAAAACAGCAGCAGACTCACAGAACCCAAGAATGAAGTAACAGTTACCAAAGGGAAAGGGACTGGGGAAGATGGGTGGGAAGGGGGGGATAAGGGGGAAAAAGGGCTATTACAATTAGCACACATAAAGTAGCGGGGGTGGGGGTGGGGTAGGGGGCTACCGGGAAGGCAGTGTAACACAGAGAAGACAAGTAGTGATTCTATAACATTCTTCTACACTGATGGACAGTGACTGCAATGGGGGTATGTGGTGGGGACTTGATAATAGGGGGAGTCTTGTAACCATAATGTTGCTCATGTAATTGTATATTAATAATAGCAAATAAATAAATAAAATAAACTGCATGATGCATGAAATGATAAAATGTCAATGCCCTAAGAAAAGGTAAGCCTTCTGGAAAAAGCAATACTAAAGACCTAGTTTCAAGCAAGTACATAAACAGAGCCTACGATTTAAAGGGAGACTGTAACATCACAGCTTGGCAGAAGAACATAGCACAAGAGCATGGAAGCCACAGAGACCATCCCAGTTAGACGAGAAATACTCCCTCAGTCACCCTGGATGCCCTAATTACCAGCTCCTCTGAGTGAACATGAGCTGGAGACTGTGATTTCTGTAGAGATAGGTGGATGCAATCAAAGTAAACTGCATGTGAGTCTCCTTTTAAAGCATGGGTTCAAGGTGATTGCAGAAGAGATTGAATGTAATGCTGGAAAATGCACAACATAGGGCTCTCCTGTGAGTATCTTGTGGGGAACATAAAAACAGACACAATCTGGTGGCTGAGGTGGGATTTTTCTCTGGAGAGGGTAAACATCCCAATAACCAACCATCTTGGGAAACGTCCACGAAGTGAGTCTTTGGACTGTTGGAAAGAACACTGTCCTTCCGTCCCACTATTGTATCAGCAGGTGCAACTGAGCCCAGACATTGACGGAGGTGTGGAGGAATTTTGGTGTGGATGTGACCATGTCTGGCCATGTGGAGGCAGGTGGGACGGAGCAATAGTGTGTATAGTCAGTGGTGGCAAAAGCAACAATGGAGCATAAAAGCCACTCCTGCAGCAGCTGGCATCACATTTGGAGGCCGTGTTTGCAGAACCAGACTGCTGACCTCAGAGGGCTCGTATCCTGTTGCCAGCAGCCTATAAAAAATACTGATGCCTGAGCCATGCTCCAAACCAGTTCCATCGGCCTGTCTAGGGGTGCAGCCTGGGACCCATTCATGTTAGCTCTCCCAGGGGGATGCTAATACACAGGTTGGTTTGAGGACAACTGCTCGAGATACACCTGCTCAAGATCAACACTGGCCCCACACCCTTGGGTGTTGAACTCTCACAATTGCATCTAATTTGTTTTGTGCTGCCCTGCGGAGTAATTGTGGGTAAGAGTTTCATTCATCAACAACAAGCTACAGAGTCCTACAAAATGACTCCATTAGCTCTGGCAAGCTGCCAGCCCCTCTCTTTCCTTTCTGCCAGAAAATTAATGAGATCATTTATTGAAATGTAGAAAACTAACCACTGTGTTTTGTAGTGTTGTGGGTCAAACTGCACACATTCTGTCCCACTTATGCTTCTATCAGGAAGGGGTAAAGGGGAAGGACCCTCGTTATGTGCCAGGCTTATTTCCATATGTTACTTCTCTTAATCTTCACAAAACAGCCTGGAGAGTATGTATTACTATTAGGTCCTTTTTTGCAGATAAGGAAACTGAGACATAAAATGAGTAAGAAATTTGACCAAAATTACATAGGTAGTATAAGTGACAGAGTGGAGATTTGAGCAAAGTTTATCTAACTCCAAAGTGTATCTCTTGTCTTTTCATTATAACACCCTCCCTTCCTTGTTCATTGTTGCATATAAAGCACTTAAAATAATGTCTGGCAAGTAGCAAGTGCTCTATAAATATTAGCAATCCCCCTAGAATTTCACTGTGAAGACAAGGGAGGGCACCAAATCCTGAGTTTGAATTGCAGTAATTCAACTTTGTTGGAGAAAAGTATAGAAGCCTAGAAGTTGTGACTGATGAAGAAAATTTCATAGTCTATGGCTGAAATCTTTATTCTGAGGATGTAGCATTCTGTCAAACCCACTTATAAAAAAATAAAAGATTAAGACTCACGTTTGCAAAAACAGAGTGCGTATGGTGGGTTAAATGCTTTGAAAATGAAAAGTAGGTTCTAGAACTTAATGAACTCTTCTCTTAATTAACCAAATCTTTTACCCAGCAAAGGACATGAAGGTTCATGAGTTTCAGATGGTCTCAATGATTTCCACTATCAGTGGCTCAGGAAGCAAGAGGACCACTTCTTGGCAGGCATGGGAGTTCCTCTGAGGTTCTGGAAAGGTCAGAAGCACCTGGTAAGAGCAAGTCTCACATATGGCAGGGAATGACAAGTCTGCACAGGAAGCATCTCAGGACTGGCCCAAGGTTAGGCAAAGCACAGGTACCCCCACCCCCAGGGTGGGGCAGCAAGGGTTTCTGGGGAGTGAGTGCTTCCCGATCAATCCTAAATTGTCTTTCCTTTGGAGGGGCTCCCACTTGGCTCCAGCTGCTGCCACTGTCTAATCTCCTGGGGATGTCACTCACTCACTGTCTTTGAAGACTGGCCTTATAGAAATGGAAATATCTTTTAACACAGTCTGACTTCGCAAAGAAACTATACTGAATAATGAGAACAAAAAAGGAAAAATAATAGAAAGTACAGCAGCATAAAGATAGACTTTCAAAACGATGTTTTATATGTGCTTCTTTTATTCGGTCACAGCGGCTTCTGTCTCCAAAGGGCTATTTTATTTCATGTGTCCTGTTTGTCCTCTTCCTTTGCACGTGCCAGGCTGGTGCAAACCCAAACCTGCCTCCCAGACATCCTGTGCCCTCAGGGAAAGGGGCCTACCTCCCCCAAGCCCTCCTTTTGGTCTGAAGGGCTAGCCTTGCTCTCTCCCCAGGCAGAAACAGGCTTTTGGTGGTTGATACGCACAAAGGAAACTTCCTCCTCAGATGAGAATCCGGTTTCCTACTCACAAAGGTAGGCTCTGTCCATTTGGAGTCCAATGGAATAATATCTCAAATACTAAACAATAACCCCTCTATCAGATGCACAGTAACAGAAATACCATTTATTTAATAGAGGCATCATAAACATAGCAAAGATTTTTTTTCCTGATTCAGTTCCTGGTGGTGTATAATCACACTCTCATGCCTATAAAGTACCTTCTAATAATAGGGTCCAGTTGCCAATGGGCCTTGTTACAACGTGATAGCGTGTCAACCTTTAGGTAGGCAGAGGCAGGGTTGGGGGTCCTTTATTTGTGATTTATACATTACTCAGAAGATACAAGTTTTCTAGTATTTTAATCAAGAATTCCAAACTCTCAGAAATGCAATCTCCACAAGCAAATATTCCAGGCAGCACCGGAGACGGGAAGAGTTCTGTATTTGTTCATACTCTGAGTGGGTTCTCGTATGTTCCATAAGCTCAGGTAGCAAAGAAACAATCATTGAGAGCAATAGGAGAGTACCTGCTTATGTCTTGCAAAGTCATTTTAGGTGGATGTCTGCAAGAACATAAATAGCCCTGGCTCTGTGAAACAATAGCATCAAGTGACAGTAGAAGTACTCTGTGATTAAGATACAGCTGGAGCAAATGTGAAGAAAAATGACTGAGATAAGAATGAATTACAAGAGAAGACAAGTAGTGATTCTATAGCATCTCACTACGCTGATGGACAGTGACTGTAATGGGGTTGGTGGGGGGGACCTGATGAAGGGGTAGTTTAATAATCGTAATATTGCACATGTAATTGTAAATTAATGATAATAAAATAAATTATATTAAAAAAAGAATGAGTTACAAGGACTCGAAAAATGCAGTAGAGGAATTAATATCTGTACTGGAGGAGTGACAAGCAGAAGCAGTATTACAGAAATCAGATCAGTGATGTGGAGAATGAATAGCAGAAAGTCTCCCAGAATTCAGAGAAGTGAACAAAGAGATGAAAATAACAGTAGAGAAAAGTAAAAGTAAAGAAAATAGATACAATCTAGGAATTCTAGGTATTTTAGATTAAAAAGCAATTAGAATAGAAACAATAATCAAAGACATTTTGAAGAAAACTTTCCTGAGCAAAAACACACTTTTGCATTTAAAAACTTTTTTTCACACATATTTTAGTATTTCTAACAGATAAGGAATTATTAAAACATAACCCACAATGCCATTATCTTACTTCATTTGACATTCTCTAGTATATTCTAAGACCCAATCCAAAATAAGCAGACCTTCTCATTTTTTAAACTTTTTATTTTGAATGATTTTAAATTTATAGAAAAGTTGCAAATACAGAGTTCCTGTTTGCCCCTTACCCAGTTTCTCCTAAGGTTAGCATCTTCTGTAAACATGGTACATTTGTCAGAGCTAAGAAATTAGCATTTGTTCAAGACAATTAACTAAACTGTAGACTTTGTGCAAATTTCACCAGGTTTCTCACTACTGTTCTTTTACTATTCCAGGATCCAATCTAAGCTACCACATAGCATTTAGCCTTTATATTTTTATGAAAATGGAATTGCAGTGGGAGACCATAACACTGAACTGCTCAGAAGTCACTCCATATACTTCGTTCACCCTGTCTCAGTCCCAATGTCCCTGGCCTCTGGTTTTTTCAATTCCTTCTGAGTTTTCTCTTTGCCCCTCAGATCTGATGCCCACTGTGACCTTAGAACTTCTTTCAGTAATGACTTTATTCTCCATATGCACTGTGTTGCCTCAAGGCCTTGGGTAATGTCCCTTTTAGGTCCCTGCTCTATTCCTAGCACCTTCTCACCCTGTGCCGCTTCCTTGGGGCACCATCACTCCAGCTTCCCCTGATATGTGATAAAAAACTAGTCACCACGAGTTTTTCTGTTACTATGTATTCTGGCTGAAAAGACAATTTAGGTCTAAAGAAGTCAAAGGAAAAATGAAAAATCAAAACCATTTCTATTTGCACACCACTCAATATGCCTCCATCTTTCCCTTGATAAGTGTTAGACCTTTCGAGAATGTCATTATTTCAGTTTCACAAAAGAAAAAAACTTTTCATGGCTGGGTGGGTTCTCGGTTGGGTCTCATCCTACAAGTTCATGCAGCCTGGGATCAGACCCTCAAACTTACAGGGTTAGGAACTGATGCTTGTCAGCTTTCCCGAGGGGACCGCACTTGGGAGTGCCCACCTATGCTAACAAAATCTCTGAAATGTAGGACTAAAAGCAGAAAACCAATTCATTAACTTATAAGGAGCAATATACCTGACAGGTGAATCTGTCATTGTGTGGGCTGACCAGCCAGCTCCATAGAAGCCAAATTATCAGTACAAAAGCAGAAAAAGAGAGTTACAGAATTTGAAAACTTAATGGCATCAGGCCCTGAAAAGGCAGTGCTCCCATTTTCCCAGTCAGTAGGGCCTGTCCGGTGGCTCGGGCCCCATCGGGCCAGCAGGACACTGTCTCCGCTGGGCACTACTTGCACGGCACGTCTCTCCGTGCTTCCACAGCCAACCAGTCCTTTGGCTTATGTACACATTCGATTCTTGTCTGTGTCTGGGAGTCATAACTGGCTCTTTAGGCTGATGATGGGTTTGCTCAACTGTATCGGAATCTGGATGTTAAGCCCCAGAGACTCCCTTCCAAGTCCATAGTAGGTGTGTGTGTCTGTGTCCATGTAGGTGTGTACGTGTGTGTGTGTTACTTATTATCACGGATACAATGTGCTCTTGAACGTAGGTCTCCCTGACTCCAGCAAAGTGGGGAGCTGGACATCTTGCAGACCCACTCTCTTTCCTTCTCCATCCTGCTCTCAATCTCTGGAGGCTGGCCAGCTGGGGGTACATAGCTAACTCCCTGCCATTTCTGGCTTTCTGCTGGGGAGCCCTAACTGCCTGGGGAATCACAGGGCATGTATTCCTGGCCTTCTTCCCTGTGGGGCTACCTCTGGTCTGGGTCCTTTAATGTAATGTCACTATTTCCACACTCTCTTTCCAGCACTCCTGCCCTCTGAGCCTAGGGGGAAGTTCCTGCGAGGGACACATGCTTTAGAGCTCTGACTCCCCCAGCTGCACTATGGCCCTGGTGTGAAAGGCCCTGCCCCCATTCTGCATGCCCACGCTCCAGCTCTCTCCCAGAGTGTGGGCTGCACCGGCAGTGGTAGCCCTAAGCCTGAGGGCTTGGCTGGAGGGTGTGTGGTGTGTATGGGGTAGGTTCAGGGGTAGCATGGGCATGAAGGTGTGCACCTGTATGAGTGAGGTCACTGTGGTAACCAGCAGAGGAGGCGTGGGCAGAAACGGGCAGAGCTGTGAGCCAGGAGCTGAGACCCAGGTGTTTCCCTCTTGTCATTTCCTGCCCAGAACTCAGAGCAGCGTGAGACTTCTGAATTCCAACTCGGTCTTCCAGGTTGTTGTAAAGGCTTATTTGCCAAGATCAACAGATAGTGTATATTTCATTCAGCAGTTTGTTAGTTTGAGTTATAACTTTCAAATATTTAGACATATGGTTTGGGAGGTCTCTAACTGTTCCCTCATCTTGGGCCCATAAATGTGAGGAATGAGTGTGCCTTCCACTCAGCACTCCGTCCTTGCCGCCCACCTCTTTGGGCTTAGGGGTCAGATGCCCCGGGCTGCAGTCCCACGTGCTTCCATTCATATACCTTTGTAAGCCCACACTTTTGTATAAGGTCCTCTGCAAATAGATCCCCTTTGAGTTACACTGTTGTGAGTGGGCCATCTGTTTCCTGTGGGACCCGGACTGGTTCCGCAGGTGTTTCAGCCTGAAGGACCAGCACGTGAAACCACTGCCTCCCCAACCTCCCCAAACACCTCACACAGTTGTTTTACTTACACCTCTCAGTTCTGCTGCAAGCCATTAGTGATAGGAAGCAAGGTGGAGAGAGACGCTAAAAGAGACAAGGGGGCTAAGGGTTATTGTAACTGTTAAGCGCAAGTGTGTGTGTATACACGGGGGTACGATCCCTCACAGGGTGCTTTCCCTCCCAGCCCCACCAAAAGCGAATGCGCACCAAGCTCTCTTTGCAGGGCCTGGCTGCCACCAGCTAACCTTTGGAGTCTGCGGATGCTCCCGTGACCCCAGCTGCTCCATTGCCAGAGAAGGCAGAGCCTTTCCCTCCATCTCCTACGCCCCTCCCTGCAGGAACACTGGATTTTTGTCCCTCTAGTCCTTCTATTCAGGGACACTACCTCCCCAGTTCTGCTCAGTTGGCCTCCCTCACTTCCCACGTTCCCTAGGAAATATGCAAATGTCCTCCCCCATAGCAGGTGCACGAAGCCAGCTCAGATGAGGTCATGTATACAAATGTGACCGGGCTGCTGAACAAGCAGCACTTGCGGTGTAATCAAAATACAATTTTATTTTTGTCTCCTGCAACCCTTTTGCAATTTTGGGTTAGGGATAAATCTCCCCCTGTCCTGGATGAAATCTCCAGCAAGCTCGCAATTATTCTGCTCACTCAGGTAATAGATATTCCTAGGTCACTTTGAATTGCACACAAGGTCTGATGTAGTAATTAGAATGTTTAGTCCCAAACTCTAATCCTGATTTAGCTTAGTGTCTTCTCCTCCCCCTCCCCCACCTTGGGCTGACTTTAGGATGGGAGACTGCAACGGGAAACAGGGTGGCGGTGTGGCTGGTGTCCCCATTTCTTTCCCTTGGGATCTCCCATTATCCAACCTCCCCCAGATGGTGGGGGTATGGAATGAGTAAGAAAGGCCTTACTTGAAATATGTGGTCTTATCTGATGTCATGCTTTTTCAGCCTGTAGTTGTTTATTTCTCAGCCTGTAGTTGTTTGTTTCTCGGCCTGTAGTTGTTTGAGCTGGCTTTTTCTCTTCTGGGGTGCTCTCTTGAACCCTCTGGAGTTCACTGTTGGGCCCCTCTTGCCTTAACTTCTCTTCACCCAGGGACAGGCATCTTTTTTATGAGTAGTAAACTCCTTGCCCTCCTGTCAGATGTTAGGATCCCAAGCTGCTCTTCTTTAGTGCAGCCCACATGTATTCCTTGGGAAGACATCCTTGCACAGACAATCTGTAGAAGTGCATGAGATCTGAAGTTAGCAGTCTCCCCTGGGTCCACCGGGAAAGTGGGCGGTCAGCCTCTTAGTGTTCCCATCCTCTGGATTTCCCAGGCACCTGTGTGTATGTGTGTGTGTGCATGTGCACATGAGTGTATAGTTCTCTGGGTAGCACAGAGGAAGCCCCTGCTTGCCAGGTTTGTGGTGAGAAGGCAGGCACTCGAGCAGTCAGACCTCCCACCTCCTACTCAGGGGCACACTGTGGGGAGGGCATTGCCCAACTTTCCTCAGAGAGCCCCTCCTCGCAAATTCTGTTTCTCAGAAAGAGTGAGGAGGTTCAAGAGACAGAGAATGGTTGTCAACTATTTCTGTTGAAAATCTGCCTATAGTGATTTAGCGCTCCTCTGTTGCACTTTGGTATTTACTAATTACTTGAACTTGACCAATAAGCCACCAAAGGCCTTGGCTTACCCCCAGTATGGAGAGTGGGGGGGCATCTCATAAATCTCCTTTTCAAATCACACAACGATAGCCCAGATTTATGCATCTTTAGCTAAATAGGATAGAAAGGTAAGTGTGTGAAGGCTAGAAGGAAAATATCCAAAATAGAGGAGACTGGAAAGGTTGGGAAGAGAGAGAAAATCAGAAGAGGGAGAGAGAGAGAGAGCACACACCCTCAGGATTTAAGAATACTCTTGAAACACATTCATGGCTGGATAGAGCTAGTGACTTTCTAGACCCTTATTCCAGCTCCAGGAAGGCGCCCCGGTCCAAAAGAATACGGAAAGAGAGGTAACTTTTGTGACTCAGATTTAGGCACCAGGGCAGAATTGAAGTGATCTGGCCTAAGCCAAAAAAGAAAAAAGACAGAGAAGAGAATTCTACTTGGGGCCACAGCAATGCCCTGTGGTTTTACCTGGGTCCTGTTCCCGTTATGAAGTTTACTTACAAAAGAAAAAGAATCATTTTGGCATCAGACTTCACATCTGCAGTACCAGAATTAGCAGATGGTGAAATACAATCTACAGTTCACTGAGAAAAAGGAGCTGCAACCCTAAAATCCTGCACCCAGACAAGATATATATATCCTAGGTAATATGTAAGGATTCAGTGAATATATATATCACCCACATAATCCATCCGAAAAAAACAACAAGGATTGCAAGAGAGGGGAAAATGTGCAATGAGCCTCATAATATATAGTTCAACCTAAATGGATTGTCTACTTAATTAGTTTTTCATTTTATCTCTAGGGTATCTATTATGATCCAGGCACTGTTCTGTGCACCAGGTGGCAAACAAAACAGGTAACGTGTCTGCTGTCATGGAACGTTCGTTCTTGTGGAGGAGAGACAATAAACAAGTAAACAAACAGGCATGTGATTTCAGGAAAGGTAAGATCAAGAAAGGAAACTGACCAGGTAAGGGGATGGGGGCGAGGACTAAGTGGGGATGAGCTACTCTTTTAGACAGAGCTGTCTGTGTTTTAGGGGAGGGAACATTTGACCAGAGACCCTAATGATGTGGAGGAACAAGCCCTGTAGGTATTGGAGGAGGATAGGGGTTTCAAGCAGAGAAGCATCAACGCGAAGGGCCACAGGGGAATGAGCTTGGTGTAAGCGCCTGAGAGTGATGGGGGTGGCGTGGTGGGAGAGGCAGGCCGAGGCAGGCAGGGCAAGACCAGGAAGAGATTTGTAGACGCTGGTAATGGGTTTCACAGTCATTCTAAGAGTGCAACAAAGCTATTGGAAGGTTTTGATCAGAACAGTGATGTGGTATTTAAATTCTTTTAAATAGCACTCTGGCTGCAGTATGGAGCACAAACTGTAGGAATTCCAGTTAGGAGGCTACGGCTGTAGTCCAAGCAAGAAAATATTGGTGACTTGGACTGGATGGGACTGGTGGAGATAGTGAGAAATGAGAGAATTCAGGAAATATACTGAAGGAAGAGCCATTTGTGTAAGTTATTTATACATGCATGCATAGAAAGATGCACAAAAGGAAGGACAACAAAATGGTATTGGTGGGTAGTGTGCAATGAGAGCTGGGTGGATTCTAACTTGTTACCTTATACATTTATGTATTCCTTGACATTTTCCAATGAGCCTGTGTCATCTATCTAAACAGAACAAATTAATAAAGGTATACTCATTGTGGATAACAAAAAAGTGAGAAAAAAATGTATTTTGAAATACCAAGAATGCCACCAAGATTGTCCCTGGATCCTTAGCTCTATTCTCTCCATGTGTCTATCTTTTTTCTGGCTGTCAGAAAGCTCAGAGGCAAATTGGCAGCTCCCCTTTAAACAGCGAGCAGCAGTTCTACAGCTTGACAGCTGTCTTAATTTTTCAGCTGAATCATGTTAAGATGGTGTTGTAGACCAGGTTCCCTGGGGAGGTGGACTCTGAGGTGGAGATCTGGGTGCGTGAAATGTGCTGAGGCATACTCTTGGCAGGAAGACTGGTGCGGGAGGGAAAGAAGCAGGACCGGACAGATGGAGAGGGTGAACTGCAGTGAGATTACAACAGAAGTCTCAGCCGGTGCTTGGAGAGCTCTGAATCTCAGATGGCCCTTCTGTTACCCTGAATTTGGGCAAGAGGCAAGGGCTTTATACTCCTACATTCATCTCATTGGTGGTGTAACTTGTGAGGCATGACATTCCCCTCAGCTGGGGAAATGAGTGTTTCAGCCCTGGACCTGCTGGATCTGGGCAGCACACCACAGCACTGCTGTGGGGATGGTCACACCTCCTGGCTAAGTGCTCACACCCTGGACTCAGACACTCTGAGTTTGAATTCTGGTTCAACCACCTGTTGACTGAGTGACTTTCTGGCTAGTTCCAGCATTTCTTCATCTACAGTAGATAACAATAACATCTACCTCGTAAGCTGTTGGCAAGGATTCATTGAGTAATCCATGTAAAGTGTTGGGATGGCCGTAGCACTCAATAGAATGCCTTCAAGAAGTGTTAACTATTAACATTATGCTAGTTCCTAAATTTTCTGGCCCAGATTTTAAACTCATTATGTGCTTTTATTGTATATACTGTTTTCAGTTTCTTCAAAACCTCTGAGTATTGAAGGGGTTGATTCTAGGTCCTGGATCTGATGTGCAGGGAACACAATATGGGAATCAGCCCAGTACTCATCAGTTATAACCTTACTAATTGTTTTGAGGCCCATCAAGTGGAGGATTCAGATTGTTTATTTACCACTGGCCTCACAGCAGGATGTGCTGGGACCTGGGGTGGGACAGAGTCAGAAGGCAGAGCAGAAATGAGACAAAGCTGACAGGAACTGTTTGATAAGTAATATTAAGATACTTACAAACCTTGCCTCCAAAATACAGCTCAGCTTCTGAGCATGGCCAGGGATATTTCATCACCTATCATAAGATTTTCTGTTTCTCATGTAGAACACTGCCAGGTGGTTAAATGACATAGAAAACATGGTGACAGCTTGCTGTGTTTCTGACCCCATTATGCAGCCAGTGTATGAAATATGTCTTCTTTGAAAATAAACAGTTATTCATCAGGTTGTCTCTCACTAGCATGGTGTAATTATCTTCCCCAAGTTATGAATGAAATGATAGGTTCCCAACTCAAAGAGCATGATGTAAAGATGGATTTCAGCAGCATCAGTTTGTTCCTAAGGAAAAGTTGGGCCTGCCTTCCCCGAGATGTTTTTGCCATTGAAACACGCATCTTGAACGGGCCAACTTCAGGATGTGCAGGAGAGAGCTAGGGGCCCTTTGGGGGAGAATCAGACCTTTCAGGTACCCAGCAGGGGTTTATGTCACATTCTTGTGTTGGTCCACTCCATGAATGGACCCAACCTCAAGGCCCCAATTTTCAGGAGGCTGGACTGGGTCAAGGGGATATGAGGCCAGATGGGCATCAGTTATATTCGGTAATTTCTGCCTTAGAACATATACTATCTTAGAACTTTGTCTGACAGGGAAGCCCCACTCACTCATAGCAGGAGAGAAATGAAGCCACCAAGCCTGTCTCTGAGTCTCCCCTCCCTATGACACACAGCAGTGTATCTCTCTGTGCTTGTCTCCTCTTCCCACCTGCCTGTTGCAGAACAGGTGCCTCTACTCCTGCCCAGAGCTAATCATCTTCAACTGGTTCTTTTCTTTTAACCTGTGTTTTTAATTCCCTCCTATCTCCTTAGCACTCTTTGCACAGTGCCTGGCCCATGGAATCCAACTCATGTTGGCTACTACAATGCTACCACTGTTATTATCTCTGAGAAGATGCTGGGAAGTTATTTCACCTGTGGGTTAGCCCATATCTTCCACTCAGGACAGTGTGGCCCTGAGCACATGCTCCATAACTGTTTTCTATCATTCTTCTTCCTCTTCTTCCTATTATTGTTATCATTATTGTTACTTGCCTGGGTAAAATTTCTACCAAGGGCTGCTTTAGCTGACTACTAGAGTGACATATGCCCATGAGCCAGTTAGGTCTAATTGTGAGGAATTTAAAAACATAAAATAATTTGACAGGACATTGTGGGCTCCAATGATAAACAGTCTCTAAGACAGTACAGCTTCAAGTCTTTGTGTTTTGCCAGTAATTTAAGCAGTCTGGTAGTGAGTGTGGTAGAGGTCATGGTGGTGGTGAGGGGAACACACTTGTGTGAGTAGTAAACCCAGCAAAACCCTAATGTAACAACAGCAAAAACATCATTTCATCATATCTTCAACTGCTTTCCACTGTCTTATCACCTTCACCAAAAGACAGGCTCACATATTCCCTATTACCCCAAACTCAACCCTTAACCCAATATTTCTCCTCACCCTGCCATCCCATTGTCCTTTGCAGCACAAGTAAATTCGTGGGGAGGAGAATTTTTATTCATAGTTTCTCTTTTCAATCTACTGGCTCCTGCCCACACTATTCCAGTCACACTGGCTTCCCCAAGAACACAAATGGCTCCTACTTTTAGTTTTTAGGATTCTCCTCCTCCTCTAACTTCCCCTTTCCTATTTCCTTTGCTGGTTCTTCCCTTTCTATTCAAATGTTAAATTCCAAAGTCTGTGCCCAATAGGGTTGCCAGATTTAGCAAATAAACACATATTTTATTTGGCAACCCTGGCCAGCTCTCTTCTTTTCCAACTATATTTGCCCTGAGAAACCTTACCTGTGGCTTCAGTATGCTTCTATAGATGTATCTCAAAGTCCACATCTCCATCTCTGTTTCCTGAGAGTCATGCTGAGGAATCTAGTCATCTCCTGGGTGGCCCCAGAACACCTCAAAGTACTTGTGCATCTGCTTCCTCAAAACCTGCTCCTCATCCTGTGTTCCAGCCCCAGTACAAAGTTGCTTTTAAAGGAAGAAGCACCAGGTCCCTCTCTCCTCTTTCCAAGCTCTTCCTTATGTCTAAAGAGGAGAAATTGATAGGAATGGGCCAGATTTTTAAAAATCAAATCAGGCCCTATTTACTTAGGTGAAATCACCATGCTTTAGAACAAGGGCTGGCACATTGTTTCTGTAAAGGGTCAGAGAGTAACTATTTTAGGCTTTGTGGGCTATACTTTCTCTGTTGAAACTAAAAGCAGTCATTGACAAGAGCTAAATTAATGGCATGGCTGTGTTCCAATAAAATTTTAGGTATGAACGTTAAAATAGAAATTTATAAAATTTTCATTTGTCATGAAATATCATTCCTCTTTTAATTTTTTTCCAACTGTTAAAAAATTTAGAGGGGGCTCAAGATTGCAGCATGAGTAAGGTGGCAGAAATCTCCTCCCAAAAGCATATATATTTTTGAAAATACAACAAATACAACTACTCCTAAAAGAGAGACCAGAAGATACAGTACAATAGCCAGGCTACATCTACATCTGCGAGAACTCAGCATCTCACGAAAAGGGTAAGATACAAAGCTGTGATCCGGCGAGATCCGAGCACTCCCCCACCCCAGCTCACCGGCGGAAGGAAAAGAATCAGAGTGGGGAGCGAGTGGAAGCACAGGACTGCTAAATAACCAGCCCTAGTAATCTGCACCAGGAGCACAGACACACATTGCATGGAGTACTGGAGACTAGAGAAATGGAAAAGTAAAATCCTAGACGGAGACTGTGAGCGGGTCCCCACAGCTGGCTCCCCTGGGACAAAAGAAAAGTGGGCGATCTTTAAAAGTCTTAAAGGGACAAGGGCTTAACAGCTGGACAAAATCATCCCGGCACACTCATCCCAGCAGACTGGGAATCTTAAGGAACTTCAGGTGCCCTAACCCCCTGGGCGGGTAATACAGCCCTGAAGCCCCTCTCGGTGATAAGCAGCCTGCCATTCATTACCCCCCAGCTGGCGCTGCAAGCAAACCAGCTGACCTGCCACAGCTGCGGGGCAGCCAGGGAGCAGCCCTGCCCACAGCAACCACACAGAGTCTTCTCCCAGCGCACAGCTAATCAGGACAGACCCAGAGGCTGCCGCCAGTGTGAAGCAGCCAAGCACAGGCAGAGGAGCCCAGAGCAAGGTCTGGAAGGCATGAAGGGGTGCCATTCTTGCAGGAGAACACGCCCGGCGCAACTGTGACCCCCCCACAGGGCTCTAGGCTATCCCAAGGGCTGCCCCGCCCAAGGCAGCTCAGGAGATTATCCCAGAGACTGCTCCCTGTGTGCAGGTACCCTACACAGGCAGTGGAGAATGACAAGGAGACCAGCAAGCAGGAAGGCACTTTGTTCTCCCAGCTGATACATGCACCACCTGCCTATGACCACTTCTATCACCATGAAAAGGCAGAAGAATCTTGTCCAGTCAAAAATCACTCAGACAACCCCAGAGAGAGGGCCTGGGGAGATAGATATAACCAATCTTCCTGAAAAAGAATTCAAAATAAAAGTCATAACCGTGCTGATGAACCTGCAGAGAAATATGCAAGAGCTAAGGGGTGAAGTCTGGAGGGAGATAACAGAAATGAAACAATTGATAGAAGGTCTTAAGAGCAGACTGGATGAGGTGCAAGAGGCTTAATAGAATAGAAATCAGAGAACAAGAATACAGAGACGCTGAGGCAGAGAAAGATAAAAGTATCTCTAGGAATGAAAGAATATTAAGAGAATTGTGTGACCAATCCAAACAGAAAAATATTGGCGTTATAGGGGTACCAGAAGAAGAAGAAGAGAGAAAAAGGGTTAGAAGGTGTCTTTGAAGAAATAATTACTGAAAACTTCCCCAAGTTGGGGAAGGAAATAGTCTCTCAGAACACGGAAGCCCACAGATCTCCCAACACAAGGGACCCTAGGAAGACCACACCAAGACATATAATAATTAAAATGACAAAGATCAAAGACAAAAAACAGAGTATTAAAGGCAGCCAGAGAGAAAAAAAATCACCTACAAAGGAAAACCCATCACGCTATCATCAGACTTCTCAACAGAAACCTTACAGGCCAGAAGAGAATTGCATGATATATTTAATGCAATGGAACAGAAGGGCCTTGAACCAAGAATACTGTATCCAGCATGATTATCATTTAAATTTGAAGGAGGAATTAAACAATTTTCAGAGAAGCAAAGTTGAAGGAATTTGCCTCCCACAAACCACCTCTACAGGATATTTTAAAGGGACTGCTCTAGATGGAAGAACTCCTAAGGCAAAATAGATTTCACCAGAGAAAATAAAATCACAGCAAAGAAATCAGACCAACCAAATAATAACTAAAGGCAAAAAATAAAATCAACTGTCCACAAAAGCAGTCAAAGGAAACACAAAAGAGTACAGAATAAAACACCTAATATATAAAGAGTGGAGGAGGAAGAATAAGAAGGGAGAGAAATAAAAAATCATAAGACTGTGTTTATAATAGCTTAATAAGAGAGTTAAGTTAGATGGTTATATAGTAAAGAAGCTACCCTTGAACCTTTGGTAACCACGAATCCAAAGCCTGCAATGGCAATAAGTACATATCTATCGATAATCATCCTAAGTGTAAATGGACTGAATGCACCAATCAAAAGACACAGAGTAATAGAATGGATAAAAAAGCAAGACCCATCTATATGCTGCTTACAAGAGACTCACCTCAAACCCAAAGACATACACAGACTAAAAATGAAGGGATGGAAAAAGATATTTCATGCAAACAACAAGGAGAAAAGAGCAGTACTTGTATCAGACAAAATAGACTTCAAAACAAAGAAAGTAATAAGAGATAAAGAAGGGCGTTACATAATGATAAAGGCGTCAGTCCAATAAAAGGATGTAACCATTATAAATATATATGCACCCAACACAGGAGCACCGACATATGTGAAACAAATACTAACAAAATTAAAGGAGGAAATAGAATGCAATGCATTCATTTTAGGTGACTTCAACACACCACTCACTCCAAAGGACAGATTAACCAAACAGAAAATAAGTAAGGACACTGAGGCACTGAATAACACTCTAGAACAGATGGACCTAACAGACATCTACAGAACTCTACACCGAAAAGCAGCCGGATACACATTCTTCTCAAGTGCACATGGAACATTTTCCAGAATAGACCACATACTAGGCCATGAAAAGAGCCTCAGTAAATTCAAAAAGATTGAAATTCTACCAACCAACTTCTCAGATCACAAAGGTATAAAACTAGAAGTAAATTGTACAAAGAAAATAAAAAGGCTCACAAACACATGGAGGCTTAACAACATGCTCCTAAATAATCAATGGATCAATGACCAAACTAAACAGAGATCAAGGAATATATGGAGACAAATGACAACAACAGCACAAAGACCCAACTTCTATGGGATTCAGCAAAGGCAGTTCTAAGAGGAAAGTATGTAGCAATCCAGGCCTATTTAAAGACTGAAAAAATTTAGAAATCATTCTTAGCTTCTGGATCATATGAAAATAGGCAAATATTTGTCCTATGCTCCATAGATTGCCAACCTCTACTTCACAAGTTCACTGTATTGATGAGACTTTTCTTTGTTGTTTTTCTTTGTCTGTGTAGCAAGAGTAGTTTTGCTGACCCAGGGCTTTCTCCGGCTAAGCAGATCTGACATTTGTCTCCTATCTGTCTTTCCTTCTACATGCTTAAAGTGGTAAGGAGCAGCAGTCGGCCTGGCTGGCTTATACTCTCTCAGACTCTTTTGTGATCAGTGTGGTGGCAAGAGTGGAAACCTGAGTTTGGGCTTGGAGGGAAGAAGAAGCAACAAAATTGGGCACACTTGTTTATTGTGTGTGTGTGTGTGTGTGTGTGTGTGTGTGTGTGTGTGTGTGTGTGTGTATGTGTGTGTGTGTGTGTGACTTCTCTCTTCTTGGTGGGTGACTATGGTTTGGGAAGGGATTATGATAGATCCTAGTTGCCTAACTAAGTACTAAATAATAGTACCCCAACTCCCAGTACTATTTCTAACAATATCAACATTCTTCTAGTACCCAAGTAAGAAAATATAAATTACCTTTGAGTGTTTCCTGATTTGTTATCTCCATACCCAACCAATCTTGAATTGCTATAGGCACCATTGCTATTTTGTATCTTAATGTCAATCCCCTCCTACACTCCACTCTTGATGCCTTTGGTACCATACATTCAAATGGCATGATGTAATTTTTAGAATTGTAGTGGGAGTGGGGGGAAATTTCATGGTGATTGTATAATACTGGAACTAATCAGAGATTTAAATTTGTGTAGAGAAATGGTAAATACTAAGTAATCATGTAGGAAAACAAGATGGTGGCCATGGGCAGACATGCAATGATGGCCATGCACTTCAGAAAGAGAGGTTGGCACCATTTGGCACAGAGATTCTTTATTGTTTGGAATTCTACACAGTCTAAGACTGTATTAGAGACTCTCAAAGAATTAATGACACAAAAACCTGCTGGAACCAAGTGGCAGCTCTGCAGAGAGTGATGGAGAGGCTTCTAGGACCCAAAAAGTGCTTTTTTCCTCCCTGTTCTTTTCTCAGACTTTGGATTTATGAATGTAGTCTCCCCACCCTGCCCCAATTACAGCAGACTTGTTAGCCTTGATTAGAAGATTTAATATCTATGATATGTTTTCTATATTCATTAACTTCCTCTCTATAACCTTATATTAAAAGTACTTATAAGTAAAGAGAAGATACAATCCTATTTCATATGACAAATATTCCGAGATCTCTTGGGAGCAGAAATTCTGTTCCATACAAAATTTCCTTATGAGGTGGCCTCGAAGAGGGGGCTTGCTGTGTGCTGTGCTGTTCTTTTCTGCCTAACTCTCCTTGTCTTCAGTCTCTGCTACCCCCTAATCCATCCTCAGCAGTCATCTTTTTCAAGGACACATCTGAGCAAGCCAGTGTACTCCTCAGAAAATCTCAGTGGTAGATTTCCTCTTCAGCCTACAAATAAAGTCAAACTCCAGAAAAAGGTGTTTAGCCTCGTTTTTGAGTTGGCTTCCCATCTCTCACTATGCTATGCCTTCTCTGGCCTCCCTGAGGGCTCCGGCACCTCTGGCTTCAGGGACTGTACCTCCATGATGCAGACCATTCAAATGTCTTCTTTACACTGAATAAGCCATACAGTCTTTTGTATCTGTGCCATTACACAGTTCCCTTTATTTGAAATATTCTTCTCCCTATTAAAATCCTACTCAGCTGTCAAGGTAAAATCCTGTCTCCTTCATGAAAGTTTCCTGGGTTCTCAAGGTCCAGTACCCTACTGAAATTGCTACTGCCTTTGTTAAACTAGTTCATTCTGATTTCTGTTAGTTTGATCACACATTTGTTCATTCCATAAATATTTATAAATTATCTTCTGTATGTCAGGCACTATGTCAGGCACAGGCAATAAAATGGGGGCGAGATTGAAATCCAGACACTCTTCCTGACTGCACAGTGCAATGGGGACTGCAGCTGATAGCCCCTACCAGCAGGCTTTGTGGAATGAACCAGGATGTTCCAGGCAGCATGATCAGGGAAGGACAGCAGTCAGTCTGGCTGTCTTGCCTTGGTTTTGTTGAATGGGGTGTGCAACTTGATGGGAAAACTGAATAGCTTGGGACAACAGAGAATTTTTGGTGCCTTAACAACAACAACAAAAATACAGAAGAGATTCCTCGGAAAGTAGTTCTTTCCATAAAGGAAGGAGGCTATACAGAAAAAAAAAATATCTGAGAAAGTTGGCTTGAAAATTACGGTATTGTATGAATGAAATGAGATTATCCATTGGGAGTATTCAGTGCCATGCCTAAAACATATTAAGAATCAGATGTAGTTATTGCTGTTGCTATTCTTATTATTATTGTATCCCTTCCTCTGAATTTCCATGAAATCTTCATTAATATCAACACTGTTTGCCAATCCATTGGAACTGGATTTGTTTGGGAGAAGGGAGAATATCGGGAGAATAGGGCAAGCTACTAAATCTGGCCTCATAGTGGGATAAGGGGAAAACCCAAAAGCTGCCCAAAGAGAATCAGTCACATTTGAAGTATATACTATTTATTGGGTGCTTATCTTGTGCCAGGAACTGGGCTAAAAGCTTGGTGTACATTATTTCATTTAATCCTCACAATACTCTCTGATGCAGGTACTATTATCATCCCCATTTTATAGATAAACAAACCAAGGCTCCAAGAGCACAACCAATTTGCTCAACATTACACAGGTAGTAAGTGGGGGGCTGGTATTCAAACTCAGAATCTCCAAATCTCACCCACTCCACCACCTTGCCCCACTGTCCCTCCACTAACCATGGGCTCCCTGAGGGAAGGAAAAGGTAGTGTTGAAGGAGGCATGGCTTAGGACATTATTCTCATTTTATAAATAAAACAGCTGAGACTCTCGAAGGTTAAGTGACATAATCAGTATGCTTTGAAATCAATACTACAACCCCAGTCTTCTGACTTCTACTCAAGTGCTCTTTCCTTTATAGAAAGTTGAGTTTTATATGAGAACAATTCCCATGTCATGCATGACTGCTGTTTCCATTCCTGGGCTGATAGGGTCACTGACCCCTCTTCAGGATTAGACTCTTCTTCAGTTTATAGGCTATTCTTTTCTTGTATGCATTATTTAAAGGTCAGTGGACTAATGGATGAAGGCTGCTTTGTAGTCTCTGTTCAATTTAAAACGCATGATGCCTGCCAGACTTACTATTTTTGAAAGGGGCCTCTCTAATTGGAGCTGCGATGCTATTTTAGAGATGATTCTGTTACTGGTTTTACAGAGTAGATCAGATATGATTAAGAAAGATAGTGTTGCAATTCATGACATGTGAAAAAAAGAGACCTAAATTCTCAAATGAACTCCTGATAAGAATAAAAAGAGTCTGAAATATTTCACCAAAGTCTTTGAAGCGCCCAGCGAGGTCAGAAAAGTGCATTAATCGTTATTTCTTTATGGCAATTGGATTATAGCATCAATCGTCACATAACTTGAATCACACATAGAAGCAGGTTATTTTAAAAATTAGATACAAGTGTTCTGGTTTAAAAGGTGGCTGGCTGGTAACCCTTGACACAACCTCTTATGACTTCCCAATAAAAGTCTATGAAGATGGGCAAAAAAATTCAAGATGGTGGCGTGAGAGGTGAGACAGAGAACTCCTCCCAAAACCACAGATAGTGAGAAAATATAGTTAATACAACTAACCCTAAAATAGCAACAGGAAAGAAGGCTGCACCAGACTGCATACAGACCTCATGAACAGAGCAGACCCCACGATACAGGGCATCAGCTCTGCTCGCCTACAACCGCCAACCTCACTCTAGGGGCTGAGCAGCTCCAGAGACTGGAGCTTCTGGGCACTACAGGGCACCACACAGAAATATGAAATGTCAAAAGAACATGGTTCAGATCAAAATCTCACAAACCCCAGAAAAAGGGCCAAAGGAAACTGAATTCACCAATTTTCCAGAAAGAGTGTTCAAAATAAAAATCATAAACATGCTTATGGAGGTACAGAAAAATATTTAAGAACTCAGGAACGAATTTAGAGACAGAGATTCAGTCATTAAGAAAATCCATATCTGACATGAAACATACAATAGAGGGATTTAAAAGCAGATTAGATGTAGTAGAAGAGACGGTAAATGGAATAGAAATGAGAGAAGAGGAATACAAAGAAGCTGAGGCACAGAGAGAAAAAAGAATCTCTAAGAATAAAAGTATATTGAGAGAACTGTGTGACCAATCCAAATGGAACAATACTCACATAATAGGGGTACCAGAAGAAGAGAGAGAAAAAGGGATAGAAAGTGTCATTGAGGAGGTAATTGCTGAAAACTCCCCCAATCTGGAGAAGGAGATAGTCTCTCAAGCCATGGAGAAGCACAGATCTCCCAACACAAGGGACCCAAGGAAGACAACATCAAGACATATAATAAAAAAAAATGGCAAAGATCAAGGATAAAGACAGACTTTTAAAAGCAGCTAGAGAGAGAAAAAAGATCACACACAAAGGAAAATACATCAGGCTATCATCAGATTTCTCAACATAAACCTTACAGGTCAGAGGAGAGTGGCATGATATATTTAATGCCATGAAGCTGAAGGGCCTCGAACCAAGAATACTCTACCTGGCAAGGTTATCATTTAAATTTGAAGGAGGGATTAAACAATTTTCAGATAAGCAAAAGCTGAGAGAATTTACCTCCCACAAACCACCTCTACCGTGCATTTTGGAGGGACTCCTATAGATGGAATTATTCCTAAGGCAAAATAGATGTCACCCAAGGGATAGACAAGGAGTACAGAATATGATCCATAACATACAAAGAATGGAGGAGGAAGAAAAGGAGGAAAAAAAAAAGAATCTAGGTTGTGTCTGTAATAGCATACGAAGTGAGTTAAATCAGACTGTTAGATAGTAAGGGAATTACCCTTGAACCTTAGGTAACCATAAATCTAAAGCCTGCAGTGGCAATAAGTACATACCTATCGATAATCACCCTAAATGTAAATGGTCTGAATGCACCAGTCAAAAGACATAGAGTCACTGAATGGATAAAAAAACAAGACCCATCTATATGCTGCCTATAAGAGACTCACTTCAAAACCAAAGACATACACAAACTAAAACTGAACAGATGGAAAAAGATATTTCATGCAAATAATAGGGAGAAAAAAGCAGGAGTTGCATTACTTGTATGAGACAAAATAGACTTCAAAACAAAGAAAGTAACAAGAGACAAAGAAGGACATTACATAATAATAAAGGGTTCAGTCCAACAAAGGCTATAACTATTATAAATATCTATGCACCCAACACAGGATCTACATATGTGAAACATATTAACAGAATTAAAGGGGGAAATAGAATGCAAGGCATTCCTTTTGGGAGACTTCAACACATAACTCACTCCAAAGGACAGATCAACCAGACAGAACATAAATAAAGAGACAGAGGCACTCAACAACATATTAGAACAGATGGACCTAACGGACATCTACAGAACACTCCATCCAAAAGCAACAGGATACACATTCTTCTCAAGTACACATGGAACAGTTTCAAGAATAGATCATATACTAGGCCACAAAAAGAACCTCAGTAAACTAAAAAAGATTAAAACTGTACCAACCAGCTTCTCAGATCACAAAGGTATGAATCTACAAATAAATTACTCAAAGAAAATGAAAAGCCCACAAACACATGGAGGCTTAATAACATGCTCCTAAATAATCAATGGATCAATGATCAAACAAAAACAGAGATCAAGCAATATATGGAGACAAATGACAACAATAATTGAACACCGCAAAATCTGTGGGACACAGCAAAGGCCGTGCTAAGAGAGAAATATATTGTAATACAGGCCTACCTCAGGAAAGAAGAACAATCCCAAATGCACAGTCTAAACTCAAAATTAATGAAACTAGAAAAGGAAGAACAAATGAGGCTGAAAGTCAGTCAAGGGAGGGACAATATAAAGATTAAAGCAGAAATAAATAAAATTGAGAAGAATAAAACAATAGAAAGAATCAATGAAAGCAGGAGCTGGTTCTTCGAGAAAATAAATGAAATTGATAAACCCATAGCGAGACTTCTCAAGAAAAAAAGAGAGTCTACACACATTAACAGAATCAGAAATGAGAAAGGAAAAATCACTACAGACACCACAGAAATACAAAGAATTATGAAAGAATACTATGAAAAATTATATGGTAACAAACTGGATAACCTAGAAGAAATGGACAACTTTCTAGAAAAATACAACCTTCCACGGCTGACCCAGGAAGAAACAGAAAATCTGATTAGACCAATTACCAGCAAAGATATTGAATTGGTAATCAAAAAACTACCTAAGAACAAAACCCCTGGACCAGATAGTTTCACTGCTGAATTTTATCAAACATTTAGTGAAGACCTAATACCCATCATCCTTAATGTTTTCCAAAAAGTAGAAGAGGAGGGAATACTCCCACACTTATTCTATGAGGCCAACATCACTCTAATACCAAAACCAGGCAAGGATACCACAAAAAAAAGAAAATTAGAGACCAATATTCCTGATGAGCATAGATGTAAAAATACTCAACAAAATATTAGCAAACCAAATTCAAAAATACATCAAAAAGATCATCTATCATGATCAAGTGGGATTCATCCCAGGGATACAAGGATGGTACAACATTTGAAATTCCATCAACATCATCCACCACATCAACAAAAAGAAGGACGAAAACCACATGATCATCTCCATAGATGCTGAAAAAGCATTCGACAAAATTCAACATCCATTCATGATAAAACCTCTCAACAAAATAGGTATAGAAGGCAAGTACCTCAACATAATAAAGGCCATATATGACAAACCCATAGCCAACATTATATTTAACAGCGAGAAGCTGAAAGCTTTTCCTTTAAGATCGGGAACAAGGCAAGGATGCCCACTCTCCCCACTTTTATTCAACATAGTACTGGAGGTCCTAGCCACAGCAATCAGACAAAACAAAGAAATAAAAGGCATCCAGACTGCTAAGGAAGAAGTCAAACTGTCCCTGTTTGCAGATGACATGATAGTGTACATAAAAAACCCTAAAGAATCCACTCCAAAACTACTAGATCTAATATCTGAATTCAGCAAAGTTGTGGGATACAAAATTAATACACAGAAATCTGTTGCATTCCTATACACTAATGATGAACTAGCAGAAAGAGAAATCAGGAAAACAATTCTATTCACAATTGAATCAAAAATAATAAAATACCTAGGAATAAACCTAACCAAGGAAGTGAAAGACCTGTACTCTGAAAACTACAAGACACTCATGAGAGAAATTTAAAAAGATACCAATAAATGGAAATACATCCTGTGCTCATGGATAGGAAGAATTAATATTGTCAAAATGGCCATCCTGCCTAAAGCAATCTACAAATTCAATGCAATCCCTATCAAAATACCAACAGTATTCTTCAATGAACTAGAGCAAATAGTTCTAAAATTCATACAGAACCACAAAAGACCCCAAATAGCCAAAGCAATCCTGAGAAGGAAGAATAAAGTGGGGGTAATTACTCTCCCTCACTTCAAGCTCTACTACATAGCCACAGTAAAATCAAGACAATTTGGTATTGGCACAAGAATAGACCCATAGACCAATGGAACAGACTAGAGCGCCCAGATATAAACTCAAGCATATATGGTGAATTAACATACAATAAAGGAGCCATGGATATACACTGGGAAATGACAGCCTCTTCAACAGCTGTTGGCAAAACTGGACAGCTACATGTAAGAAAATGAAACTGGATTATTGTCTAACCCCACACACAGAAGTAAACTCAAAATGGATCAAAGACCTGAGTGTAAGTCATGAAACCATAAAACTCTTAGGAAAAAACATAGGCAAAAATCTCTTGGACATAAACATGAGCAACTTCTTCATGAACATATCTCCCCGGGCAAGGGAAACAAAAGCAAAATGAACAAGTGGGACTATATCAAGCTGCAAAGCTTCTGTACAGCAAAGGACACCATCAGTAGAACAAAAAGACATCCTACAGTATGGGAGAATATATTCATAAATGACATATCCGATAAGGGGTTGACATCCAAATTATATAAAGAGCTCACACACCTCAGCAAACAAAAAGCAAATAAGCCAATTAAAAAATGGACAGAGGAGCTGAGCAGACAATTCAGATGGCCAACAGGCACATGAAAAGATGCTCCACATCGCTAATCATCAGAGAAATGCAAATTAAAACCACAATGAGATATCACCTCACACCAGTGAGGATAGCCAACATCCAAAAGACAAACAACAACAAATGTTGGCTAGGATGTGGAGAAAGAGGAACCCTCCTACACTGCTGGTGGGAATGTAAATTAGTTCAACCATTGTGGAAAGCAGTAGGGACGATCCTCAAAAAACTCAAAATAGAAATAAAATTTGACCCAGGAATTCTGCTCCCAGGAATTTACCCTAAGAATGCAGCAGCCTAGTTTGAAAAAGACAGATGCACCCCTATGTTTATCACAGCACTATTTACAATAGCCAAGAAATGGAAGCAACCTAAGTGTCCATCAGTAGTTGAATGGATAAAGAAGAAGTGATACATATACACAATGAAATATTATTCAGCCATAAGAAGAAAACAAATCCTATCATTTGCAACAATGTGGATGGAGCTAGAGGGTATTATGCTCAGTGAAATAAGCCAGGTGGAGAAAGCCAAGTATCAGATGATTTCACTCATCTGTGGAGTATAAGAACAAAGAAAGAGCTGAAGGAAAAAAACAGCAGCAGACTCACAGAACCCAAGAATGGACTAACAGTTACCAAAGGGAAAGGGACTGGGGAAGATGGGTGGGAAGGGAGGGACAAGGGGGAAAAGGGGGCATTACTATTAGCACACATATTGTAGCGGGGGGGTGGGTATGGGGAAGGCAGTATAACACAGAGAAGAGAAGTAGTGATTCTATAGCATCTTACTACACTGATGGACGGTGACTGTAATGGGGTATGTGGTGGGGACTTGATAATAGGGGGAGTCTAGTAACCATAATGTTGCTCATGTAATTGTACATTAATAATACCAAAATAAATAAATAAATAAAAATAAAAAGTCTATAAAGACAGAGAAAATGTCAAAAATGCAGTTGAAAAACTGGGACTGACAAACTGCTGCTAGAATCCAGACTAATTAACACCAATTTCAATGGTGATAGAATTGGCCTGAGAATAAAGATTCTGTCCTACCCTTACTCTGAAGTTAGAAACAGAAATGCTGTTAGACTGAAAACAATAGTAATAACAGTAATTAACACTGCTATAAGATAAGCAGGTATGTTAAATTTTTTATGAATTTATTTAAGCAAAAGTCTATTTGAATCAGGCAGTGCCAAACTGGAACTGGTTAGGAGTGCTTCATGGACAGGAGCTGGAAGCAAGGTTTTTATAGAGAAGATATGAGCAAAGCAAGGAAATTATTTGATTGGCTATAGCTTAAGCAGCTGAATTATTTGGGAAAGCCTAGTTGGCTGTTTTGATTGGCTGTTGTTATTATCCTTGAGACATCTTCAGGAAGTGACTCTGGCTTAGGTTTAGTTTTGCTGACCAGGCTCCCAAAGTATTAGAGCCACACGAGTCTAATGACCTCCTTGTTTGACTACTTTAGCAACACTTACTGGGTGCTAACTATGTGCAAGGCCCTGCTCTACGCACTTTGCATGAATTAAATCATTTAACCTGCTCAACATCTCCATGAAGTAGGAACTATTATTTTTCCCATTTTATGGAGGAGAAAACTGAGGCACAGAGAGTCTAAGTATCTTGTTCAGGGTCACAAAGTTAGTGAGTAGTAGAGCTGAGATTAAAATCCATGTACTTTATCTAGTACCATGGAATTGATAGATGTGGTAGAGACTGAAGGATGATTTTCTTAACGTTTCCAATCCTAACCATATTTTCATTTTCACTTTTCTTCTTCTTCTGTAGAAGCTGGGAAGTGAAATAACTGACTTCCCAGGATCTACTGTAGCTAGAAGTGGCCATGTGAAATAAATCTTAATCACTGATATCAATGGAAGATGATTGTGGGGACTTCTTGGACTACTCTTGCTTTAATGGTATAAAAAATGGTGGGTGTAAAAAAGTTACAGACAGAGCTGATTCACTGCTTTGCTTCATCCCCTTCCACACCTGTATTTTGTCTTGAACATATCCTCGGATATCCGAAGTCATTATAACCATCTTGTGACCAGGAGGCCACAAACATGAGGAGGAAAGTCCAGGGCCTAGGGATGGTGACCTGAAGAACAGAATGGACTGGACCCCTGACAGCACAGCTGAGTAGTTGGACAACGCTGGCAACCGGCCACCTCGGAACTCATCGTTATGTTAGAAAATAAGTGCTGTTTTTTGGAGCCACTATTGGTTTTGTTTTGTGATGCTTGTTGCTAAATATACTTCCAACTTAATATGGTATACAAATCAAAGAACTTATCCTGAGAATAAAAACAAACCCTCTGGCAAATCTAATTTTTAAAGAGTGAAAAGCAAATAAATAAAATCAAGACTTTGGCCAGTATATCATAAATACAGAGAAAATGTTTAAATTGAAAGAGAATGTCAGGCGAATAAAATTGACAGTCTCAAAATGGATCTTTTGCTACAGAAAAAATAAATAAATGAAAAGTAACCTATAAATTCAGGTTTTTCATTTCATTCTGACTAGTCAGAAGTTGGGCAGGAAAATGAGGTACTCGGGGTATTTTAGATAGAATGTGATCTAGGACAGAACCATATGTTAAAAAAAAAAAACACTGGGAAGCATGCGTGCACATATGACCAATGGAAGAGGGAGAGAAACAAAAGCCAGGCAAGATGGCTGACAGCGCTCAGGTTCCTGTTAGCTTTCAGGGAATCAAGAAGTTGCTTACTGCCTCCCCAGTCTGCAACTGCAAGAAGCCAACCCTACTAATAGTCACAGTTGCCTCCAGCATCAAGCCCACATCCCTGGGAGGAAAGGCCTTGAAGCCACTGCACTGCAGGAGGAGAAATAATAGCATATGTTTCCCTTCTGCTTCTTAAATCTCACAGTAAGTGCCTCTCGTTAGTAGACTATGAGTCAGAATCCTGCTGGCCAAGGATTTGGGGAAATGCAGCGCTCAGGTTCCCAGCCCCTGTAATGTAGAGGGAGCACCGAAGGGGTGGGAAGAGGGAAAAGGCATTAAGTACCAGAAGGCATCCTAGTATAAGTAAAATTCATTATTTTGAAATAATATTTTATTATTGAACTTTTTAATTATTTTATTTTACTTATTTTTTAATGATTCTAAAATCTATTTTATTATTGAATGTCTTATTTAGGAAAAAGCAAAAAGCCCATGTTCTCACTTTCTCTAATTATACATAACATATAAATTATATAATAATTACACATTTTGTATACTTACATAATATATAAATAAATAATATATATTGTATATAACATATAAATAGATAAATGTATACGCTGATGAAATTCCCATACTGTTTTAACTATGCATGCCCTCCCTTCCCAAATATATTGTATTAAAATCCTGGAAGCAGAATTATGTTCAAATGGGTTTAACTATAGATAATTTAATGAATGGATTATTTATAGAGGTGTGGAAATTCATATGAAGATACATTGAGGTATTCAAAACTAGTGTTGATGGGCAGCCATTTCCATCCCAGTCATGAAAGGGGCAGAGTGTGCAGGTTTTAAAGTATGTCCACAGACTTTTTGCTATTCCTCCTCCCTCAAAGCAATAGAGCTTAATTGCCCTCCACTTGAGTGTGGGCTAGACATAGTGACTCCCTCCAAATAAACAGAGGTGGCAGGAGTAAGGTGTTGACTTCTGAGACTAAAAGCCATGTGGCTTTCTCTTTGTTCTCTCTCTTGAATTGCTGTTCTGGGGGAAGCCAGTTGGCATTGTGTAGGACCCTCAGGGAACTCCTTGGAGAGGCCCATGAGATAAGGACCTGAGGCCTCCTGCCAACAGCCACACAAGAAAGCTTGGAGTCCAATCCTCCAGCCACAGTCAAACCTTCAGATGGATGCATCTTACTGCAACCTCATGAGAGACCCTGAACCAGAACCAACCAGGTAAGCCTCTGCTAGATTCCTGACCTTCAGAGACCTTCAGAAACTATGTGAAATAGTAAGTGTTTATGGTTTAATTTGGGATAATTTGTTATATGGCAATAGAGAAGTGTACATGGAGGAAATAATGTCCTTAGAGATGGTAAAGATTTGATTTGTGGGGAGGAAGTCCTGGGCGAGAACTGCAGACATAGAGGATATGGCCATTAGCAGAACCACTGAACCAGGCTAAGGGGAAAGGCAGAAGAAAGCCCTCTGCTCTCTTTTCCCTTGCCCTTCAGCCTTCTGCCAGGGCATACATTGACCAAATGTAGCAGAAGCCAGAGGGCAAGTGAGCCCCACTCTACTAAAATTAGCCCTGCGGTACAGAGCAGGGCTGTGCAGGTAGGTCAGAGGATGAATCTTATGGGGCCAACAGAGAATAATCAGAGCATATTTAGACCAATCTCATTTACGAACAGTGTCTCAATCAGGATTTGGTCAGCAAAGGAGAAGTACTAGGAGATATGTAACACAGGGGATGTATTATACAGACTGGACCTTATGCAACTGTGGGAGCTGGTTAAACAATTTCTATATGGCCGTTGCTTCTGTGTCTGGCTGGAGCCTGGAATCAGCAGAGCAGGCAATGAGGAAGGGAAGATGCATGGGAAGTGGGGCAGCAAGACTGGAGCCTGACTGCCCAAGTCTCCAACATTAATGATGGGGAAGGGATCTGCAGAAGAAAGTGGTACCCTTCTCAGGGAGCTGAGATGTACCCAGCCCAGGAGCCCGTGAAGCTGAAGGTGTTGGCCTGTCAGGAACAGGAGTTACATTGGGTCCAGGTGCTGTCCCACCCCAGTCAGGTGGCAGCAGAGCAGGGACAAAACTCTGAGAGGCAGCGATTGCCTGGTGCCCTGCACTGACCTGTGAATATAATGGGAAAAAGGCTCCTGCTTCAAGTCTGCCCTCCCAATCTCAAGCAATTGTTTCTTGTGGCCCAGCTAGCCCAAAACTATGCAGGGAAGGGAATTCTGGAAACAGTCCCAGCTACACTTATGTTGATGTAGTAGAAATGCACCACAGTGTTGCAAAAAGACAAAATGTAATAATAGCAAAATGAAGTGTTAAGAGAATTATCTATCACAGCTAAATCAGGCTTACTCGGGGGAAGCAAGGATAGTTTCACGTTAGAAAAAATCTGCCAATATAATGACATCAATTCAACAATCTACTAAGAAAAGCCAAATAATAATGTCAATATATGGCAAATAAATGTTTAGATAAAATTCAACATTCATGCCTAATTCTTTAAAAAGCATCTATAGAAATATAAAAATAGGAAGATATCCCTTTTAACATACAGCATCATATATTGACAGCCTGTAACATCCTTAATGTCAAAATACCAGAAACATTCCAATTAAAACCAGGAAGAGGCAGAGATGCTGGATTTCTGCATTACTGTGTAGCACTGTTCCAGAAATTCTATCTGATGGCACAAGACGTCAGGCAGAAGTAAAAGGTAAAATTGTTGGAAGAGGAGAGTCAAAATTACTGTTTGTCGACAGTATGATTATACAGCTTTAAAGAAGTGCAACAGAATCAGCAGAAAGCTCTTAACATTAATTCATAATTAGTAAAATGGTGACATACAAGAAAAATGTCCAAAATCCAGTAGCTTTCTTCTATGCCAGCAAAACCAATATAATGGGGAACAGAATTCAATCATAATAGAAACCAGAAAATATTAAATGCTTCATGCAATGGGCATTTTTAAAGAACGCAGATCATTTATTTTATGGACTGTCTCTTAATTTGGGCTTGCCTGATGTTCACCATGATTAGATTCAGGTGATGCATTTTGGGGCGGGAATATCCCAGAAGTGATGTCTCCATCTCCTTGCATCTCATGAAGAAAATGTCAATGTGTTCCATTACTGATACTGTGATCTCTGTTCATGTGGTTTCTGCAATGTTTCTCTTCTATAAAGTTATTGTTTTCCCCTTTGTAATTATTAAGTACCTTGTGGGAATTTAATTTGAGACCACGTGAATATCCTCTTTCTCATCAAACTGTCCTCCATTGTCAACTGTTTTATATAACAATGCTGGCAAGGATGTGGTAAGATGTATATTGACACATAGTGCTAGTGGGAATATAAATAAGTCACATTCTCTGAAAAGCAACTGAGAGATCCTTAAAGAACATTAAAAATTGTCATAGTCTTTGATCTAATATTCCAGCTTCTAGGAATCTACTGTAGGAAGGGTAAAAATCAGAAGTGTGGACAAAGAAGTATTGTTTTCATTTCAGAAATATTTGTAATAGTGATAATTTGGTAACAAGATAAATGTCCAACAATAGATGGGTGGATAAATTTTGATAGTTTCACATAAGAAAATAACATACAATCAATTATAGTATTTTAAAAGACTGGTGGAAAAAAGCAGTCACTAAGCACTGTTGTTTAAAGATACAGATTTTAAACTGCATATACAGTATGTACTTACAGGTCTTTTAGAAAAAAATACACGAAAATTTTAATAGTATTTGTTTCCAGGGGTAGTTTTCTAGGTAATTTTCATTGTTTTTTATATTTTGCTGTATCTCCCACTGTTCCTCAATAATATATTTATGCATTATTTTATAACTGAAACAATATTAATAAAAAGCACTATGTACAAATGAATTTTCCTACACATTTTCCATGTGCAAATTTGGGATCAATGTGTTGCCTCCCCTGGAGTAGCAATGAAGAGGTTAATGAAAGAGCTAATGAAGCAGATAAAAATCCCTTTGATGACATATCCAACAAGGGGTTAACAACCAAAATATATAAAGAACTCACACGCCTCAACACCCAAAAAGCAAATAACCTGATTAAAAAAAGGGAAGAGGATATTAACACTGTTCCAAAGAAGAAATTCAGATGGCCAACAGGCACATGAAAAGATGCTCCACATTGCTAATTACCAGGGAAATGCAAATTAAAACCACAATGAGATATCACCTCACACCGGTTAGGATGGCTAACATTGAAAAGACTAGGAACAACAAATGCTGGCGAGGATGTGGAGAAAGGGGAACCCTCCTACACTGCTGGTGGGAATGTAAGCTAGTTCAGCCACTGTGGAAAGCAATATGGAGGTTCCTCAAAAAACTAAAAATAGAAATACCATTTGACCTGGAATTCCACTCCTAGGAATTTACCCAAAGAAAACAAGTTCTCAGATTCAAAAAGATAAATGCAACCCTATGTGTATCTCAGCACTATTTGCAATAGCCAAGAAATGGAAGCAACCTAAGTGTCCATCAGTAGATGAATGGTTAAAGAAGATGTGGTACATATACACAATGGAATACTATTCAGCCATAAGAAGAAAAAAAATCCTACCATTTACAACAACATGGATGGAGCTAGAGGGTATTATGCTCAGTGAAATAAGCCAGGCCGAGAAAGACAAGTACCAGATGATTTCCCTCATTTGTGGAGCATAACAATGAAGCAAAACTGAAGGAACAAAACAGCAGCAGACTCATAGACTCCAAGAAGGGACTAGCAGTTACCAAAGGGGAGAGGGAGAGGGAGGGAGAAAGGGGCTGAGGGGCATTATGATTAGTACACATGGTGTGTGTGTGGGGGGGGGGGGTCATGGGGAAGACAGTGTAGCACAGAAAAGACAAGTAGGGACTCTGTGGCATCTTGCTACACTGATGGACAGTGACTGCAGTGGGGTATGGGGAGGACTTGATAATATGGGTGAATGTAGTAACCACAATGTTTTTCATATGAAACCTTCATAAGAGTGTATATCAATGATACCTTAATGAAAAAAATCACTTTGGTGTGATTGGAAGCTGTTAAAATGTGATATGTAATACTGTATGATTATGTCCATCTGGTCAGACCATTTTATTATTAACCTCCCAGATTTAATCAGCAATGCCCCAATAACTAGGCAATATTTTATAATTTACAATGCACTTTCAAGTACATCATCTCATTTATTAGATGCTGAGATATTTTAGGTCATTTTAATCTGACCTGGAGAAAACTTTAAAAATTTCATTGAAAACTGAAGTCACTTAGCCCCTTTAGACTTCTCTTTCCTTTCAATAAGCATCCTGTGGGAGAAAGGCCTTAGGCCTGAGACTCCAAAGCCCTGGGTTGAGTTGTCTTTCTGTTCTTTATCAGCAGTGCGGCCCTTGTCCAGTAGCTTCACCTCTCTGTTCTTCATTTTCCTGGTCTTCAAACCCAGGGACTCCGAAGTTTTCACTTAGCTGTGTTCATCTGTGATTCTCACCTGATGTGTCAGCTCCTTCCACGTCCAGTTGCCTGGTTCCTGTGGGTCGCTACGGTGTCAGTGAACATCAGTGCCCTTGCCGTGTGTCTGCAAACATCCCACAAACGTTCCTTAATGAGTTCACAATGGAAGAGGCTGTCATTTGACTTTGCCCTGACAATCATAAGCACTGGGCAAAACTGCAAGTTCATTTCATTTCTCTGGAAACTTTGGACCTGTCCCTAGCACAGCTAGTGTCAACTCCCTCTCCACTCAACGCCCTCTTGAAAGACTGTTGGCCACCCTGCAGCAACAAAAGGAACTCTACACATAAATGCACATCTATTAGGCCTTATGCGAGAGGGCGAGCCACGGTACTCCACGCTCAATAAACAATGTCTCCAATAAACACTTCCTGGTGAATTGGGAGAAATAGGTGGCAAAAGGAGTTCATGCCACCAATTCCTCTTAAAGAGACCATGCCTGGACTATTTACAAGAACATGTTTTTCAATTGACCCTCACACTAAACCCTGTTTCTCCCAGTAAGAGCTATAGCACTTAAATAAAATGAGCTCCTTGTGGAACACAGTTTGATTCAACTCCTGAGTCTCTTCATCTGAAGTCTGCTTTGGATAAGGCTTGCTAACCTTGCCAAGTTTTTAAGGCTTTCAGTAGTCTTTGTCAAACCAGGAGTTGGGAATGGAATACTATTTATTGAGGACAAGCCACAGTATGGTTAAAGCCAATATCAATTAGCTGACAATAATCTTGTGAGCTATCTTATCTTCATTTTACCAAATGAGAAAAATGCCTCAATATTAAATGGGTCACTCTAGGTGACACAAAAGGATAGAGCTGCCTGATGGAATCTATGATCTTTCTACTGCACCATGGCTGGAGAATTCTGACTAAGGTTTCAGTCATCTTCATTCTGTTCCTATAGGGTCAGTCATTTATTCATTCCACAAACATTTATCAAGGGCCCTCTCCATGTCAATGTCTTAGTTTGTTCTGGCTACAAGAAGAAAATACCGCAAACGTAGTGGCTTATACACAACAAAAAATTTCTCACATTACTGGATAAGGTATTCAGATTAGATTAGGATAAAGTATTCAGATTAGATTAGGATAAGGAGGATTTAATACATGAAAATGGTCTTTTGGTCAATTAAGGTGAAAAAATAATAAACTTTCTGCATGTTCCTTCCAGTAAAGTAATTGGTCAAGAGAAAAGAATTATTCCACAGGGAGAAATATCGCAAGGTACAAAGTACTTTGTTAGCCCTTTTTGGTACCTTTCTTGTGGGAGTTCATGGGAGGAAAAGGAAAATATTCTATAGCATCTTGAGAACCTTTCCATGTGGGCTGATCCCAAATACATAAAACAGAATAGAGGCTTTTGAGAAAAACTTTAAAAAATAATGGGTAAATGGTTTTCTCTGTTAAAAAATTACTACACTGTGTGATTTTAAAGCATCTTAAATCCTCAAACAGAAATTCACTGAAATGCAATAATTTCATTGTAGGATACACTGAAAATAATATTTAACCCAGTGACTGTGCATCAAAGTGAAAAAGCTTATATGCCAGAATGGCACATGGAGGGTGTTTCATGGTCCACATAGCTGACTGCCACTAAGTGCCCTGGGAGCAAGCTCGATGCTTTCAATGCCATTGTGAGAATATTCATACTCAGCTTAGCCAAGAGATATGACTCCCACATTTATATAAAGGAGAAAAGAAAGTCACTTTCCAAGTTTGTTTCCACAGCAACAATATTTCATATTTTCTTCTTCTGTGCCTAAACATGAACAAGCTTCAGCTAGACAGAGTGGGGAAAAAATCCTTGCAAAATGCCAATTAAGACTGTGAATGTGAAATCGCCAGTGATCATACTCATCCCACAAGCATTGAGTACAAGCCTACCCAACCGCAGGATCTGCACCAGGCCCTGAGATGTAAGGATGAAGAAGACCCAGAGTCCACAGCCAGAGGGTCCAGTCCACTGGCTGGCCAGTGACCAATTCAATTTCTTCTCTCACCTGAACTTTAACTAGAGACTTAGCAAGATGCTGGAACTTGGAAATCAGGTGGAGCGGGCACTTGGGCTCTGCTCTAGGGCCCACTAGAGCTGTACTACATAGGCAAGATGTGAGGGACTGTGCAGACCTTAACCTTTGGGCCTAATTTTCATTTATGTTGGCCCTCTGGCTATACTTTCTGCCCTTGGGATCTGAGAGATAGACCTTGTCTGCCTCCAATAAGTTCTCCTTTCGATTAGTTTCATTTTGAATGGATTTCTGTTTTTTTACAATCAAATATTCCTTGACTCTGCTACATGGATGGTGTTCTCACGTGTGAGTTTTTTGTGTACCCAATTCTAAACCCCACCAAAACCAGATTAAAAAAAGATGTTAGGGGGAGTGATCAAATCCATACTGAGGCTCAGCATTGAAAGTAGATTTATTTGCTCATAGCTTGTAATGATGCAGGGCATGCTGTTGCTGTTGCCTCCTTTTTTTTTTTTTAACTTCCAGATAGCTCATGCCAAAGGTCTCTACAAAGCATTTTTCTACTTTTAGTTGGCTTAAAATATTTGGCCAGTGCAAATCTAGCCTTTTTGCTAAATAGGAGAATTAGTGGTAAAGACTAATTTTCTAAGTCCTAAGAATAATGGTACCAGAAGAGAGGAGAGTAGGGACCACCAGTAAATTTCAGAATTCAGATACTGCATCTTTTTCAGAATCCAGAATTCAGATACTGCATCTTTATCAGAATTCAGATACTGCATCTTTTTGTAATTGTCATGAGTCTGCTTATGCATGTGCACCCACACACACATGCATACTGGGATTTTACAACACAAAAGACAGGACCTGACTTTTGAAAATATGTCCTTTTTGATTTTGATAGTGAGCTATGCCAGGTGGTCAATTTGAGTCACCATGAATCAGTTCAATGGAGTATCAAAAGAGCCAGGAATCATTAAGGAAGTATTGCCCTGGAAGATTTTTGTAATTTTCCAAGCTTATTTTTATCTAGAGACTCATGAGCCTCCACAGTGACATATGTGTCCTATTTACTCCATCAGAACCAGGGTAGCCTAACACAGATGCACCAATGAGGAATGAGCTAAATCAGGCTGGAGGCATCTGCATTCTAAGGGGCCGGGCGGACTGCAGCAAAGCGTCAGTATCAGGACACCTGGCGGGCGTGTGAGGTAGGAGTACCTGAGGGAGGGAGGGCCCTAAAAATTGCCAGGTTTCTGGAGATAGGCATCACCAGGGGATAACTCTGCCCTGGCCAGGCGCTGACAAGGAGTAAGACTCCGCATGGGATGGGTGTGCATCCTCAACAAGGGAGGGCTTTCTACCAAAGAGAAATACCCAATTTTAAAGCTTAGCTAGTCACCCTCAGATAGCTGAACATTGTTATTAAACTGTAAAACTGTCATAAAAGGAAGCATGGAGATTAATAGATAATATTCCTTTAGCACTTCACTTTTGTAGAATTCAAATGATAAGAAAATGAACTTCCTGGCCTCTTGCCAAAGCAGATATAAATAAGTAGCTATCGAAGCTCTAATTTCCTGAGAATTTTAATAAAGAGCAATATTTATGGTTTGAAAATACCTCTGAAATTGTGCGGCAAAGACTAGATAGTTTATGATTGCAGAGAACAAAGAGAAACTTGGAAATACTTGATGTTGACAGATCAATTAAGTGGTAGTACATGCTACATTATAATTTTAATCACCATGAAATTAAAATACGGTAACGAGTTGTTAACATGGCTTTATCCTTTCAAACCATGATTTAATTTCAGGAACTTTTCTTGACTACTTCCTTATTTCCTTGGTTATTTTTCTTACTCTGGTGTGCTACTTTAGATTAGACACTTTCCAAAGCATATTATTCCAGACAGCCACCAATTAAATGAGTTCTTCCCTTATCAGTTAAGGATCTGGCAGGCCATTCTTGTTCATTTTAATCTAGTTCTTTCCACCTCCCTGCATAACATAGAGGGAGAATTAGAATAATTCTCTCTTTTTTTTTTAAGTTATCTTTTTCGTTTTCAAATTGTTTATTTTTTTTCCAGAGATAACGAAGGCAACCCAAGTGTCAGCCTGGCTCTTGAAGGGGAGCCTTCCTCTAACCTCTTTGAGGAAAAGGAGGAGTTTGTTCGTGGCATCCCTGTGGCCGCTGTTTGGACCTGGCTCACACCTCCTGCTCCCCCATCTGTCATGATGCTCTGGGTCCCTTCCCTCCTCTCTAATGATGCCATCCATGGGAGGAGGATAACAAAATAGGTCACACCCTTCCCAGAGGACCACCCTGTGTCTCCTCAAGGTGCCCATTTGCTCCTCTCACCTTGCGGTCAGCCCTTCCCTCTGTCCCTCCAGAATATCCGTCTTCTTCCTCAACTCTCTGCCTGGAAAACCACACCCCTCCCCCACAGCATGGGAACCCTCACCCCCTACCCAGAGCTGTTGGTCTAAATCTAGAATTCCTTTGTTCCACCCAACTAACCACAGTGTCACGATAATCCCATTTCCCAGCTGCATATTTTAAACCTGATTTATTCACCCAAAAACAAAATCGAGGGTATGGGTTGGCTTTGAAGTAGGGTGTTAAAGCAAGAGAGTGTTATCTAGGTTTCTGCGCTGAAACCAACATCACTTCCTGTCCCTTCATTAAACAACAGTGAGACCAGGACACTGTCCTGTGCCTATGGTGAGAGCAAGCAAACATAATTTAGGTGCCTACAAGGTAAGGCTGTGAATCCTCAAAGCTGTTAAATTAGTCTGAGAGTTCTCTTCAGGAAGCCTTCCCTGAGCCTCCGCTGCATCTGGTGCCCGCCCTCCCCTTTTCTCAGGGCTCCTTGAGCTCCTACAGAATTGCACTGGCACGGGCAGTGTCTCTGTCCTGCTCTCAGCGGAACTGTGTGAGGTCCGCAGCTGCCTTCCTGAGCTCTGGATCGCCCCGTGCGCCCCAGCACTGGCTGCCCAGAACGCACCGGATTTTGCCATCATGGTAGTGGGGGATGTTTTTCTTGGTTTCTCGTTTGCCTTTCATTTAGATGATGTGGGGTTTTGACAGAGTAGTTTTTTAATTTTTATGGAGTCGAATCTATTGACCTTTGTTTGATTTCATCTATTGATTTTGAGCTGAGAAAGTGACAGACTGGTTTTTAAGAGACGCTTCATGAGTAGACTGAGAAACTGCAGCCTCACCTCCTCCCTGGGAATGGGAAAACAGTGTAAGGCAGAGGAGCCATGGAGACATCTTCTCTGCCTTTTCTCAGAAACTCATGGCTCTCTTCCTTTCCTCCTCAGTGAGGGGTGAAGTATGGGTCAAAAGCACAAACTATACTTTGTATTTTGGCTTTTAAAATTTTCATCAATATGTGAAGACAGCTATCTCAAGCTAAGCAATTCCATTTGTCTTTAAGCTCCAAAACTACCTAAATGCTTTCAGGTGAAAGGAAAACAACATTTGCTGTTTTACCCTCTTTTTACTTTATTTTCTATATAAGTATAATAAACCACAGCAACTTGCCTAGTGGCCTATGCTTGCCTGGCTTCATGCCTTGCCTTTTCCCTATCTGAAATGTCAGCCCATCCTCCAAGGGCCAGCTACAATGTTATGGCCTTGCTAAGCCCCTTCTCCAATAAGCTCCTTCTCCTTCTCAGTCCCTATTTCCTTTTGTAGATAGGTGCTTGTATGTAACGCTACTGAAATGTAAGCAACACAAGGGCACAACTGATGTCATTTATTCATTTATTGTTCAAGCCCCAGTGAACCATAGCAGCTCTCTGCTAAGCACAGAAAAGACAGCAGTGAACAGGATAGGCACCAGCTCTGCCCTCAGGGAACTTGCTTTCTAGCAGGGGAGACAGTCATTCAACAAATAATTCTACACTGGGTTACATGCTTGGAAAGTGCTACAAATAGGAGGGTACGTGAATATATAACAGAGGAGTGAGTGAAAGAGAGGTCAAGAAAAACTTGCATGGGAAATATTTTAAGTTAGATCTGAAGACTGAGTAGGTGTTAGCTAGATGTGGAGTAAGGGAGGGCAGGACATGAAAGGCAAGGAAATGGCATATGCAGAGTCCCTAAGGCACGTATCAGTCCATGGCTAGCTAAGGACACCGCCTTGCATACAGAAGCTATCCAAAACTTATGTGCCAAAAATGGCCATAGCTATTAAATAAAATGATATTATTGTGTGCAATAACATTTCTTTCCAATGTTCTATCATGTTCAACTCTTCAAAGTACAATCATAGAGAGTAAAATTAAGAACTGTCAATTTACTGAAGTGACAGAATGTGATAATGAGTAAGAACATGAATCTAGAGTCAGATCAGATTATTTAAATCTCAGCTCTATCATTTATACTAAGGGGCAACCTGGAGCAAGCTTCTTAACTTCTCAGTGCCTTACTTTCTTCATCTGCAAAACAGAATAATATTAGTAATGGTAATAATGATACACAGCACCTACCTCATAGGGTAGCTGTGGGGACTACATGAAATAAGAGATGAGTTTAGAACACCCAGTGAAGGTCAGCGTTCATCATTTAATGAAACCAACATATCCTCTGTAAATCTTCTTAATATCACTACCTAAGTAAATATCTGAGTTTGAGTAAACAGTATTAACAGTTATCAGGAAAGTGAAAGTGTAATTTTTCTTTTTTGCCTTCCACCTAAGGAATTTCCCTTGAGAGCATGTCTATATTCAGCATCATTGGTGAAAAGTAGAGCACAGAACAAGGTTTCCAAGCGATAAAATTATATTTCAGCCTCAGTCATAATTACACACCTTCATAGCTACTCTCATGAATTCCAGGAGGCCTTTCTCCTCTATTTTCACTTTTAAATACCTGTAGATTTTAGAATCCTGTCGGCAATCTGCTACCACTTTTTTAACTAGAGCAGCTTAATTAGAATTCTGACTTCTCTCCTTTCCATCAGCAATTTGCTTAAGTCTTGAAAAGCATCATTAAAACAAAGGATCAATGAGTATGCCAAAACATTGGGCTTTTATTCGTTTCTGAGACAAGATCCTGAGGAGGAAAATGACTTGCAAATGATTAGTAGACTTGATATTTACAATTTCCAGTTGTGCTTTCCAGTCTTGGAGCCTGCATTTAGTTTCGAGAAAGTCCAGGCTGTTGCAACCTTTTCCATTTATACCTCGCATTCCTGCAGTGGACTGACCAGCCCACAGCCTTTTGTCCTGTTCATCGAAGCCGGACAGGAGGCAAAACTTAAAAGAAGCATTTGAGGGGGAGCTGGACTGGAATAGACAAATAATTGTTAATGAGTTCTTCCCGTCTCACCTTGGACAATGACAGGTAGTTGGTGTTTTCTTCCCCCTTGGTCAGCCTTGGCGAGGATGTGTGGTGCCCAGAAGGCCGAGGCCATCTGAACAGGAGCATGGGCAGAATGGGAAATCTGGCAGGATTGCTGAACTCGCCCGTGTTGAGCTTCTGATTTGGAGGCTTACCACTTTAATGACTTTTTTGTTTTTTTGGTAACAGCTTTATTTCTTGAGATAGAATTCACGTATGATACAATTCACCCATTCAAATTAGTGGTTTTTAGTGTATTCACAGTTATGCAACCATTACCTCAATCAACTTTAGAATATTTTTATTCTCCCCCAAAGAAACTCTGTACCCTATAGTTACCAATCTTCCCAACACCGTCATCCTCCTAACCCTAGATGATGATTAATCTATTTCCTGTCTCCATAGATTTGCCTTTTTTAGACATTTCATATAAATGGGATTTTATAGTATACAGTCTTTTGTGACTGGTTCTTTCACTTAGCACTCTCAAGGTTCATCCAGTTGCAAGTATCAGTACTTCTTTCCTTTTTTCTGGCTGAGTAACATTCCATTTTATGGCCATACCACATTTTGTTTATTCATTCATCTACTGATATGGATAGTTGAGTTATTTCCACCTTTTGGCTATGAATAATGCTGATATGAATGATCATGTACAAATTTTTGTGTGGACATGTTTTCATTTCTCTTGAGTTCATACCCAGGAATCAAATTGCTACATAAAATTCTCTTGATGTTTTAATTCAAACACAAGCTTTACACCAAATTAAACTGAATGGCAGTATTTTGTACGTAATAAAGCACTTAACTAAAGAATAAGATTTAAGTGTAACTGTCTTCCAGGAAATTTAATCTCCTGATTTATTCCAGTAATGTTGAATCAGTTTGTATTATGTACTTTGCATTGTACTATGTCCTGGGGATAAAGATCAAACAAGGACTAAGATGAGGCCTCTACTTAGAGGGACTTAACTGTTTATAGAAATAACTAATGTGTATTGGATCTTTACTCTGTGCCAAGCATGTACTAAATGCTCTATGTGTATTAAATCCATGACTACTACTGCCACTGTATGACATAGGTACTGGTGTTATCTTCATTTTATAGAGACGTGGGTTACCTCCTCAAGGTCACAAAAGTGGTAAGTGGCAGAGCAGGGTAGTTTTTATCACTTTATCACTCTCTCAGATTGCTTCTCCAACTACAATATCATGCAAGAGTTAAGACTGTGTCTTCTGAAATTAGACATCCTTGGTTTGAATGCTGCCTCCCCAACTCACAATGTGACCTAAGGCAGAAGAATAACACTTTTAAGCCTCAAATGCCTAATCTGTAATTGGGGGTGGAGGGAACTAATCCAAGTACCTACTGTACCGACTTCACAAAGTTGCTATAAGCATTAAATGTAATCAACATGTATCAGGTGCTTGACATGCAGTTAGTACTCCATAAATTTAACTCTTGTTATTATCTATAATAAGCTCTATAAGCAAAACATTACAAGAGCATGATACATAAGGGCTGCCAAATGTTGCAATTTGTCTCCACTAGAAAGGTAAAAAGTCAGAGTAAACTGCAGAGAAGCTAAGCCTGTTTGCCTCCTGTTACGGGAATTCTAGCCCTTGATATTAACAATTGAAGTCTTAAAGTCTTATCTCTTCTCCTTCCATCTCCAGCATTGCAGGGTAGCAATTTATATTCTTTAAGTGTCTCTTGTCTCATCAAGAAAGGGGCCCATATAAGCTTGTTTTGGGGGGCTTGGAACCTGACTCTCAGGAGATGGGGGTAGCACTAGAGGAATCAACCCAGACCTCCGCAGAAACTTCAGCCAGGCAAGATCCATTCCTCTGCAGCTCCTGTCAGGAGGGGAAAAGGCAATGTTATTATGCAAGGGAAGATCTCACAGAAATGTGTGATGCATTTAAACATAAATGTATTCTGTCCTCAATAACTTGAAGGAGTTGCTCTTGCACTGGGGTCAGCCTGACATGGGAACCGGGAGGCTCGGGGTGTGGTGTGACTTGTCACACTAAGTACACTTGTCTCCCACGGCAACGGGTTACTGGGCAGCAGGAGACAGCAAGGCTGGGGAAAACATTCAGGGGACTGGTCAACAGGGAGCCCTTCTTTGCCTATTTATCAGGCCCCAGATTTAGCTGAAGGTTTCAGAATGTGTTAAGTGGTCATCAGCATTCCCTGCTGTTCTTGAGGAAGAGGTTGCTCTGGAAGGAAAAAAAATTAAGATTGGGCTTCCTGGTGCTTGTTAGAGGCAAGTCAGACATCTAGGGAACCTGGCCATGGAGAAAGGCAGAGTCCAAAGTGAGTATGAGTTTATGGACACACATACAAATACCCACCACAGCGACTCTCCTGAGGGTCTCTCACAATCACGTAGATGATACTTTTTAATAAATATTTACTCCTCTCCATACTGTCCCTAAAGAACCTCTCACAGAGATCTGTATGCATCATAACTACATGCTTATATCTGTCTCTGTCCACCAGCCTATGGATTTTGTGGGGAATAGAGACCACGTGTTATTCTCTTAGTATTCCCAAAGCCTACCACAGCATCTGGACCACAGTGTACACTGAAAAAAAAAATTAAAAAAGAATTCTAACTGAATAGAATATTAAGGGTGTATATGTCCTTTGGGTGGAATTCTATTTGACTTAATTATCACATCAAGCCTGTGTGCTCAGTTTTACTCTTCCTATTTTAGCAGAAGAGGAAACTGAGGTTTGGACAGGTTAAGCCCAAGGTCATATGATTGGTGGGGCTGGAATTTAATTTCAAGTTGAACTTCTGATGGGTGATTAAGACTCACATAAAATCAATCAGCGTGTTAGTACATTAAGACACTAAATAGGATGACTGAAAGAAAATGCCTGAAGCTTCCAGGAAGTTCAGTATCATCAAAGAGTTTACATTAATTGCCTTCATGTACTGAGGTAAGTGCTGTAAAAGGTAATCCATGCAGATGGCATGATTCTCTAGTGGATTTAAAAAAAATAAAAACCTGTACATAAAATATCATTATGTATGAAAGGAAGATTAGTACTGCCATGAACTTGAACCGATCTGAATACAGACTAGGTGGATGAGAGCTCCCTAAGAATAAGGCCTGGGCCTTTTTCCATCAGTGTCATTCCAGTGCCCTGCACAGGCTGGGCACAAAGCTGGAACCCAATAAGTGCTTCTTATTAAATTGCTTATTAAATGGATTCCATTTTAAGTATAAAGGCTATGTAACCATCAGGTCTGAAATACAAACTGTCTATCGATAGAATCAGAGTCAAAATGAATGCATCCCTCCTAGCTGGCTTCCCTACTTCTGCATCAAGCCTCCTCTGCAGGATTTGCAGGGTGTTCACTTCACTGGGTTTGATGTGAAAACCTTGGAAAAGTCAACTTAACAGACACGTCCTTGGGGTTAGTGTGGCAGCTCTGGCCATAAGCACAGGATGGAGGTGCCTAAAGGCCAGAGGGGTGAAAGAGCATCACAGCTTTAAGACCATCTCTTCCCCTCCACCCTGGAAGCAGGCTAGGGTTGCAGAGGAAGCACCAGAGAGGTGAGCAGAAGACAGGAATGGAGGCAGATGCTCTGTTAGCAGAGCCTGGGGCACCTCAGAGTCCAGGAAGCAGCAATGGAGGCTGATGCTGAGCCCCAGAACAGGAGTCTGATGTAGGACCAAGTGCTATCAGGGATTGGTTATGGGTACATGGTGGGAGCAGAGCATGCTGGAGGGGACTGTGGGGCCTGGGCTGTGCAGAGGAGGACTGGCACAGAGATGAGGGTGTGGGCTTAGGAAGGGCATGCGAGTGCTTGGGGGTGGGCATGAGGGAAGTGCATCAGGAAATATGGGAGAATGCTATGGGAACAAGGACAAGAGTAAGCTCTAGAATTTCACAGTCTGAAGAAGAAATAGACATAGCCAATAGTAAGTCTACATAACAAGTGGGAAAAATAAAGATGGAGTAAAGTGTTGTAAGAGTTTTTAAAAGGGCAGATGAAGAAGAAAATTACTGAAAGCTAGTATGTGCCAATAATCAAAGAGCTTGGAGCTCAAATTCTGACTCTGTCATTTACAAGGTATGGGACATATAGTCATATAGTCCAGTCTGAGCTTCAGTGGCCTCATCTACAAAATGGGTATAACACCTGCCTCACAATGTTTTGTAAGGATTAAAATGAGATACATGTCAGGTGTGCCGCACACGGCCTGGCACAGAAACACTCACTGAAAACTGGCTGCTCTGACAACTACTACGTCACCCCTACTTGCCAGGTACTGTGCTAAGCACTTTTGTCTATGCTATTTGATTTTTGCATACATTTTGCTAGCTGGTTATTTTTAGCCTAACTTAAATCAATGAGAAAATTGACTCTCTAAGTATTTAAATAGCACAGGTAGTACAGAGCAGATCTAGGACTCATCTCCAGGCATGTCCAGTTCTAGACAATCCACTCTGTTCATCATCCTGCTGCTTTATTATTATAAATATATTAATAGGTACCTATGGAAACTTCCAGGTGAGTGCTTGGATAATAATAAATATAATAATAGCAATTATAAACACATTATATTACATATTATCAAGTACTTATGATTAATATTGTATTTTTTAGTTTATTATTATAGCAATTGAATAGTCAGGTACTAAACTAGGTGCTTTTCATGCATTAGCTTATTTAATCTTTATAATAATCCTTTGAATCAGGGGCTATATCTTTATTTTGCAATGAAATTAAGTGACTTGCCCGATATTACACATCTGTTAAGTAGAGGAGTTGTTCTGAACATGGCGGCGGTCTTGGGGTGGCAGTGGGGCTTGACTCCAGAGTTTGGGTGTTTTATCCTATTCCAAATTGCTAAACTTTAGTGAGAATGCCTCTATCTCTTTCTCTAATTTTTCCTTTTTCATCTTTCTCACCCTTCTTTTTCTCCTTTTTCTCCTTGGGTCTGAAGGGCATTTCTCCATTTTCATAATCAGGTTATGGAGTCACCTGAAAAGGAGCAAATATTTGGATATTAGTGAGCATTTAACTTCACTAATAAGCAAAGAAATGCAAATTAAAATGGCAATTGCACTAAGTTAGTTAAAAATTTTTAAACAAGAAAATCCAAGTCCACAGGGAAGCAGGTCCCATTTCCTGTTCGTTGGCATGGCCCTCTTCAAAGGAATTTGCACGAGGTAGCCACAAAAGGGCAATTCCATTTAATAGTCATTTACTCATTTAACACACAGCAATAGAGCAGCCTGGGAATTTATCATAACACCATGATGGAAATTACTTTCATCTCAGAGGAATTCCACTTAAGAAGGGCTTGCCTGTTACTATTTACTCTTCCCCCAACTGGCTGCTGGTTTGATATCTCTCCCCTGGGGCTAGCTGAGAGAGGCCAGCTCTGCCTGGGGGCCCAGCACACTGTGTCCACAGAGGGGACCTGGGTAGAGCCAGGGCCTCATTTGGCCAGCAAGGGTGCTACTTAAGTAAATGGTAGTCCCTTCCTGATGTGGGCAGCTAGCATAGGGAAATCAGCTTCTTTTTTAAGCTGAGCTAAAAATTTTTTAAATCATTTTTTCAACTTTATTGAGATACAGTTGACACACAACATTGTGTAATTGAACGTGTCCAACATGCTGATACACTTATATGCTTGATACACTTAAATATGCAAAATGATTACCACTGGCTTCCTTATTAGCAGACCTCCTAGCTCTCCCAGGTTGAACAGTCTGACTTTAGTACAATGATTCACATCCCTCGTCGCCTCTTGCTGACCTTCCATCCCATTACTTCTGCCTCGGGATACTGGCTTCTCCTTAACATCCTTACTCTACCCTGAGTGTCACTTCTGGAGGGAGAGGCCACAGCACTTGGCCAACCATTTAGTTTCAAAGACTTTCTTCATTGCTCCAGCCTGAATCCCACGCCCTTCCAGGCAGCCCAGAGGTCCTGAGCAGATGTACGTGTGGTCATGACCTTTCCCTGCAGCCTTTCTGGATCTGGTCAGCTCCTTGCTTGATTTTCTCCAGGTCTTGGGCAGCACACTCAAATCTGAGCGCTGCTAATTGGGGCCAGGGCAGGGGGGGCAGTGAAGGAGGTCCAGGGGCACAGGCTAAGCTAAGCATTCTCCTGCACCCCCATTGCCTACTATTGGTTTTCTCTCACCCTCACTCTTCTACCCCATAAAGAAGCCCATGTAGTAAAGCTGTCAGGACATTTTCTGAAAGATGTGCTAAGTGGAAATGCTGTTAGTGCCTCTTAAATACAGAGGGACAGAGTGTCTCTGCAGGAGCTGTGGGCTGAGAGGAGGATGGGTTTGGAGAGAAAGTTGCACTGTCCGGGTGTGGCTACTGATGTTGCTAGAGATGAGGGGAGCCCCCTGGTTAATTCTTTCCTCCTGTAAGAAGCACAACTCACACCGGAGCTGCTGTGCCCCTTCAGTTTCCCAACGTGAAGCTAAGCACTTAAATGGCAGGGAGTCGTACAGATCAGCAGAACTCAGTCTCTGTCATCCCTAGTCCAGAAAAGAGTGAAGGCTCAGGGACCTGGAGATATTTTAACTTAACATCATCTGGGCATCGTGAGAAACCCCACTGTCCATATGCATCTGTTGCAGGATGTTGCAAGGGGGTTTTGTTTACTGTGGAAGTCATAAACCAAGGTCCATCTTTGCCGTTTACTGGCTCTGTGGACTCAGGTAAGGTCCATAAACATTCTAGACCTCAGTTTCCTTGTCCTTCAAAATGGGGATGCCAAGGCCTACTTGCAGGGCTATTGTAAATATATAAGTTGAATCTTATAAGAAAATCTAGTCTAATGTCTTGTACATATGTGTTCAATAAATGTTTCCTTTGCCTCTTCTTCAATCATTGGCCAGAGCCCTCAACCCATTTCTCTGCATGGCCTTTTATGTTTAACAGAGGCCTGTGGATCTGTTCTAGGACTTGGTGGCTTCCCAGTTTAACAAGACTAACAGCCAAAAAAAAGCATTCCTGTACCAGAGTGTAAGGCAGAATACCACAAAAATTAAAGCAAGAGACTGGCAGCCATTAGCAACAAGGACCTCAGACAAGTGGTATCATTTAGTTGCTTATCTTCACAACGCAGTGTTTATAAAATTGCTGCACATAGTGCCTGGCTTAGAAATGTGCTGTAGGCAGAATTCTAGGATGGCCCTCAAGATTCCGATTCCCTGGTATGCATGTCTTGTATAACTCCATCCCCCAGGGTGTGGGTGGCGCTTGTGAATATGAGGGATTTCACACTAGGAAGCTAGATGGCAAAGGCAAAGGGAGTGTGCGATGTAACTGAGGTCCCAAATTGGTCGATTTTGTGCTCATCATAAGAGGCATCATTCAGTATGGGTCTGCTTTGACTAAATGAAAGATTCTCTCACTGGCTTCGAAGAAGCCTCTGTGAGTTCTACAGCTGCTGGGAAACAAATTCCTCTGGCAACCACGGAACATGGACAAGAACCCTGAGTCCCAGATAAGACCAAAGCCCCTGCCAACGCCTCGACTGCAGCCTTATGAGGACCCGGCACAGAGGACCTATGCTCAGACTCCTTACCCGGGGACTCTGTGGGATAAACAACGTTTTGAGCAGCAATATTTGTGGTAATTTGTTATGCAGCAATAGAAAATGAATACAAAGTGGTACACATTTTTAAAATTACTACTACTAGTGAAATAATAGATTCCTTCTGGATGGGACTGTCACCATAGCCCAAGAGAAGGAACATACAGACCAAGATGCAGTCCTTCTGGAAAATGATTGGCTGCTATCCAGCAAGGCAGAACCCCATTCCCCAAATCCCAGTGCCTGCATCTCAGTACATGCCCACATGCAACCCGACAAAGTCCATCCCAGGGGTGAGCATTCCAAGGGTCACTGCTGGGTGGAGGAAGTACAGGTTTGATTCTGGACCCTTGAGGTTGGTGTCAGCCTAAATCAGGGAGTAAACTGAGGCAAGCTCAAATTACCAGAAATTGAGTTTATTTGGAAATAGCAGAGGCATTGCAATTTGGGAAACAAATGCTGTGGCAAGCAAGCTACAGGCAAGTCTGCTGGGGGATTGGCATGGGTTGTATTTATGGGCAAGGAGTGCAAAGAGGGGAAGGTCCAGCCAGAGTCCAAGCAATACATTCATCGGCTTTAGAGTGGGCAGATTCTGGGCAGATGTTCACTGGTCAGGAGATAAGTCTCAGTATTCTGTCAGTTAGGCATTTAATGGAAATCAATCAGTCCCTTGGTTCTTAAGATCAGCTCCTCTGAGGGAGTATGCTTGAGATTCTCTACATGTCCTTTGGTTTCATTTTAGATTGAAATCCTTTCACACTGGACACAGGGTAAATGTAATGGGACAATATTTTGAAATATGAACACATCGCCTCCCTTCATTTCTAAGAGTGGACCTTCCCCTGCTCAAATTCTAAACCTTTCTGAGTTCCTTGTCTCAAGGGTGGAAATAAGTCCCAGAAAGGGAGAAAAGAGAAGCTTTTCTACTGTGAGATTTTCAGAAAGCCAGTTCTCAGGGGCAACAGGGAGAACTTTGGGCTTGAATAACAGATTGAATAACAAGAAGAGGAGTAAGAGCCATGCTCTGCTTACCTCCACCTAGAAAGAGCCCCTTGGGTAGGGGAAGGGGGACCCACAGGGAAAGGATAAATATCGGCATTGTGGATCTGAGACTAAGGGGCTTGTTTATCCTGAGCTCAGAGCAGGACAGCTGCCCCAGAAAAGTTGGGGACAATGGAGAGGTGAAAGCTCTTTGTCTTGTTTCCTGTGTGGAACCCAAAAGGTAGCAAGACGTCAGAAAAGCATAGTGTAAGGGGCCCATAGTGAGAGGGCTTTCAACTGCCACATATTCCTATAGCCAGATTCGGGATAACAGTAGGAGAACCGACTACACTACACGGGGACAGTAAAGCACTGAGAGGTGGCCTGACCTCAGCCTCTGAAGAGAAGAGCCCAAACATTCCAAAAATGCTATCATGGGTAGTTGACGACCCAGAGCAGATCATGGAACTTGGATGAGACGTCCAGAAGTCAGGGAGGGGAGACAGCTAAAAATTAAATTTCTACCACCCAGCAAGAAGGGGTTGGGTTTGTTTTCAGTAAACCATGTACTAACTGAGATTTCTATCTGTTGAACAACCAGCCTGCTTCTGCAAGACCCAGTGAGAAGCAAAGTTTAGGTTTCCGGGCGGAAGGGGACTTCGGTAGATGATGACAGGAAAGGCCCCAGGGTTAAGCTTTCCTTAGTCCCGCCTTACTTTACAGCTGTCCCTCCTGGCCTCCATGTGACTTGCTTAGCCAATGGGATGCCAGGAAACCTGAGGCAAGCTGAAGCTTGAGCCTGCGCGTCGTTGCTTACCCTTTCCCTTGCTGCTCTTGGACCCCTTCTACCAGGTGAAGAGCCCAGGCTAGCCTTCTGGAAATACATGGCCCAGGTACAGCCAGCATCAGCAAGTGAGTGAAGCCATTTTAGACCCTCCAGTCACAGAATGTTGCCACTAGATGACTTTGGCTGCACGAGTCGTTGTTACTAACGGGCTGACCACAGAATCATGAATAATTAAAACAGTGGTTGTTGTAAACTGCCACATTATGTGGTGGTTTGTTATACATCAAAGAAATCACCCATGTAGGAACACATCGGGAAAACATCTCAGTGAGACATGTGAAACTGAGCTCCAGTCAGGATAGCTCGATACAAATGAATGAGCCAGTGAACCAACGTAACTGTGCAGTTTGAACAAGAGCCTGTATTTCATTTGATTTCCCACACTGACCCTGTGAAATGAGATTTATTATAGGTGAGATAACTCAGGTCCAAAGTCTTGTTTTAAAGCTCCTGGTTTTCCACTAGGTCTAATTTGTATTTTAATAACCTGCCCAGAACACTTACAACATATGAGTGTGGAACAAAATAACTTGACAGGACCCAGAATGTGTAACAGTTGTCTCCTTCCTTTTCTTGTTCTTTTTAAGACACAGTCCCAAACCTGTAGCCTACCTACCACAGGCCCCTCTTCTTTCAAAACAAACAGAAGAGCTGGAGGGAAGAGAGAGGGAGGGAAAGAGCCCCTGGGTGAGAGCTGAAAATCACCATGGAGCTCAGTGGTCTCCTACGAGACAAAGACATGGATTCTCCTCTATTTGGACAGCTGACACAGGCCCCCTTCTCTCCCCAGCACGCATGCCAGGAGACCCAGGCTGAATCCTAATTCAAGGCAGCAAGCAGGGACTCCTCAGGGAAGATTTTTCAACCACAAATAGATGAACATTCTCCAATGATCCAGTACTGTCTTCCAGGAATACTTCAGAAAAGTTTTTACTCTATTTTCTATCAGTCCTGATTCTTTTTCCCTCAGACTCAGAAAGCAGAATGATATTAAAGCTGAGTATGTGCTGAGGAGGGGGAGGAGGAGACGTCTCTAAAGAAATCATTTCATTCAGAGTTTTATATTGAGAGATTCTCCTGACCTTACAAACCATAAAAAAGGCAGATCTCTGTCCAAAGGCCCTCTCTTCAGGGCAGTCCTGCCCCAGCCTGTTTGCCCTTGGAAAGTGCTCTAGCCTCTAAGGCATCCAGAGACCATGAGGCAGCACGTGGGAGCCTGTCTATGCTCCTCCTAGCAATGCTGCATCTCCTGCCCCATCCTAAACTCAGAGAAGGCAGTTCATGAGCAGAAAGTGGTGGAGAATCCTGGCTCTCTGATGCACAGGGGCACCACCTTGGACCTGAGCTTCCCATCTGTGAAACACGGACAGTGACACACACCTTGCTGTGTAGTTGTGAGGGTGTCATGGAATGGTACATGTAAGTGCCTGGCATGACTTCTGCACGTCTTAGGTACCCCTGGTACTGGCACTCATTGTATGCAGTCAGTGAGCATCAGTTCCTCCTAATCTTTCCACGAGTGTTTTTTCTTTGGAGTGATGAAAGGCCAGCAGGCTTTATTTTGCCTAAAAAGGCAGAAACTCTTTGTTCTGCATTTCTAAAACAAATCTTTCCAAAGGCTCCTTGGGTCCTCTCCTAATTGGAAAACCCAGTCAATCCCTCTGGCGTAGGCTTAGTTGATTGCCTACCCAGCATCCATTTCTTCCCCATCCCCTACCTTACGTCCTTTTGATTTCTTCCCATTTTTTAGAAGCTTGATTTCTTACAGATATTCATGGCCCTCCCTGGCCATGTGCTCCAAGGAAAGTAGTCCCTGCCCCTATCCAGGAAGAGAGATTCAGATTGGTCTAAACGAGGGTTAGCATTATTGATATTTTGAACTGGCTAGTCTTTCTTGTTGTAGAGACTGTCCTATACATTGTAGGACGGTTTAACAGCATCCCTGCCTTCTACCTACTAGATGTCATTAGTGCTGTCCTCCCCAATCATGACAATCAAATATGTCTCAAGATATTGCCAATGTTCCCTAGGGGGTTGGGGGGTGGGGGGAATCACTCCCAGTGGGGAACCACTGTTTAAGCTGACCATGGGAATCCTAGTACTCCTGCTAGGGATTAATATAGAAATTGGTATGTGATGTGCTTCTAGCCAACAGAACTGAGGGGAAGTTTGCTAAGGCTTCTGAAAAAGATTTTCTCATGCTTAGAAAGAGACTCAAGGAGTAGATAGCTCCTTTTCCTTCTGTTGGACATTTCTGGGCCTGGTTATAATAACCAAGACTGTAGCAGCCATCTTGCAACCATGGAAAACTAGTATGAAGACAAAGCCCACTCACCAAAAGAGATTGAACTTGAATCCTTGAATGATGCCAATGAGCCGCTGAGTTATCCAAGCCTGGAGCTCACTTACTGCTCCTTACTCATTCAGTACATGTTTGTTGGATGCCTACTATGCACCAGCTACTGTCCTAGAAACTGGGGCCAAATCAGTGAGCGAGATGGACAGATATCCTGCACTTATTGCACCTGCATTCTAGTGAACTTAGCGCTTAAACAACTTTGAGAAGATTTTCTTTTACTTGTTGCTAAAGACAATCAGACTAGCACACCTACCAAATGTGAAAGCCCTCAGCATCACTCGGGCCTTCAGTGACACCCACGAGGTGTTTTGTTTCCTCTGATTCCTATCTCATTCTCAGCACAGACCATCCGAAACCTTCTACACTTCCCTTAAACCTGTGACCACCAATGCCCTTCTCCAACTTGGCCCTTACTCTCGAACTACTAGCTCCCTGTAGTCCCACACAACACCTTATGCATTGCTTTTCATTGCTTTTGTCCCATCGTATTGGATTGTCTATTGATTTACATGTAGAGGCTCTGAATGCAGAGGGGTAGCTGGCTAGACCTAGAGAAGGAATCCAAGTTCTGAATTGATGCAGAGAAGCCACAAGGTAGACCATTTCTGGGGGAGCACAGCTTTCTATTTTCCTTTTCCAGTAACTACAAATTCTTGCTATAGCTTTATAAAAAGGACTCTTTTCTTGAACCAGCCCTAAGGGTGTCTTTGTTTCAGGGATCAGCAAACTATGACTTGTGGGTCAAATGCAACATTCTGCCTCAGAAGCTAAGAATGGCTTTTGTATTTTTAAGTGGTTGAAAAAATCAAAATAAGCATGATATTTCATGAGTTTTGAAAATTATATGGAATTCAGATTTCAGTGCTCATCATTAAAGTTTTATTGGAACGCTCATTTCTTCATGTACTGTTGATGGTTGCTTTCACACTACAATGGCAGAGTTGAGCAATGGCTCCAGAGACCATTATGACCTATAAAGCCTAAAATATTTATTCTATGAAAAAGTTTGCCAATCCCTGCTCCACTCCACACAACAAAAAGAGCTCTTCTTCATACAAGTATTTTCTGAAATTAGAGATTATGAAGACCTCTAAAATAGAGAATGCCTAATAGATCATTTAGTGTATTTCTGTTTGGGTTCGATGGAATTACCCTCTGCTCCTAGAAAAGTAGTTAGAAAGCAAAAGCAGAAAAGGGACTTGGACTGAGCCTGGCAGAGAGACAGCTGGCACAAGAACTTCAGGTACTTCCTTCTTTTGTCAATTGTTTTCCAAGTATGTTATGCTAATGCTCCCCAGTATTTTGAATAGAGAATATCACTACACAAGTGTAGTCGAGGCATGCAGTCAGCCCACAGTATACATGTAGCAGAAACAAAGCCACAAGCCATGCATGGACTCTCTGAGCAAGTGAGCATTCCCTGTTGTATTTCCATGGTTGATTGAATTCATTAATTTGTTCATATCTTAGATAGATTCATTCAATCTGCAAACTTAGACTGGGAACTGTGTAAGTGAGGTTGGAGACCAAACTGAGCAGAGCCATGCAAGAAATGTGAAGGTCACAAAACAGACTTTTTCTTCCATCTAGGAAGATAATAAATTCAGGGCCCAGCATTTGTGGTTGAGGGAAGGGCTATAAGGGTAATAATGGCACAGGGAAAACAGTGTGCTTTCCCACTTGGCTTCTGTCTTTGTCAATGAGGATGCTCATTGGATCAGAGAAGGACGTGATCCAAAAAAAATTATTTGGAAAACCGAGCTGGTCCAAATGAGGCCAAATCTCCTGGACTGAACAAATTCCTACCTGTGCATGAAGATGAGTTGCCAACAAGATCAATGGCATGTAGATAGTGGACTTGTGGGGAGTTCAGTGGTGCTGGAAATCAGAAAATTGTCAAGTTGCATTTTGGTTCTGTATCACTGAAAAAGACGGAGTGTTCAAACTACAGAGCAGTGGTGTTAACCCTGGTTGGAATTTTAGGACAGATATATCACTTAGGAATCACATGCCTCTGTAGTAACTGAAACACCAAAAGAGTAGCTTAACCAATTTACAGATATTTTCTCATTCTGTGAAGAGTCCTGAGGCAGGCATTGATTTAGCTGCTCAAGGATATCAGGACTGAGTTCCCTAAGGTTCTCTTGGCCTTTCCCTCATTGTCACCCCATGATCCCAAGACAACTTCTCCACCGCCAGTCTAAGTCTCTTTGTGTGGAAAAAAGAGGAAGGACAGAGCAAGTTGACTCTGCCTCTCCCTATCTGCCCACCCTTTTAGAAGCTTCCCACTAGCTCTTCCCAGTAACTTCCACCATAACTCATAGCTCAGAATGTGCCAGATGGTCCCGTAGTTTCTGAAACAAGTAGAGAATATAGTTTTTCTTAGCTGGGCACATTGTTCCCTTCCCCCAACAAGAACCAGGGATTCATTAGTAAAGGATAGAGAATGGGTACTGATTACACACCTAGCAGTCTCTTCAGCAACAGATTTTCTAAGAAACAGGTTTAAATATGTTAAAAAAAAAAGAGTTCATCACTAGGAGCTGCCATGAGATTGCAAAGGGACTACCAGGAAGATTAACCTGCTTTTCTTTAATGAAAATGCTATGAGGCTGGTAGAAAAAGGAAATATGGTAGATGTAAGTGCATTTTTCATTAGCAAGGCATTTAACACAGTGATTTGTAATGTCCTTACAGGTAAGGTGGAGTAATATGGATGATGTGACAGTAGGGCACATCTTTTATAACTGGTTAAAAGACTCAAAAGACTTCATAAGCAGTTAATGTCAACTCTGTAAGCAATAGCTATTAGTCTATATTGTATTATTTTAGTTAATATCAGACTTAAGAACAATTACAATATTTATAACTGATGAAAGATTCAGTCCTTGTCCCAGTCATGCTCTACATTAATTTTTGGGATGAGTATATACCTATAGACTTGGAGATGACTTAAATCTGGAGACAGATTAAAGATCCAAAATTACCTAGATGGGCAGGAATGGTGGGCCAAATAATACTAGCTATTATTTAATGAATACCCATGATAGACAGGTACTGTGCTAAATACTCCCTATACATAATCCCCTGTCCTCTGAATTACCCTGCAGGCCTTTCCATGATCCTCATTTTATAAAGATTAATGATACCAAAATAAATTATTTAAAAAAAAAAACAAGACTCCAACAGGTAGTCACTTGCCAAGTGTCACATAGCTGGACATGGGAGAACTGGATTCCTACCAAGGTCTACCCACCTTCAAAGCCTATTCTATATCTCTTATACCATTCTGCCCTTCTTTGCTAAATGTAAATATGCCCTATATTTCAGGAGCAAGCCAGGGTGGGCAAGAAATAGAAAGGGGGAGGTAGCAAGTAAAGAAAGGGTTTTGAGATTTTGGTTGGCAGAACAGTCAATGTGGATGTCTTCAGCTTGTTTGAAATGCATCATACAAATATAGAACTAATGGAATGACAGAGGCATGGATAAGTGGATTTGTGATAAAGCAAGTGTAGCAAAAAATGCTCATTGTAGACTATATCCTCTGTGAAATGGATACATGGGTGTTAATTGTAAAATTCTTTTTCCAGTTGTTTTGTATGTTTGAAAATTTCCACAACAAAATGAGGGGAAATGTCAGTGTAAATTGACAGCATGTAACCATGTTTAGATGGGGAAAATATAGCCTCTCTCTTTTGGGATAACGCAGCCATACCTTAAATTCTGGTTCCAGTTCTGTGTGCTAGCCTATTTCAGGGTTGATGACAAAGTGCAACGTGCCCTTGGAAGAAAGAGCAGGAAGATGAAGGATCCAGAAACCATGTCAAACCTGTAAAAGAGAAGAAAATAATGCAACATGGTAATTTTCACTTAAAGAGTTATTTATAATTATCTATTACTGTTTAACAAATTATACCACAATATAACAGTTTAAAACAACATTTGTTGTCTTATCATTTCTGTAGGTCAGAAATCAAAAGTGGTTTATGTGGCTTAACTTGGGATCCCTTGGAAGGTTTGCAGGCAGAATGTCCATGGAGCTGCAGTCATCTGAGGACTTGACTGGGGCCGGAAGATCCACTTTTAAGATGGCTCACTCCCAGGGCAGGAGATCTCAGTTCCTGGTATGTAGGTCTCTCCATAGGGTTGCATCAGTGCCCTCATGATATGGCAGCTAACATCCCACAGAGCAAACTATCTAAGAGAGCAAAGAAGTCACAGTGCCTTTCAGGACTTGGTCTATGAAGCCACACAGTTGTATTTCTCTCATCAGTAGAAACAAGTTACTGAGTCTAGCTCACACTCTAGGGGAGGGGATTTAAGCTCTACCTCTTAAACGGAGGGGGTCTTAAAGAATTTGTGGGCATAATTACCACAGTCTACATCTCGGAGGAGAGTTAGCCTTGTTCTGTAAGAATCCTAGGGAAGTTGTTTTTATTTCAATAGAAAGAAAATTTTCCTAATAATTAGAGTTGTCTAAAAGAAGGGGAAGAAGCCAGTGTGTTTCCCTTGACTTGAGAGATCCAAAAAGAATCTGAACACTTAACTGGAGATGTGATATTCATTCTTTTATTCAACAATATCTACAGAGAATTTACCATGTGCCATGTGCTGTGCAAGGGGCGGCAGATACAAGAGAGCAAGACAGATGTGGCACCTGCACTCGGCTTACACTGTCCTAAGAGAGTGAACCAATGAATCAAATAATTACAGGATGGGATGAGTATTACGAAGGCAATAAATAGGCCATGGTAATAGCAACTAAGGGCTAGGGAGCTACTTTGGTTTTGTAGAGAGAGCTCATAAAACAGACAAATGTTTGAACCAGGTAATCTTCTGAATTCCTTCCTTCTGGAAGACTATCCTTCTAGTATAATGATAGTCATTCATTTATTCCTTCATCCATCCCTTCATTCAGCAGACACTTATTGAGTGTCTACTATGTGCCAAGAACTGTGCAAGGCACTGGGGACACACAGAACACAGTTTCCCCTCTTGTGGCCCCTGGTGTCTTGTGAGAGATAACAAGATGCATACCTAGCTGATGATCTCATGTGACAAATGCTAGTGGGGTATACACAAGAAGCCCGATGCGCAACAGAGTGACAGCCCTGCCTTCGGGCATCAGCCAAGGCTTCACGGAGATGCCATTTGAGCTGTGTTTTCAAGGATAAGGAAGGGGACAATCAGCATAAGAATCTGTCTAAAAGGTCAGCCTCTGAGATGCCAGGACTCATTAAGGAGAACGAAGGAACAGAGACAAAAGTGAAATGTAAGTTTAATGAGTTAATGGAGCCTGATGAATGAATGCACTCTGAATTCTGGCTCCTGTGACACTGCATTAAAACGCACTGGGCTGAGAACTAACTCATTTCACATTTAAAACTTTGCAGGAGAAACTCCAATACCACAGGCTCATCACACCCCTGTTCCTGTCACAACTGCTTGCCCTGTGATTTCCTGTCACAAACCTCCTCTGGCCAATGGTCCCACCACTGTTCATGTTCCTACAGTCAGCTCTGCTCAGGGCTCCTTCTCCCTCATCTCTCCAAAGCCGGCTCCCCCATCACATTCTACTACTTCCCTGAAACTTTTGACTACTCCATCTGCAGGGATTTCTCCCTCTGGGGACTCTGTGAGGGACACAGAGACTATTTGTCTTGGTCCTTAATTGGCACTGAATGTCTTTTGTAGATCTTCAAGCCCTCGAATAGATTGCAACCTTGGGCATGAAGTCACTTAACCTCTCTATGCCTCTGTTCACCCATCTGCAAAATGGGGGTAATAAAAGTACCCAGGTTGTTGTGAGGATTAAATGAGTTCATATATGTGAGGCATTTAGACCACCACTGCCTGGTACAGAGTAGGCACGATAAGACTTAGATATGACTACTGCAAGCCGTTTGTATGCAGGGGCATGTCCTCCCATCCTTTAGGGACTCAGTAAGGGGCTCAACATTGTCAACGTCACCACCATCTGCTGAATCAATTCAATGTGCTTTATTCTTACTCTCTTTTAATGCTCAGACCAACAAATTTGGTTCCAGCTTTGCAAGTGTATATTTTGAGATGAGTGTACAGCTGGATTATGTCCTGGTGACATTTCTTTCAGGTCTTAGCTCTTTAGATTGTGTATTTGAAGTAACAGTTGGATGCAGCTTATTTAAAGCTACAATACAGTACATAAACCTGACACTTTAGCAATTACTAGTTAGTAGAGATGACTCTTCATTTTACAAATATCTGCTTTATCGGTCTCCACAGCTTCTTGAAGGCAGGAATTTTGTGTTTGTACTACCCTCCTCTTAGTTAATCAATCTATGTTTGTTAAACAAAAGGCTTACCTTTCACAAAAATTCACTCAATACCTACTTCACACAGTCGCATTATTCTAAATACAGTGGAAAACTCCATGACTCCATTGTTGAAGAACATATGCTCAGGGAGGTGACCTTAGGAGTGCCTTAAGAGTTCCTGAGTCTCACTGCATGCTCTGCTCCCTGTCACCAGGTGGCAGTAGTGTGCTGTGGGCCGGTGGTCCAAGCTATGAAGTTCAGAACTTCAAAAAGGTGGCTCTGTTTGGTCTGGGTTGCTAGATTAATAATAGCAAGAGAACCATAAGGGTAATGTGATCTGTGTCTGGGTTCTGTGCATGGCTGGACTTGCAAGAGCTTGCTCTTGGGAGCAACCCACAGTTGCACCTCATGTGCTGTATTGCATCCAGACATCATGTTCTCTCTAATCCGTAAATCTGAAGCAAGAAGACAGGTCTCCAGACAGGGACTGGGTCTACACCTTAGAAGACCTCCTGTTGTGCAGTTCTCTTTAATTACTCCCAGTGATGAGCTTCCATTCAGCTGTGCAATGATAGGGCCCTTACTGACAGCTTTTGTCTAGTTTAATTAGCTTTTGTCTATTTTCATTCAGACAATGGCTGTGGCAATTATGAGGTCTTAGATGATCCCTGTTGGAGCATCAGTAAAGAGATACAAGCTGATCCCAAACTACACCCCATGGAAAAATGAGTGGAAATTTAGGGAGCAGAGACAGCAAGGGAGGGCAACTCTTTCAACAAGTTTGGCTCTGCAGCGTAGTAAGAGAACAGCTGGAGAGGAGAAAAGATCAGTGAAAGATCCAGTGTCGTGCCTAGTATCACCTCAACACCCGCTGCTACTCCTGCTCCCATCCCAGGATGGGACTTGGACAGGAAGGGAAACAGAAATACAAGAGGGAGAGAGTATCACAGCCAGATCAGTGTTCAGCAGAAGGCAGGAGGGACTGAAGACAAGAACATGGGTAGGGGGTGAGTCCTGGAGAACTGAAGAGTTTTCTTCAGCTCTTCTTCCTTTGAGGCGAGAAATGAACTTGGGTTTTGTCATGATCTGGTTTGATGATAGAGGAGACAGAGATATGAGAAAGTTCATACCTAATGTCCTCTATTTAGGGGATGAAATAAGAGATCAGGTTATTCCCCACAAAGAGTGAGAATAACAAGAGTGATTGAGCAGGCTTGAAAAGATGTTAACTACTAGAAGAAAGAAATAAAGCCCTGTGAAGAATGGGAAAGGAAACTGATTAGGAATAAATTTAAGAAATATGGTTTAGAACAGAATTCGTGAGTTTGTAGTAGGGCAGTTGGCGGATTACCTGGTTTTAGGCACCAGAACTCAAAAGTCTGAGATACTTCCATTTTTCTGCTTAGTTGATCTAGGGTTGAGGTTAGAGAGGAGACAGAGAAATAAAAGTGGTGACCTAATGAAGAACATTGGTGAGAATATGGTTAAAATGGTTAAGCATGGTGCCCGGACTGGCTGGGGAAGGTAGTGATAAGATGGGCTAGGAAAATCAGAAGTGAGTAAGAAATTGTAGGTCTTGATGACATAGAAGGGTCAATGCAAGGGGATGAGGAAGTGAGAAAGTTAAAAATGGGATGAACAGGGTGGTTGGGAATCAAGATTTCTAAAGCTGAGGCTATTTCTGTGGGGGCAGGCTGAAGATACAGAAGAAGCCAAGCTCATTGGAGTACAGGAGATTAGCGGGATCACTGAATATCCATTCAGACTTCCTAATCTCCTAATCTTATAGCATGATTTAGGATGGGCAGGAAGCTGGTGAGGCAGTTTCAGAGTCCTCTGTGGCTGCAGAGGAATGACTGGAGTCCAGGATGGAGGAAGCTTGAGGAAGGATGGAGCATAAATCAGATGCTGGGAGCTTTAAAGCAGGAAAGAGTTTTGAAAGATATGTTAGAATGCTGATCTGGATGTGGCAGTGGGAGATAGGTAGAGAAATACTCCAGGGAGTAGGGGGAAGGGCAAAACTGGAGATGAACAACTAAAGAGATCAGGTGAATGGAGGAGCTGGTACCTTGGGTGGAGTTGTGGAATGGACCCAATCAGCTTCAGAATGCCAAAGGTAGTGTAATTATATATGATTTGGCCAATGCCTAGAGACAACATGGAAAAATAATCTCTTCAATTAATTAATGTTTTTTGTTTTTAAAATGTTAAAGAGTATTATTCTTTATATTCATTTCCTATAACTTAGTCTCAAAACCTGCTGACTCTCTGGCAGACAGCTTCCAGGCTTTTCCTGATAACAGATCACAAATAGATCATTTTGTGCAGTTCAGCTTCCTTTTTTATCTATCTACTTTCTTTTTCTAGAAGCCCCTTCCCATAAAACTTATGAGTATAACTGTATGAGCTAGAGAAACAAAGACATAACATTTTTGGATTCTTGTTCTAAATTAATAAAAGTAAAAACACTAATTTTATTTGATTGGTGATCACTTTGACAATTATAAATTACTGTCTCAGTTACCCATTTATTTCTCAAAACCCCAGGAGGTAGGCAGGATGGGTTTTACTATTCCCAATTTTGTACATAAGCTGTTTAAACAGGCCCTATGACTTGCCAAGACCACTCAGCCTCACACAGCCAAAATGTGGGGAAGAAAGACTAGAACCTTTGCATTTCTAGTCTAAATTACAAGCTCTGGGATAGTGGTTCCCTATTTATTTTGAATTTGATCAAAGTGCAGAATCAACAGGTGTGGGTTGGGGTTTGGAATCTGCATCTGAGGCAAACATTTATTGCTTGTGTTTCAATGATCATACTCAGAAAAAGACTAATCTAGAAACTCCTTTTCCTTGTTCTCTTAAAGGAAAAAAATCAACAGAGAGAGAGAGAGAGAGAGAGAGAGAGAGAGAGAGAGAGAGAGAGAAAGACTGATCTCACCTCTTACCAATCAAAGGAATATTATTTTTTTTGAAGAAGTAGAGCCCTTAGCTTTTCTCTACTGTGACTTACCACACACACTGATAAAGTAATTATATGCCTCAGCTAAATGACTTTCCCTAGCAACACCCTAGCAACTAACATAAGCTCTGCCTTAGGCTACAAAACTGGAAAGAGATTTCTTGATGTCCAGTGTATTTTACAACAGAACAAAACATCTGAACAGGAAATTAAATAGAAAGTAAACTGGATTCACTGCTGGGAGAGGAGACACACACATACGAAACAGTTCATGACAATCCACCAAAACACAATAGTCAAAATAAGAAACTTTTGCTTCATGAATTCCACTTAAGTCCAGAGGAGAGAATGCAAGATCTCATTCCATGGAGGAGAGGCAAATTTAAATGGGTAGGAGGAGAGAGGACATTCTAAGTGATGGGAAAGCTATAAGCAAAGGTGCAGAGGCAATATGGCAAGTGGTGGATACAGGGTACCCAGCTGGCAGGTGCTGGGATCTATGGCCAGATAGTAGAGGTCCTTGAAGGTCACTTGAAGAACTTGGGCTGAGTCAGCACTGGGAGGCTGTTAAAGACTTTTTATGCATAAGACAAATATTTAGGGAGGCAGACACTATGATATGCATGGAGGATGCAGCAAAGAGCCCCAGAGACAGTCCCTGCCCTTATAACTTGAAATCTAGTGATGGAGACAAATACTGAACAAATACAAAATGTGGAAGTCAAACATAAAAGTGAATAGTAATTATAAATCTTAAGAATATTAAGAGAAAAGGTATCAGGTTTCAGGACAGCATAGAATGAAGGGTGGATCTGTGGTAGGAAATCAGGAAGGACTTTTTGGAGGCAGCAGTTTTGCAATGAGATCTGAAGAATCCATAGGAGTTGCCTGGGAGAGGGCGGGGGATAGGAGAGATAAAAGAGCACTGGATTCTAGACAGAGAGAACAGCACAGGCAAGAGTTCACAAAACTGAAGAGCCATGGTGGCCGGAGTCCTGGAGAGGAGGGGTGTGTGGCCTGGGGGGCAGATAAAGCAGGACCTTGGAGGCCACTTGAAAGATCATGTCTTTGTTCTAAGAGCCCTGAAAAGCCACTGAAAAAAGATTTTAGCCTAGGATTGACATTCAAATCTGCATTTTAAAAAGGATCCTTTGGGCCTCAGTGCAGAAGACAGATTGGAGGGGAGCAAGAATAGATGTGGGCAGCCCAGTTAGGAGACTGAAAGATGATGACAACTTAGACGGGGTTGTGGCAGAGGAGATGGAGAGAAGTGGACAGATTCAAGAGGGAGTTGGAAGGTGCAACTAATGACCTGGTGATGGATTGGATATGTGGAGAGAAAGCAGAGGTCTGATGTGACAGCAGAGCTGGGTTAGGGAATCTAGCTCAGGTAGTGAGATTGGAGCCAGATGGGCTGCTAGAGCCTGCTGTCATAGCCCAGATGAAGAGGGCAATGCTGTGTAGTGGGAAGAATGCCATTTTGGTGTTGGTGAGGCCCGTTTTGAATCCTGGGTTTTTTCCCCCTTTTTAGCTGTGGCACCAAGGCAGGTAATTTTATAGGTTCTACTCCAGAAAATAGGAGGGAGGCAGGTAATGGGTGTTCTGCTTGATATGGTTTTCCTGCCACTGTTCATTTAAAAATTAACTATTACATCTTTGCCTGATCCATGCCTGCTCTCCTCCCTGCTAGATCCAAATATGTTGATTTCAATGAAAAGACGTTTAAGAGCACATATTTGGGTTCTTGGACATACAAAAAACTCCATGAGGATAGGGGCCACATTTTATTCATCTCTGTAGTTTCCTGTCCTCTGAGATAAAATTGGTTACACTGTCATGAACCATTTATTTTAGTTTGTGGCATATATCATAACTATAATTTGAAAAGATGTGTGTAACTATGTATTTAATATTTGTCTTTCCCACAGGATTGTAAGATCTACAAAGGCAAGTAGTAGGTCTGCCTTGTGTCCCAGAGCAGAGAACTTGGAGGGCCTTTGTCATGAATGAATGAATGAACGAACTTTTGTTCCCTCTGGTGCCCCGCTTCTCGGGACAGATTTGGCCCCAAATCTATACTCAGTGAAAGATTGCTGGATGATGGGGACTGCACACCATGGATTCTAGCATGAGCTCTCAGCCGGCATAGCGACACTGGAGATAATTCACTCAGGACGCAGACGGGAATCTGAGTGTTAACTCTGTAAAGGAGGGCTGGTCAGCTGTATCAGGTGCTGTTGAGGGTCAAGGAAAGACAGGACTGAGAAACTGCATAATTGGCTGCAGGAGGTGGGCCCTCTCGGGTGACCTCTGAGGGAAGGCACCCAATTAATAGTGGCAGCAGGAGCCCCAGCATGAGGACCAAGGAGTAAGTAGGCAGGTAAGGAGGGATGGAGACCTCCAATGCAGATGGCTCCTCCAGGCTGTTTTATTAGTGGTGCCAAGGAGAAAAACCTGACATGGAAAGCAAAGGAGATTGATTTTTAAATGCAGACTTTTGAGGTATGTTGAAGCCCAGGGGAAGGAGGAGGTGGGTAACCAAAGATTCTGATAGCACCTGCAGCGTGATGCTTGGGCACAGAGGCGTCTCCAAGATGGGCTTGGTCTTCATAACTGTGATACCCAGGCCTGGCCCAGCCCCACCCACTGAGGGGCATGTGCGTGGGTTACACTGGAGACCAAGCTAAGTGTTTTATATGGGTCATTTCATTTAACTCCAGCACCCCCTAGAGTAAGGGTATATTAGGCTGTCGGTGCACACATGCTTGCACAGACACACACATACACACACTCCTTCAGAGCATGAAGCTAAAGCTTGGAAAGGTAAAGTGGTCCATCTGTCACAATGGGTAAATGGCAGGATTAAGGTTTGATTCAAGGAAACACTGGGAGATATTCCTGCAACTGGGGCATATCCTTCCTGGCCTTGGGTGGTGCCTGAGGCTCTGCCCAGTGAACCCTCTGCTCATTTCCTCTCTAAACATCTGTCACTGGGGACTGAGCACCTGAACTAACATCTAAGCCAAGAAATACGCAGGCCCTTCTTTGGAACTTTGAAAACTCCTTTCCAGGGCTGTACGAGGACCCCCATGGGCTTTAGGCACTTTTGTCTTTGTGGGCTCCTTCCTTCATAAAACAATAGCAAACATTTTATGACTGTGTAGATATAAATAGAAATATATTAATATTATGTAGTACAATATTTTATTGGACCTAAATGTTTTCTTTCTTCTGATTTTATAGGAAATGTTTCCAGGAATCTCTGGGAGTGTTACAGGCACTGTGTCTACTGGGCCCAGTGGATGAGTCCTGCTACTTTCTCATCCTCCAGTCTGACCTGTTCAACAGAGCAATAGAGTCAGATAGTCATGGCACCTGACCCTGCCTTAACTGTTTGGCTGCAGGCCACAGTTTGCTCATCTGTAAAGTGAGTGAAAGTAAATGTTATATTTATCTCGGGCGGTCAGAGTGGAGAAGGTGAGCAGATACCATAAGCAAACAGCCCAGCATATTGGTCGGCCCAGAGTAGGTGTGCATTGAAAGTTAGTTCTCAGTCTCCCTCTCCTTCGAGCACCGTCCTCCACAGGGTTCAGGTTGTAGTCGGAGGTGGGGGCCGCAACCTCCTTGGCGGTGGGACAGAGCCCGCAGTGTCCCTGGGCCTTATTATATTCTCGCCAGACCCTGGGAATCCGGCGTCGCAAAATAAACACTGCCGAGCCGCTAATCGCCAGCTCGGAAACAAAACGGCGCTGCGCTCGGGATCTGGGCAAAGCCAGCCCTCCCTCCTCCTGCTCTTGGCCGCCGCCCTCCCTTCCTCGCGCTGCTCGGCTCGCTCAGCTCAGCTCCGCGCAGCGCAGCTCGGCAGCCGCCACGCCGGGGCGGGCACGGTCTCCCAGTTGCCAGCTCAGGCTCTGAGCTCCCTCTCCCCGCCCGGGCTCCGCCAGCTCTCGCTTCCGCGGGGACCCCTTCGGGCAGACGTCGGGGGGCGAGGGCCAGCGGCAGCGGCACAAAGTTGGGGGCCGGCGAAGATGAGGCTGTCCCTGGCGCCCCAGAGGCTAAGCCGGAGTCCGGCGCTGCTAGCTCTGGCGCTGCCCCTGGCCGCAGCGCTGGCCTTCTCCGACGATACCCTGGACAAAGTGCCCAAGTCGGAGGGCTACTGCAGCCGCATCCTGCGCGCCCAGGGCACGCGGCGCGAGGGCTACACCGAGTTCAGCCTCCGCGTGGAGGGCGACCCCGACTTCTACAAGCCTGGGACCAGCTACCGCGGTAAGTGGCTCGGCGTGGCGTTGGGGGCGCGGGACCCGGTCCCCGGAGGGCGCAGACCGCGCGGTGCCTAAGGAGGGCGCACGGTCCCTGGGCGCATGTGCCCTGCGGTCCTGGCTGCCCGCAACCCTTTGAGCAGCGAGCTCTGCCCGGTTCCGCAGACAGCGTCTGGGGCCGTCGCGGGGTCCGCAGCCGGGCGAGGCAGCCCCAAGTCCGACGCGGGGTTCGCTGGCGTGGGCTGTGGCCTGGCTGGGAGGGAGCCCGGCTTCTCCCGCCCGCTCCAAGGCAGTAGTGGAGATCCGGCTCTGGAGTGCAGGGACCCTGGCTTCTCCCATTCGGGTCCCAAACAAGGTGGTGACTCCGGCTTTCCGCTCTCCCATCCCTGAGAGAGAGGATGCCAGCTTCTCGCTGAGCGGCCCCGGCGGGACGGTCACTCTGGCTTCCCCGGACAGATTCCTTCAGGAAAAGGGACTTCGGCTTCTCCCTTAACTGGTCCCGGGGCGCGGGGAGGAGACAGGGAAAAGCCTGAAGCTTTTCGGAAGGGTTCCTGGAAATACCACCAAATTATTCTCTGATGGTCCCAGGCAAGCGAGAAGACCCTGGATTTTGAGGACAGGCTCCCAGTGAAACGGGTCTCCAAATAGCCCTAGGTAGGTCCGGAGAGGGAAGGGGAACCCGGTGAAGACAGAAAGGGAAGCCCGAATTCCTGAGGCCTCCTCCCTGGAGGCTGGGGGGCCCTGCCTCCCCCAACCCCGAGCCCCCGCGCCCCAGGCGTGTCGCGCCTCCGCTCCTCCGCTGAGAGCGGGCTTTCCGGAGCGCCGGGAGGGGACCTCCAAGCAGGTGAGCGCCCCCTGGGCAGGGCTGGAGCTCGACCAGCACAGACCCCTGACTCCCTGCCCATGGCTCACCGCCTCTCTCTTCTCAGCCCGGTACCACCCCAGACATCTTTCTCCCGAGCAGCCGCTGCGGTTCTGCGGTGGAGACACAGGACCTCGGGCAGGGAAGGAAACCTGCCTGGCCTCACTTAGGACCCCGCGGGCGGGGAGTGACAGGACGTGTGTCCCCACACCCCCTTTTCCTTCACAAGTCGGCGCTGGTGTCAAGCAGGACAGGGCGGCCTTTGAGAGACTTGGAGAGGCAAACGGGCTCTTAGCCGCGGCCCTTCCATCCCCGCCTTCCTGGTTCCTAGAGCGTTGCGGGAGGAAGCGGTGGGAACGCTGGGGAAAGTTTGGGGCAGTGTCAGCGGGCGCCTGGGCCACGCAGGCGACCATAACCAGGGGCCGGCCACCCTTCTAAGAACGCTTCTCGCGTTTTTCCGCGTTCGTGTCCCCGACTTGTCCACCTGGTTCTACCCAGGGACCCTCGGTACACGGACACGCTCAGCGCAGGGCCAGGAGCGCCTCTGACTCCCGGCGCGCGGGTCGGCAGGATCCCTGGTACTGCGCGGAGAAAGACGCGGGGCAGAGAACACCCGGCCCAGCCCGGGAAGGAGCGGCTGGTTGGCCGAGCTGCTGGGGCGAGACGACTGTACCAGCCACTAAGCCTTTCTGCGGAACTGGAAATAGCCAGTGTCTCCATGGACGGGAGGCAAGCGGGATAACCCCACTGGCTTTAGATCGCCCCCAGACGGAGGACCTGGGTTCCTTGGGAAACTGCCCTAGCTCCACGTGACAGGGAAAGAGGTGGCTCTAGAGTCCGACGGACCTGGGTTTAGTAGCTGTGTGACCTGTACCAGTGCATTAATTTCTCTGAACCGGTTTCCCAGCTGTGAAAATAGCTGTTTATCCAACCTACAACCAAATGTAGGGGGTAAATGAGTTTACGAAGATGAGTGTGCCAAAGGTCCCCAATATATGTAAGTATGAGTCAGATATGAGGCCCGTATTGGTTTAATAACGGAGGTATGTGCCTGGGCAGGTTTGCTTTGCTTCTGAAGTGTGTGTGTGTGTGTGTGTGTGTGTGTGTGTGTGTGTGTGTTTAAAAGCTGGCTTTCCCTGCACTCCTCCAGTCCATTCTACCAGTAAATGGTGGTTATCTGGGTCCTTGTGAGTTAACTGAGTGAATGAATGATTGATTTGTCCATCCTAGGAGCCTTGCCTAAGACTGTTCCTAATGTAAAGCCTGAAGGATTTTTTGAGGTGATTTAGGCTAACCTGGGGCCTGGGCCAAGTGTCCTACTAGGCATCTCTTCCCACACTAATCCTCCCTACTTGTCTGCACTGGCAGTAGGGGCCCCAGCACTGGGAGGGAGGGGCATCTGTATTCACACATGACTGCGTATATGTCCACAGCTGGTAGGTAGGAATCGGGACTGGAATATGGGTAGTATTAGACTTTCACGCTACAGGTTATTCTAGCCTAAAACATCAGCCTTTTGGGCTGTGATACCCCTGCTCAGGCTGTTGGTGGGCAATGATTTTTTCTCCTTTCTGGTGTCCAAGAGATCTCAAAATGAAGATCCTGCAGAAACCATGCGGAGAACTTCTGAGAAAATACTCTGAGATTAGCAAACCTGATTCTGCTACTCAAAGTTGGGAAGAAAAGGGCACTGGCCTACTTTGTGACATTTTTCTGTTGGCTTATACTTTCTTAGAATAATTATGTTAAAAGTAAACCTAATGTATTCTGCTCAGGATATTGATCTAGGGCTGTGGAAGTTGACATTCTCCTGGTGTTCTATTCGCTTTTTAATTTTTTCCTGAATTAGGGCCCCTCACAATCCTTGGAATCAATAGCTTGTTTTCCTGCCACACATCTTTGTTCCCAGTTTTCCAGTTCATCCCCAAGTAGCTTCTGCTCTCCATGCCCCTCACCCCAGTATCTCCTGATCAGGTATTCTAGACTGGAATACCAGGGTCGCTATTGTAAAAATATTGAAATGCAGGGTTTCTTCTCAAAGCCAGGATCCACCTGAGGTTATTATTGAGCCTTTCCCAAGTTGTTAGTACTATATTGACTTCCTTCTCTCTCCACCACTTCTCTCTTCTCTCCTCTCCCTCCCTCGTCGCCCCAATCTGCCTGCCTCTGCAATAATTGTGCTTTAGAAAGCTCTGAAAGGCCTGCTCTGTTTCTGACCATGGCCTCCTTTGAAAAGGAGATTACAGTGATTAAAAAATAACAAGTTGAGGCTCCTCAAGGGGCTTCCCTTAAAGGACAGTTTGCAGGACCAGGCATTCCTGGATCACAATTTCAAGCCAAACAGAAGAAAATCAGCTGAAATGTTCAAGAATTGATTGAAAATAAAAGAAGCTCTTTTGTCTGTCCAAAGGTCTGTTTATTAGGAAAATAAAGCCAGACCCTGGCTAATGAGAGTGGCTTTTCCTAGATGTTCTTTAAAGGGAAATTTCAAGACACTTGATGGGAAAAGAATGTCCAGTTGAGATTTCAAAAGCTTGTCCAACTTCAAGCATAATTGGGGGATTTGTTCCAAACTGGGAGGTTTAGAGACCTCCAAAGCTGCTTTGCCTTCTCTGTCTTTGTTCTGCTCCGGGGCCCACACTGCTATAGTAATGTAGGAATGTGTGTCCCAGAGTGCCCCATCTTGGCCTGGGGGAAAGAGTACAGGATTTGCTGTTGGGTGTTTCAGTTCTGCTCATTCACATATTCACTGTGTGACCTGAGGCAGGCCACTTAACCTCTCTGAGCCAAAATTTCTCTAACTATAAAGTGAGAGTACCACCCTGCCCCCACCACAGTGTTGCTATGAGGATTAGAAATAATCCATGTCAAAAGAAACTGTCACACAACAGGTGCTAAAAATATATACATTATAAGATGATTATTTTGGAAATAGAAAGATACTTGGCATCAAGTGCTAGATGAGACATTGTGTTAAGTATTTCCTACTCATCTCATTGTTCCTTACAGTACTTTGAGGTGGTTTATTATTATTATTACTTTACAGATGAGAAGACTGAGTCTCAGAGAGGTTTAGTAACTTGCCCATGTTCACACAGCTAATAACCAGTGGAGTCAGGATACAAACTCAGGAGTGTCTGTCTCTTAAATCTGTGCCCGTACCCAGTCTTCTGTATTGACTCAATAAAAGAAATTAGGAATAGAATGAATTCACTCAGCTACCTTCTGATGGTGAGTCTCTGTTGAAGAAAAACAGCAAGAACAGATCAAGACAGTAACTGATGTATCTTGGGACACAAAGTATAAAATGATGAGTCCTTACTTACATTTGCTTTTTTTCTTTTTATAGACTTCAGTATTGCATCTCCCCATAAACCAGAGGATTAATTTAGAAACATGAAGAATCTTGTCAATCTTTAGCCAATTCCATTTGTTTTTGGGGAAACAGAAACAAATTGGAAAGGGGGGAAAAACCTAATTTGGTTGTTGCTTTATTTTTACATGCAAATATTATGTGAACCAGCAAAATTATATGTTGGAAAGTAAATATGTAGAACCCAAGAAATTTAAGCTGGATAAGGTTTTTTAAGTAAACTGTTTCTTAGTGGGGTTTTAAAAAATTAATACTGCTGATGATATTGGTAATCCATTTAAGTCACCCCCCACCTCCCCTCTCTTCCTGCACCTTCCCCTCTTTTTTATTACATAACTTTATTTTTAAACCTTTGACCCCTTTTATAAGTATAGTTCAAATAGATAATAAAGGTTAAAAATACATGCATACCTAAATGCTTAATGGTTGTAGAGATTGCTTATTTCTTTGAGTTTTATGAAATGCAAAAAAATCAAAACATACAAAAAGTGAAAGCATATCTAATTGGAATTTTTCAAGATTTAAAACTTGGGGACTGCACCATACAAGTTAAGTTGTTATTCCATTGAGGCAACTGATTCAACTAGAACAACAGACTATAATTGCTGACATGTTCACAAACATGGGCTGATAATATCAGGAGCTTTTCACTTTTATGCTATCTGCTTGTTATACAGAATGTTAGGTGTAGGTCAATATCAGTTTCTGTAAGGAGAATAAACTCTTATCATGTCATATTAGGATACAGGCTAAGCTCAAGTTGCAAAGAGCCTCCAAAATACAGTGTTTTAAATAAGAGCTAAATGGGAAGTCCAAAATGATGGGCAGCTTTGCTCCACAAGCTCTGCCCTGGTTCCTTCTATATTATTGCTCAGCTCTCTTCCAGCACTTTGCTGTGCAATAGGTAGCCATGAACTAAGTAGCCGAAATGTGGCTAGTCTGAATTGAGATGTGCTAAAGGTTAAAATACACACCGATTGTTGAATAATTAGTATGAAAGAATAAGCTTCTCCTTAACAGTTATTTTATATTGATTACATGCTGAAGTGCTAATTGTTTATATTAGGTTAAATAAGATATATTGTTAAAATTAGTTTTACTTGTTTTACATTTATTCCTACAGGATTCTTGTTAACAAATACAATGAATTTCACCTGACCTGAATTTATTTCTATTTGACGGCACTGTTCTAGAGGGTCATTCTCATCAGCATGGTTATACCAGTTCACTACCAACACATCTGAGTCCCAGTCAGAATGGGGTGGGGGAGAAGGAAATAGAAGGCAAGAGCCTTTGTTTCAGTGATGTGATCCAGCAATGGCACCCAGCACTTCCAAACACACTCCACCGTTAGAATGGAGTCATGTGGCCACACCTAGCCGCAGGGGAGCGTAAGAAATACAGCGTTTACCTGAGCAGCCGCATGGCCATAGCCGGCTAAAACTTGGGGGAGGGATTTAATTTTTCAAAAGGATGAAGGTGAAAATGGATTTGGAGGGGACAATTAGCTATCTCTGCCCCATGTTTAATACATAGTCATGTAAAAACAAATTTCTTGTTCCTTCACTCAGGGAAACATCATCTAGATGGGTCTTCTCAATAGCATGTGAAGTTGGTATACCTACTAAATGAATCTCTGCGGAAGGACTGTGTGTGTGTGTGTGTGTGTGTGTGTGTGTGTGTGTGTGTTAATAGGTTTCATATTGAGAAGAAAAAAAAGGGGTCAGTATGTCAGAGTGGCCTGTTCTGTCCCACCCTCTCCCTCAATAAAGGAGGAAGCTGTAAGGAAATAAGTGAAGGAAGGAAAAAGTAGATAAAGCAGGAAAACAAGAAAGGGTAGGACAGAGAAAGACGAAGTAGAAGAAGGAAAGGAGAGGAAGAAGGAGAAGAGGATGAAGAGAAAGAAAAATTAAAAGAAAGACTCACTGGGGTATACCTTCAGAATAAGAATGAAAGAAATAATTTGAGTACAGTAGAGTTCCACCTAACTTGAGGGTTAGATTCAAGAGGGACTATGGAAAGCAAAAATCACGTAAGTCAAAATTATTCCTTAAAAACCCTTTGAAATTGTACATAAGATAAAACCTTTTTCAATGTTCCATATTCAAGATTCAGTTTAGCCTTATTTATGGGATATTATCCAGATAGTTTTGTTAGTGGGAAATAGAAACAAATTGACATTTCTTGATAAGTCTAAATAAGCACTTCTAGTTTTCCCTCCAGCATTGGAAGAGACCAATGTTTCCTCAGCTGAGTAACAACAGGTAATACAATCATTTGCTTGTCCTTAAACACTGTCTTGACAAACACAAAATACCAGATAATGGAGAGAGGGAACTGAGAGTCTCCTCTCATGACATTAAAACACATGCGTGCATTGCGTGGAGTGGCAAGTGGTCCAGTTTATCTGAGTTATTGTTTCTTTTCTGTGCTTTTTCTTTGACAGTGTGCAGTTGTGTTTGCTTCTGTCATATGCACCTATGCTGGAGCTCCCATGGCATCAGGGAGCTCACTGCATCACATATAGCTTCCTGTGTGGCACACCAGCTCTTGCTGGTATGAAATTTCCCATTTTTTGAGGGTGTCTTGTCTGGGCTGGTGTTGAGGCTAAGATGTGAAGGGTAAGGAGTTAGGTTACATCACTAGAAGTCCTTTGTGGGCTCTACATAGATGAGGCTTCTCACTTTCACAGAATATTCAAAACTGCCATGAAAAGTTCAGGGAAATTTAAATAGGGGCCTACACACATCTGCTAATTTGCTGAGGCCCAGGAGAACCACAGGAAATAACTTGAACCTTCTCTATAGTTGTGGTTTAGATATTCACAAATATGTCTCATGGACTGCATGAGAAAGGGGAAGGGCAGGGAAGAACAAATCACCTTGCGTGGGGGCAGGGATGTGGGAAGGTGAGCGGACTCAGAAGCATAGAAACTGAAGAGTGATTCTAGGTGCTGCAGGAAGCTCTTCTGACACTGCTTTCTTCCTGCACTCCTCCTCCTCCTCCTCCTCCTCCTCCTACATCCTTTCGCTTTTCTCCTTTGCTTTCCCTCCTCCTCATAGCTGCAACCCTGCCCTTTGAATTCTCCAAACACACCCAACTCATTCCCGCCCCAGGGCCTTTGTACTTGCTTTTCTCCATGCCTGTAATGCTCCTCCCCAGGTCTTAGTGTGACTCACGCATCTTTAACGTTTCAGTTTAATTGTTATTTCTCTTTAAGAGTCTTCTCTGACCACCAATTTATGTTTCCCATTACTTCTGCCTTAATTTATTTTCACTTAACCACACTCTGAAATTATCTTTCTTATCATCTGCCTCCTTGAGCTAGAATACAAGCTTTATGAGAGCAAGAACTGTATCTTCCTTACTTGCCATTTTATCTCCAGCACCCAGAAACGTGGGTGGACGTAGCAGACACTAAATCATTATTCACTGAAAAAAATTAAGAACCCTGGTGTGACATCTCCCTCTAAGAGAGCTAAATGAAAGAAAAGTGTTTCTCTTTCACTAGAGAGAGATCGGAACAGACAGCAAAGAGCCCTGGTAACAGAAGAGAGAAAGGATGCCGTGCCCTGGGGGCGCTGGCTAAAGGTTAAGGGAAGTCAGATGGCCTGGGTCTTGCAAAAGTGTTGGGAGGGAGGAGCGCAGCAGTCATATGCATGGTGGAAAGCTGGGTCATTGATGGTTCGGAGGGGAAGAGCAAAAGCAAAGGGCAGGGTTGCCAGCTTCAGACGCTGACTCTGGTTATATGGAGAATAAGGCAGAGGGAAGTTGTTGATCGATCAGACCTAGACACTGGTTGTTGAAGTGGCTTTCCCTACAATCAGCACTTTGTGGGGTCATCTGCATGGTTTCCAAACCTAGCTTAGCATCAGAATTACTTGGAAATAGAGAAAAAAAAGAAATAGCCTCACTGGCCCCACCCCAGCAAAAGGCTGGATCCAGGAGTCTTTTTGTTTCTTTCTTTATCTTTTAAAGCAAGATGGCGAGCTACAAAGGGAAGGTGACCAAAAGGTGGTGCCTTGTCCATGAATGTGCTTTCCCCCTGACCACCTCTCCCAGCCCCAACCCAGCCCCCGTGTCCCATGTTCCTCAGCACCTTGTCAGCACCGGGGCACCAGTACAGGGGCCAATGGAAAATCCTCAAAGTCAGAACAATAGCAGTGTCCCCTCCCTTGGCAGTGGAGGGGTGGGAAGAGAAGAATCATGAATTTCCTTTAGACCACCACTCACAGACTTGCAAAACCTGAGCTAAGGCTGACCTAGTTGTAATTCTCTGTTGCCGACATCTGCCTCCTACATAACTTCCACTCACCGCTCCAGGTTCTGTCTTTGAAATCAAACAAACAAGGTCTCCCCTTGGCCAACTTGTCAGCTCTCGAGGTGTTTGTAGAGAAATAGCAATTATGACTTTTCTGACTAAAATGCCCCATTCCTTCAGCCATTCTTTATAAGATGCTGTTTCTTGTTCCTTTGTACTTTGCACAGCAGATGTGCTATGCCTGGGATGGAACGTGGAGGAGTGATTATCTCCCTTGTCCTGGACACAGTGTTTGTGCTAAGCTTGCCAGGTCTTATGTTTGCTATTTTGGCAGCTGTGTTGTATACTCTGGAATCACACTGAGCTTGTCGCGGGCAAAAATTCCTGGGATTTGCTGCGAAGGCTTGCTGCCCTTCTCTCACTATACTGGTGTAACTGGGCCTTGAACGTAAATTTGACAAGCTTCTCCATTAGACTTAGTTCAACGTGTATGGACCCATTCCTCTAGCTGCCAACCATTCATAAATCTGGATTCTGTCATTGAATGACTGCTCCACATAATCTAATTTCGGATTGTCCACAATTTTGATAACCAGGCCCTGATAAGAAGTCTTTATCAGAGAAGTTGATAGGAATGTTGAGCAGGTCAGAGCTCAGGACAGAGCCCTTTCACATCCTCAGAGTCTTTCCCTAAAGTTGACATCTAGTTAAACCATTTTGAAGCAAACTGATTTGCTGCCATCTCAGTGACATTTACGTACCAAGTGCCACCCTCCTGGTCAGCCAGCCAGTTCAGTCATGAATACTGTTTCCTTAGTCTACTTAGTGAGTTGGATAGTCTAGGCAGAATTATGTTCTTTCTTTGCTTCAAAAATTGGTCAGGACTCTTTCCACAGCAAATGACAGGAACAAAGTCAAACTAAAGAAAAAATAACTGTTGAGTCCCACAATTGGAAAGTCCAGGGATGGGTGAGTTTTCAGGTACAAATGGATCTAGGGACTCAAATGGGGCCCCTCTCTCTCTCCTTCCCTTCCCCTCTCCTTTCATCCCACCCTTCCACTCTGTCTCCCTCCTTCCATCCTTTATCTCTTGGCTGTGTTTCTGTGTGTTGTACTCATTTTTCTGAATACAGATAAACTTTCTCCAAATGACAGGGAGGATAGCTGCCAACAACCTTCAGCAAAAAGCCTTTCTGTTCATTCTATAACCAAAAGAAAAGCCCTTTTCCTTTTCACTACCAACTGAAAAATCCCAGGCCTTCTGACTGGTCCATATGGGTCGTAAACCCAGTGGGAATGGGGTATGGAGATAGACTGAATTTGGGTCACAGTTACTCTTGTAACAGTATGTTTCAGGAAGGAGAGGGTATACTGTTACTGCCAGCCCCAAGGGTCACATGGTCAGACTAGGGGAAGAGTGGGGTCCTAGACAGCATATGTCCCTTACAGCTTCCGGCCCTTATCCATATTCTCAACTATGTTCTCTTGGTTGACAAATCTCCAACTCCCCAGGAGCTGGGAGTTCCTCTTTCTTGCCACATATTGTTCAGCTCAGGGCCCATTTATCTGGCTCCCAGCTATCCCGTGATGAGGTAGCACATGGGAGAGATAATGAGCTTCTGTTGAGCTGTTGCAGTGGTTCACAGCCTCATCTCCTTTCATCCTTATGACAAATCCATGAGATGATGACAATGATTCCTATTTTATAGAGGAGAGAAATTTTTGAAAATATATATTTTATTAATTTAACAAACATATATACTTATTGTTACAAGTATTAATTCATTAGTTGTCAAAATAACAACATGAGGTTAAGTACTATTACTGCCATTTTACAGGAGATTAGAAACAGACAATGAGAAGTTACGTAACTTGCCCAAGGTTACACATAGTAAATAGAGGGGATATGAACCCAGACCTGTTAGCTACATTAGAAAAAAGAGTTTTCAGTTTTAAATATCATGCTATTTAATTGGGAATGGGAGATGTTTCATCTCTGCCCGGGAATGCTGGGATCATTGGGTGAAGATCATCCAGAGGAACAGCCCTTCCACATACATTCACTCACCCTTAGACATTCAGCCCTGCATTCTGATCTGTCAGTCCATCACCAGCATTTTGTGGAGGACCAAATTTTTTGCCAATTTCTATGTGAGTTTTGCAACTCCCCAGAGCTCCGGAAGTTGTGCAGGGTGGGGAGGGGTCTGCCGTGGCTTATGCAATGCTCCAGCAGCCCTTATAACCCCAAGTTATAAGTCAAGGCAGCGGCTAATGTTCCCTGTAGTTGATGTGTGCAGCATGAAGACTAGAACACCTTAGCAACACAGAGCAGGTAGATGGAAGGGCTGGCCGTACAATGAAGTTGGGATCTGATTCAGGACCTTCTCTCTGAGGTTGGGGCTGGGGGTCTGAAACTCAAAGGCAGAGTGGGGAGGGGAGGGTCCACTGAGGGTAGCATGCATAGCAGATGAATTGGGCAACAGTTTCTCAGAGTTTATGTTTGATGGTTGATGCACCAACATTTGAAGGACCCAGAAAGCTGTTTGGGAATTAGGTGGGACTGGCATTTTCTATGGCACATAGAGTTCAAGGATGGGGAGAACTCAACCTTGGGTGCAGATTTAAGGCCAGACACCATTGTGAAACATCAGTCTTCATTCAAACAAGTCAGGTGTGAGAGGCCCTGGCTCCTGGGCTGGTTTTTAGGGAAGGCTATAATCTAATAATCAACTGCCAATCTGATCTTCCTAAAACATAAACCTGAATATCACATTCACTGCCTCAAATCCCTCAGTGCCTCCTCATCACCTCCAGGGTGGTGTCCACGCTTCTTAGCAAAGCTTCTTGCTATCTAATTCCTGCTCCCCTTCCTCCCCTAGCCTCTTCCCACACCCTCCCCCCTTGCAATTTATGAAATACAGAATTGGTTCTGGTTTTTAAAGCCAAGACTGGCCCTTCATGCCTTTCACTCTGCCTGGGATGCTATTGCTCCTCTTGTCACTGGACAAACTACTGTTCCTCATTCAACTTTCAGCTCCAATGCCACCTCCTCCAGCCCCCCAGTACACACAGATGTTCTCTCCTCTGGGACCTAGGGCACTTAGCTCATACCTCCATCACGCCCATCATATGTTATTTAAAAAAGCCCTGCTGATATGTCTGTTTCTGCCAGCTGTTGACTGTGTGCTTCCATGGGCAGAGACCATGTCTTTTCTCTCTGTGTCTCCAGGGGCATGGCACTGGGCTGGCACAAGTGCTCAGTAAACAAGAGGATTAGGGAGGCTGGCATAGTACCATGGAAACCTATGGGGGTTCTTCAGAGGAGAGAGCAGAGCAGGAATGAGCAAACTAGGCACTGAAGACAAATGCACCCTTTCTCATTCATTCATTTATTGAGCATGTACTGTGTATTATGTGTTCAGCAAATACTAAGTATTTATTGAGCATGTGCTATTTGTTAAGAGGCATGCTAAACGCTAGACACAGTGCAGTTGAAGACAGACATGGTATCTGCTCTCATGGAGCTGACAAGTTATCAGGATAGACCAGCATTTAACAAATAGCTCACTAACAAGTATTTAATCAAAATTGAGTAAGAGGTCTTCAAAAAAGGGAAAGAAGTGTTGAAAGGGTATACTATATGAGAATGGGAGGGGCTGAGAGCTGCAAGAAGCCTCAGTCCATCAAAAAGACTTGCCCAAATCCCCCGGAACCTGGCCCTGTGAGGATCATCCCCAAAGACAGTTATCTCCATCGCGGTCCTCGTGGTGGGCCTGCCCTGGCACCTGCTCGAGTTTTCCTTTGTGGGGTGAGTCACTATCCCAGAGGACCAGCTCTTTGAAATTCACTGTTGGCTCCTCAGCCCACTAAGCATCATGATCTTCATCATCAGAATCACCGTTTTCATCACCACCTCCTTCATCAGCAGCACCACCAGCATCACCCTTCACCATCCCTGAATCCTTTCTATGTGCCAGGCACTATGACAAATATTTATTTAATCCTCTCTGCCTTCCTAGGTGAAAGGCAATCTCATTAACTCCTCTTCAGAATGAGGGAAGAGGGAGGCCAAATGACCTGCTGGAAGTCGCATAGTTAACAAGTAGTAGCTCTGAGATTCTCATCCGAACTTTTTGCTTTTAATCGGTTCCCTGTATGTGCTCCCAGGATAGCTCTGAAAGGACCTTTTATTTTTTTTGGTTTTATTTTTAATCTTTCATAAGCCTTTTTTCTTAAAATTTCTGGGTCTCTTAATGGCCTCTCTTGGGAGGCACTTGGGAGGGGTCATTAGAGAAAAGATTCTATTATTTATTGCCAAGCAAGTCATCTTCAGGCATTACTGGGACTCAGAACATGCTGTACGTTTGCTCCTTTCAGGAAAGAGTCATATAATGGGGTTCTCTGGAGAGATAAGTTCTCCTCTCTTCCTTCAAATTATACTGTGCAACACCATCATCACCAATCATAATTATGGATTGAAACCTACACTGAGTTCAGCCTCCAGAGTCTCCACCTTGTGTGTTATATTTAACAAGGTCGAATAAAACCTTAATTTTCTAGAACCTATGAGAATGTGGCATTCTGGGAAGCTGAGTTTATGATCAATCCTTTAAGTGCCCCACACAGATGTACAAAAAGATGAATATTCATCATTCAGGAACATTGTTTAATAATAGTTTCATCAAAATATAATTTACAGGAAAGTTCACAAAATCATGCAGCTGAATAAATCATCACTTGTTGAATACAGCCACGCAACGGGCACCCAGATCAAGACATAGAACATGATCGGCACTCCAGAGGCATCCCATCCCCGGGGGGCCCCCCCCCGCCCCCCAGCCGCTCCACGGTCCCACAGGGAACCGCTGTCCTGACTGCTAGCCTCATGGATTACTTTGCCTGTTTTTGAACTTTAAATAGATATATAAATGTAACTATATACTGTATTCTTTTGTGTCTGTCTTCTTTCATTCAAGATTGTTTGTGAGATGTAGCCGTGTTAGTGTATGTAGCAGTAATTCATTCATTTTCATTACTGTGAAACATTAAATCACAGGACTGTGACATGGTTTATGTATCTATTCCACTGCTGATGGACAGCTGAGTGTTTTGAGTTGGGTGCTATCACAAATGATGTTACTATGAACATTCCGATAGCTGTTGCGTGGTGCACATATGTATGCATTTCTGTTAATAGGAGTAGCATCACTGGGCCATCGGGTATGTGTATATTCGGCTTCAGCAAATACTGCCAAATAGTTTTCCAGTGAAAATTGCTCATATTCAGTTCAGCAACAGTGTGTGAGAGTTCCAGTTAACGACATTTATGTTGTTAATTTTTAAAAATTTAGTCCATCTGGTGGAAATACAGTAGTATTTTATTGTGGATTTCATCTTCAGTTCCCTGTTGACCAGTAAGGTTGAATGTCTTTTCATGTTTTTCGGCCACTTGGGCACCTTCTTTTGTGAAGGATTCATTTATGTGCTTTGCCTATTTTTTTTTACCATTGAATTGTCTTTTTCTTAATTGATCTGAAAGTGTTCTTTACATATTTTGGATTAAAATGCATTGTTGGTGATATAGATTGCAAGTATCTTCTTCCACACTGTGGCTTCCTTTTTTTTCACAGTGTCTTTTGATGAGCAAATATTTTATCTCATCCCATTTATATATCTTTTCCTTAATCGTTAGTGGGGTTTTTTTATGTCTCTTAAAAAAAATATTTTCCTACTCCAAGGTCATTCACCTTTTATCCTAGGCTACGTTCTAAGAGCCTTATTGCTTTACTTTTCACATTTAGCTCTACAATCTACACAAACTTTATTTGGTGTGTGATGTGTAAGGCCAAGATTCATCTTTTTGTATGTGGTTATCCCACTGTCCTAGCACCACTTACCACTTACTGAAAATATCGCCTTCCCACAAGCACTCTGTAGTATGTCCTTAATCATAACTCAAGTTCATGTTTGTGGAACTTTCACCCCAAACTGTCCAACTGACCTATTTTTCTTTCCTTGCTATTGTACACTGACTTAATTTCTGTACTGCATAAGTTTTGATATTTGCAGTACAAGCCCTCCAACTTTGCACTTTTTCTTCAAGATTGCCTTGACACCTTGATTTCAGACTTTCAGTCTCCCAGAACCATGAGAGATACATCTCTGTTGCTTTTAGCCACCAACTTTTGGTACTACTTTTGGCAGCCCTAGGAAACTTTGCATTTTCACATCAATTTTGGAATCAGCTTGTCAGTGTCACAAAAAAATGCTAAAGTTTTTAATTTAGGCTGACCTAAGTTTATTAATCAATTCGAGAAGAATTGACATCTTTTTAATATGGTGTCTACCAGTCCACGAACATAATTCAGTACATTAAATTGCATATCAACTCTGTGTCAATGATCGTGCTGAGCGTAGATGTGGTTCTTGCCTTTGAAGGACTTACAAACAGGTAAACAAACACTTCTACACAAAATATAATGTAATGTGACAATCTGATAACAATAATGAGAGCTAATATTTATTAAGTGCTTAGTATATACCAAGCATGATTTTCAGGACTTTACATGTATTCATTCATTTCTGCTTCACACTGATACTTGGAGGTAAGTGCCCATCATTAGGCCCATCATACAGGTATTTTTAATCTTAATAGGGTCCAAGAAAGAAAAGCACCCAGGTCTTGGTGGGGCAGTTAGAGGAAACATTACACAAAAGGTGACAGTTTAGCTGCTCTCTAAGGAAGTTTGCTGTGAATGGAGGAAGCAGAACATTCTGGGCATATGAATAACATGTGAAAAAAACTTCTGTGGGGTGAAGTGATATAGCTCTTAGAAAACTGCCAGTGAGTGAGTCCAGGGCTGAGGTGTAGTGTGATGGACAATGGGAATGTGGTTGGTGAAGCTGGAGAGGCAGAGTCTACAGGCCCTGCAGCCTTTGGAGTTGAAGCTTTACCCTGAGATGGTGACTGCATAGCAGGCACTGACTGTCTGTCTTCAGCTGGGTTCCCCAGAAGGGGACTTTATTCATTTCTTGGGACTATCATATGCAGTATCAAAAACTGGATGCTTAAAACAACAGAAATGAATTGTCTCTCATTTCTGGAGGCCAGAAGGTTGGTGTGGGTAAAATTGTAATATTTCCAGAATATCTTGGCTGGCTTTAGTGCATTTGCATATCAACAGGCATTCCTCAGGAATGGATAAAAGTTCGTCTGCATATCAGTGGGTAATTACCTGGGCAACCAAGGGCTTACCTGAACCTGAGAGGTTAGGGGGAGGTCCTTGCTTGCTTCTGCCTGAGTAGGAAAGAGAGACGACCCTGGACTGCAGTTTGTATGCAATTAACAGGTTTTAGACTTTATTTTTCCCTTTGACTGATTTCGGTTTTAGAGGTATTTTGCTCTGGGATTTCCTCTCCCCGGACTTACAGTTGGAATCAAGGTTCCTTCTGAAAGACTCTGAGAAGGACTGGTAATCTGTGCTATTCCTGGGCTTGTAGATGCATCACTCCATCTCTGCCTCTGTCGTCACCTGACATTCTTCCCTGTGTGTCTCTGTGTCCCTTCTCCTAAGGACAGGGGTCATATTGGATTTAGGTCCTGCCCTAACCCAGTATAATCTCATCTTAACTAATTGCATCTGCAAAGACCCTATGTCCAAATAAGGTTACATTCCCAGGAGATTGGGTTAAAATAAATTGAATTAAAAAATTTTTAAACTTAATACTTGTGGAATAACCATGATATAATGAATATTCTCAGCATGTGAAACTATGGGTAGTGTGTTAAACTTCAACATATATTTTTGCAGGACACAATTTAATGCATAGCAATCCCTCAGTGAGGACTTGGGTGCAAGTAGCTTATTAAGGAAGTGCTCCCAGGGGAAGCCAGTAAGAAAGTGGGGAAGCAGGACATTGGAGGGAAGAAGCCCTGCCCGGCTGTGACCCCTGGGGAGTTTCGGTCTGATCCTGCAGAGCCATTCTGAGATGCCTGGTCCCCCTCCGAACTCCAAAGAAGTGGGACCTTTTGTATCAGGCAGAACAGGTTCCAGTGATCTGAGGACAGTCCTCCAGAAAAGAGTCCCAGGCGCTGGCCCCTGGAAGCAAAGGTACACGAGCACCATGGATACATTCAAATGGTAAAAGGAATTTGAAGCCATCTGGATGGAGCACCTTTACTGTTTGTTTCTTTGTCCTCTGCTTCCCTTCCTCCTGAATTGTGTACAATGAGTGACCTCGAAGGCCACCGCCCCACCCTAGATAGCCTCAGGCTGCTTTGGGGTGTCTGTCTGTCCCACAAACATCTCAGTTCTTTCTCCTGACATCATAGCCATCATGCTGGATGCTTGGTCTTGCTAAGCAGCACGCTTTTCTTATTCTGCTTTATTGTGCTTTTTTCCTATCCTCTCTTCCTTACTTTCCATCTGACCTTTTATAGACATCAGTAGCCTATCAGAATGCTCCTTTACTTTTGTGGGATGAACTGACCAATCAGAGCATGCGATAGGCAATCTTTGTATCGCATCTTCTCTTCAGATGTCACTGAGTTGGAGCCTGTGGACTGCGGCTCATTAGCCAAGAGGCTGCTTTAGTTTTTGAAGTTTTGAGGTGCATCATTTTCAGGACTGAACCTAGAAGACTAAATGCCCCTTCTCAACGGGAGGTTGCTTATCAGAATCACATAAATAATATGTGCTAAATGAATTGATTTTTAAATTTTTAAAACTTAATCAATACTTGTGGAATACCTATAATATAATGAATATTCTCAGCATGTGCAAGCATGTGTGGAGTGTTAAAATGGGAAGAGAATCTGGCTGTAAATCTTCTCAGAGGTCTTACTATCTTGGGGAGGTCTGTTGACCTCTTTGTGTCCTCATTCCCTATCTGTGAAATTGGAAGTCTGGAATGGGGGATTCTTGGGATAGCTTGGGGCTTGAATAGTCTATAATTCAATGTTTAAAGACAAGAATCTTTGCACTTTAATGCAGGCAGTCAAGTAATTTAAACCTCATATCAATTTTAATAAACTTGAATTGAGTGTTTATTAGATGTCAGACTCTGTGCTAGGTGCTAGGGATACAAAGAGAATTAAAACCCAGTCCTTCTCAAGCATGAACTCACAGCCCAGTGGAGAGAGTAGGTAAAAAGAGAATGACAGTGCAGTGAAAAAGTTGCAGTAAGGGATTTCCATGTCAGGAGACTGGGGATACAAAGAGCGGGGACCATCATTGCTCCAGAGCCCTTGAGCTGGACTGCAGTAAAAACATAGTTCTCTGGGTAGGTGTGCGAAGGAAGAGTATGATGTAGATTAATAACTCCAGCTACTGTAACAAACAATCCCCCACAATATTACTTTATTTCCAGTTTATGCAAAGTCCAATATGAGTGTTTCTGGTCAGTGAGTGATTCTCATGTGGTTATTCAGAAACCCAAGCTCCTCCAATCTGTGGGAGTGATTCCCATGTGATAATTCAGAAACCCAGGTTCCTCCCATCTTGCAGCTCCACCATCCTTCTCCTGGGGCAGTAGGGGCCTCTGCTGGATGCCCTGCATTCAGCAGGCAGAAGTGGGAGAGGAAGACTAGGGGTTCACAGGGGAAGTGTGTGTGGGCCAGGCTGGAAGTGGCAGGCATCATGTCTGTCCATGCTTTCCCTGGCAGAAGGGGGGGCTGTGGATAAAGTGAAGGTGCCTGTGGCCAGGATTCTCACCTGGCCCTGGTTAGCTAGCTCAGTACACATGTGTGGGCAATATGTCATTATTGACTCTATATAAAGAGCTCCGCCCAGTGCTCTGCGTGACACGGTGGCATGGTGGCACAGCTGCAGGAGAGCAGAGGCTGGAGTGGTGGCAGTGCCAAGGACAGAGACTGAGACAGCTGCAGGGGCAGAGAGGCCCAGACACAGAGACTGGCTTGCTGCATGCAGACTCACTCTGAGTGGATGGAATTCTAGTGATTGACCTGCCACGGTGGAAATAAAGTTGGGTATAACCCTTTCACCCCAAGAATGTTCTACTGTCATTTCTTTGGTCACAGTGAATCCATAGTGAACTTGCCCAGGGCTGAAACCCATTGGCAAGACAGGGGTGCAAGCCCACCTAAATGCAAGGGAGGCTGGGATGTGGTCTAGCTGAGTGGCCACAAGAAAAAATGTTTTGGAAAACACACAGCGGTCTCTCTAAAGGCATCCTGCAGAGTTTGGGCTGTGAGCAGCTATATTTCTGTTGGGTCAATCTAATGGAAGTGTAACAGCAGATAACTGTTGAGATTGGAGCTGCTGACCAGGGACTAGCATTATCATATTGTGGGTGCTGGGAGACAGCTCACCATGGTGTGGTTCATTCTAGGATGCCCACGTGAGAGCAAGTTCAGGCAGTTACCATGTTCTGAAATGTAAGAGGGAGCTGGGCGGAGAGGGTGAAAGCTCAGAACTCAAAGGACCAGCCTTTTCCACTGCCCCTCCAGCCCGCAGGCTGGGGAACTGATGGAGAACTCATGTGCATCTGTTTGACAAATGGAAGACAGCTGATTGCTATACTTATAATCTGCTTTCTTCTCTCCACAGTGACGCTTTCAGCAGCCCCTCCCTCTTACTTCAGAGGATTCACATTAATTGCACTGAAAGAGAACAGAGAGGGTGATAAGGAAGATGACCATGCTGGCACCTTTCAGGTAAGACCCCCTGGGCTTAGGTGGAAGCCAAGGGAAAGGTGGACATACTGAGGAGCCTGAGAGGTGCAAGTGTCTGAGGTAGCTTTCTGTGCAGGTCCCTTGACCGTGGGCCAGGTGGGCCAGTCCACTTGAAAGACCCATAATGGAGGCAGCAAGTGCCTCAACCCTTTGGGGTTGGCCACCGGGCAGGGCTCTTCTCTGGGCCGTCAGAGCCGTTGGGCAGCAGACAGTCCAGCTTGGTGAGAGCGCAGGGAATCCTGGCGAGGCCCCACTGTTTTTCCTGCGCAGCCATTCTGACTGGCAGCTCTCAAGTGTAAACGGAACACGAGCTTTGGATGGCCAGACTGGAGGGAGTTCAAAGCACAGGAGAAGGGCTGTTAAGGGAATGAAGAGATTGATTTATGAGGGGAGATTAAAAGAATTAAACATGCTTTGCTTGGCTAAATGAACAAGGCTGAGTTTAAGAGGTGGTAATGGTCTTTAAATGTCAGTCCTCGCAGAGCAAACTCCTCCAGGGGAGGCTTCTTTGACTTTGTACAAAAGAGTGCAGCAAGACGAAAGTGGGTCAAGAGAAAAAAGGGAATCTCAAAGGCGAGGGCCCTGACAGTGAGTCATATTTCACGTGGAATATTCTTCCAAGGGAAGTGGCAGAAACATCATCCCCTTTCAGAGGTTTAGAAAGAGGCCAGCAAGTTGTCAGAACATGTCCCAGAAGGGCTGGGGTGATCCTCGGAGGGAGTCTGGCCAAATTTTTCTAGCCATTTCTCACCTCGAATTTCCATTGTTCTGGAATCCATTTTTGTCCGGTATTTGCTAACTCAGAAGGAAAAAAAAATCAAGAAGAATAGTTACACCCATCGTTGGTTACTCTGGTACAAGTTGTAGGTTCCACAGAGGATCCTACCCCCAAATCTTTCCCATCCAAAGACATCTTTAAATCTTTAAATCCCCTGTGGCCAGGTTGTAATTTTAAATCCTGTGATTTTAAAAACATTGTTTTTATAATTAGTATCTATTGTTCATGGTTCTGGGCTTCTGGCTTAATGTTAATTCCGTACTCAGTGTACTGTCCTACGTCCCTAAATGGCAGGAATCTTCCTGACATTTATCAGGAGTTAGCCAACAATAATACCAGTGATGGCCAGTATTTATTGGGTACTTATTGTATGCCAGATACTAGGTAAGTGCCTAACCTTATCCTGGTTTATCTTATCTTAATTAGCTTACCTTATCTTAGTTTAATTCTCAAAACAGCCGAGTAGATAGGAACTATTATTTCTGTTTTATAAATCAGGAAATTGAAACAAAGGAGATTAAATCACTTGCCAGGAAACAGTAAGGCCACCCTCCTCTATCAAGTGTCCTAGAGACTAAATCACTTTCCTATGGTATTGAATGTGCCAGGTATGCTCCTGGCCCTGTTTGGACAGTGTGTTGGTAAGGTTGTCCTTATAAGGAAGGGAAGATACATACATTCATTCATCCCAGAGAGCAATAAAATATACTCCTTGTCCTTGTGCTAATTTACCTGGGCTGTGGATAGTTATCAGATTCAGGCAGCTGAGGGATCTGGGTACCTGGGTGTCAGGAGGGGTAAAGTTCTAAGGAGGGAAAGATGTTGGGGGGAGGGGGCAAAATGATCTTAATTTTCACCCAGACAAAAGTTACCTGCTTTAAAATGATGCTTAGAGGTATATAACCAAGAGTTGAAAGCAGAGTTAAACAGGTATTGGTACACCCATGTTCACAGCATCATTATTCCTAGTAGCCAAAAGGTGGAAACAACCTAAATGTCCATTGATGGATGAATGAATAAACAAAACTGTAATGTACACACTGCAGAATATTATTCATCCTTAAAAAGGAAGGAAATTCTGACACATGCTCTAACATGGATAAATCTTGGAGCCATTATGCTAGTGAAGTAAGCCAGTCACAGGGCAAGTGTGTGATCCAGTTCTATGAGGTTCTTACATACGAGGCTCAAATTCATAGGAACAGAAAGCAGAATGGTGGCTGTCAAAGAATGTGGGAAAGGGGGAAACAGGGAATTACTGATGAACAGGTATGGAGGTTCAGTTTGGGAAGATGAAAAACTGGAGATGGATGGTGGTGATGGTTCCACAACAGTAAAAATGTACTTGATGCCACTGAACTGTACAGTTAAAAATGGCTCAAATGGTAAATTTTGATATATATAGTCTTCCACAATGAAAAAAAAAAATAATGCCTGAGTTAGGCCCAATGGGGACATGCTGTGGAGTTAGGCCTGATGGGGACATGGCTTCTTTCTTTAATGGCATTCTGTTTTTAATGCAATAAATTGACAGCCCTCTACGACTCTTGTTTCTGCTCAGCTAAATCGTGGTCTTTGCATCTGATTGGTGAGTACAGAGTGCCGCTCACAGGGGGCAGTGAGTAAATGAACAAATTATTCTTCTAGTGTCCATGATTCAGTCCTGTTTGGAATGGCTTAGAACTGTCTCTTTCTGTATCAAGCCTTCTCTTGGAGCTTCTCACATCCTTTGTGGCCACATCAGAGGGGTTCTCAGTGTGGTCTCCGGACCAGCAGCAGCATGAGCGCCAGCTGGGAACTGGTTAGAAATACACCACCCCAAGCTTCTCCCAGACTGAGTCAGAAGCTCTATGGATGGGGGCCCCCCACCTGTGTTTGAAACCCTCAGGGTGAATCCAGGGCTCACTTGAGATTGAGAACCAGTGTTGAAATGAGGCAGGGATCCGGCCCATCCACCTGAGCTCCTTCACTGTCACATCAACACCTCTGTCTGCCTCTATGTATCCTCTTACTGCTTCTACCAGCCCCGGGGGTTCAAAGTGGGAACCAAATATGAAAAAGGCCTAGGCTACAGTAATAATGCTCGTGTACCAGATTCTGTTCTAAGTGGTTTACATTTATTAGCTGATTTAATCCTTGGGGCAACGCTGTGAGGTGAGCATTGTTCTATTTTTCACAGATGAGGGAATTGTAGCACAAAACAATTAAATACCTTTTTTTCGGACCACTCAGCTCTAAGTAATAAACCTGGGATTCAAATGCAGGCAGCCTGGCTCCAAGCCCCTGCCCCGACCCGTGGTGCCTACTGCCTCTCAATGTGTACATGGTAAATGGAAAAAATGAGGGTCCATTTTGGCTTTCTTATGGCAGTGGTCTTCCTGCCAAAGGCTTTGCAGGGATTATCCTACTTAATTTTTGTAGCAACCCTTAGGTCCGTAGTGTTATCCCCATTTTCCAGAGGATGAAACCGAGTCTCCAGGGGGTTAAGTAAATTGATCAGAATAACCCAGCATCTACGGGAGGTAAACATTGTGCCAGTGATTTTCTCACACCTCATCTCCCCTGCCCTGCCCTGCCCTGCCCTGCCCTGCCCTTGTGCATTAAGGGCGTGCTCCACTTGGGTTCCCATCATCTCGGGGCTAGAGGGGGAGGAATCAGAGCTCATGCCTCCATCTTACCTCTCGTGCTTCATTCGGACTGTGGGGTCTATGCATGTCCCACCCCTCCCAGTCTAACATTAAAATCTTCTCTCCACCAAAGCTGTCATCTTTGGAGTAACTCATTTATTCATCAGCTTTTATTGAGTGTCTCCTATGTGCCAGGCACTGGGGATATGACAGGAAAAACATAGTCCTGCCCTCTTGGGACTCACAGTGTCCTAGTAATTGTACCTTAAAATTACCTCTGCTGCCAATGGGCATGTCAGAGTCAGCACGTCATCACTGGACCATGAGCAGGCGATCGGGAACTACAGATGCCCTGGTAATCTAAAAATATATGGTGGTTGACAAATATTTTCATATGCTTCTTTGTTAACACCCTCACTCCAAATATGACAGATTTGAGGGCTTAATAGCATAAAATTCTAATGCTCTTTAAATTTGGTTAAAGATTAAACATTTTGTTCAAAAGTGACTGAGAGTGGGTGATTTTTTGATTCTCCGTGAGCCTTTACTTGGAGAACACAGCCTCACCAGGTACAAACAAACAAACTTGAATGCCTCTTTAGACCCAGTGGGGAGGGCACGGGGCTGCTCAGTACAGGAAGAGGAAGGGTTACAGCTCTCACCCCCCCACACACACACCTGGCAAAGGACCCAGGGGCGATGGGGCGGGCGGGGCTGCCTGCTCTGCTGCCAGCCACCGCCCAGCATGGCAGCCTTGGCACAGACTGGGGCATGTCTCTGGCAGCCAGGAAGAGACATGGGAATCTCTCTTTGATGAGCTTGCTGGGTGTGCTTACAGTTGATTGGAAGTGACAAGGAACTCGGGGCTGGACTGCCTGCACAAAAGTGACCCACCAGCCCTTCAAAATTGCATTGCTAAAAATGGATTGCTCCCTGGAATGTTCATGGCCCAGCCAGCTGCCCCTTGCATTCTCCTGCCTCCTTCAGGTCTCTGCTCAGATGGTGCTTTCTCAGGGAGGCCACCCTGAGCTCCCTATTTGAAACTTTATCTCTCCTTCAATCCCTGAGCTAGACTCCCTCTCTGTCTTACCATTAATTTTTTCTGTTGCATTTATTACCACCTGATATCCTGCTTTACTTATTGACTTGAATATTATCTGCCCCCTTCCACTAAATTATAAGCTCCATAAGAAGAGATTTTTATGTCTTGTTTGCTGCCGTATCCCCAGCTCCTCAAACTGCACCCCGAACAGAATAGACACTCAAATATTTAACAATGAAATTTTAAGCTGCTAATTTATAATACTGTTGCTTTGTCTTTAATTTAAGACCTATATCCATCAACTAGTCTAGTTAATAGTCTGCCAGTCAAAGGAAGAAAGCCTCATTATAAATGGATGTTTGCCTGAGAAGATCCCTTATCAATAGCATATAAACAAGTATCGTTTAATAACTAATTATTCCATGGTCTTAATCACCCCTTTCTAAACTATTTTCCTTATCTCTTCATTAACAAGAAATATGTATTAGCATCGAATGGGTCTGAGCCACGTAAGAAGCTGAGAGTTTCTGATGTACTTTTCTAAAAATAAAATACTATTATTGTATGCCTGTTCTTAGGAATTTTCTCAGTCTACAGGAAAACTTTCTCTTATATTCACCTAAGCTTAATCATGCTCCTTATCTTAGGATTTAGAAATCCGCCATTCACTGTTACAAATGATGGAGTAAAAACAGTTTCTTGCATAAAACTTTTTTCTTTATTTGGTGGTATTTTGCTAGATGAGGTTCCTGGAAGTGTAATTGCAAATTCAAAGGATGAGGACGTTTTTGTTCTTGATGTGTATTGCAAAGGTGATTCCCCCGCCCTCTACCCGCCTTCCTTGAAAAAAAAAAATTCCACTCAGCACTCCTTTCAACTCAAATATGGACGTTTGGGAAACATATTTCCATATCAGGACTGGTCATCACAGGATTTGGGCAGGTCAAGTTGATAGACCAAGTCTAACAAGATGAAAGCTAATGGAGGATAGAACATCACCTACTTAGAGCCAAATAACCAGTTGCACATATACAGGAAGATTTGGATTTATGGCAGCACATTAAACAAACAGCAAAAATACCCCAGAATTTTAAGTTGTCTATAAGTTCAGCAAGACATCCATGAGATAGGACCACAAAAATTTAATGAAATCTTAGGATGTATCCTAGGAACAAGAGCACAGGGGTTAGATTGTCTTATGGGATTCTTAATTTATCCTAAGAGAGTCCACAATATTCTCTTTCTTGCTCCAGTAAGTATACCTTTCTAGTGAACAATTATTACAATATAAAATATAGTTTTCTTTCATTCATTTGTTTATTTAAATACTTCTATGGCATTCATAGAACTCCATAATTTTCCTTCAGAGTGGTTATTACAATTTATTATGTATTTGTAGGATTATTTGTTTAATATTGCTCTGCCTCACCAAATTATATGGCAAAACCATATCTGATGACTAGTATATTTCTAGCTAGTGAACCGTGGACTTCAATAAATATCGCTGAAATGAATTAATGAAAGCAGATGTTACTAGCTATGTGAAAAGCAGCACAGTAGACTCTGAGCATATTGAGATGAATGAGTAAGGTCTGGTCCCTGGTATTAGGAAGTCAAGATCTGCAGAACTTTATGCTCTGTACACTGGTGGATCACCAGTGGGTGATAGGAGAGCCTGGGTGCTTACTTCCTTTAGATATTGGGACGGTCTCATCTGCTTACTCTAGGGAAATGCTGTCATTTCCTACATGTGACACAAAGGAAAGAGACTGGTATAGAACTATATACTGCAGCATGCTCGGTGCTGTATTTGCTTCACGTGTGCAAATAAAAATCATTTGCAGGAAGTGAGAAGTAGGTGCTGATTTGGAAGGAGAGAGTACATTTATAGAAACGATTATCTTTGGCTTGTCTTTTGGGGTGGTTGGTGCTTGCAGATGGACAGGGTTGAAGATAAAGGGTGTGTGTGATGACCACTCTATTCTTTCTCAGACCTCTATTTTAAAACTTCCTCTATTTTAATGTTTCACTCTGTTGTCTTTGACAAGTGCATAGAGCCCAGTGAGGATACAGTAAAAGTTTACCTACAAGAATGAATGAATGAACCAGGGGATGCATGACATGGTAGGCCAGCCCCTTCCCTCAAGGAACTCACCCTGGATAAAATGCCTGTGTGGAGCTGTGATCTTGAAGGAGCCATTAAAAGAACATGTTTTAAGATTTATATCAATACCTGTTGTTTGACACTTAGTTCTCTTTTTAAAAACCACCATCTAAAATCATTTGTAAGAAGAGCAAGAGGCAGTGTGCCTTATGAGTGCCTGGGGTGGACGTTTGGTCTGTAGGCTTCTGCGGCGCTGGTCTGCAGGGCCTGCTACCAGGAAGGATGAAAGTAGCTTCCTTTCAAGCAGGTAAGCCCTGAGTCCCGGAGCCAGACTTGAGCATCTCTCCTTTCAAATAGACCGTGCCCTTGTTTTGTGTTGGGAAATACAGAAAAGGATAGATAAAAGGACAAAAAAGAAATAAAAATACATAATATAACCTAGTGATAATCACTATTAATATTTCAATACATTTATTTCCATATTTTAAGTACATATGATTTTTCATATATATATATATATACATATAAAACTTTTCAACTAAATATTGGAACCATACTATAGAGAGGGTTTTATATCCTGTTTTATTTTTCATGAACATTATATTAGCATATTTCAATGCAATTATTATTCTACAACTTGAATTGTAATGGCTTTGTAATATTCTACCATATTATTGAATTATATTTATTCATCCATTCCTCTGTTGAGGGACAAGGTATGTGATTCCAGTTTTCCTTTTTCTCTCTGTACTCTTATGAAAAAAATACTTCAGTGAGCAACCATGAGTATTTCCTTATTAATTGCAAGAATCAGTGTCAAACTAAAGTGTGTGCCCCTCTCTCTTCCTCTGCATGCATGCACACACATATGTATTAACCCCTCTGTTTCTAGAGGTGGTCACCTGGAATTGGGCAGTGTCAGTAGTGGGCACACAAGTTATCATGACAGTAGAAAGCATTCCTATCTTTAGGCTGATCATCCTTCTCAAAGAGGATTATTTTTCCAATTTTAGCTTAGCTTTTCTATTTGGAATATATAATGGGTGTGTGGAAAGAACACATGGGTTTTAGAGCCAGCAGGCCTGGGCTCAAGTTCTGCCTCTGGGTAAAGAAGTTGCTTAATTTGTCTGAACCTTAGTTCCTTCATCTATAAAGTAGGGATGATAAAGGTTATTTTGAGTATCAGATGAGATAATCTATGTAGAATTCCCAACACAGTTGGGGACATAATGGACCCTCAATCGATGTCTCATGAGCCAGCAGCCTATGGTGCCCTTTCCTCACCTGTGTCCAGTGAGTCACAAACTCCATCCCTCTGTAGATGTGAGCAGACACTTCATCTTAGATACACCTGTCCAATCATCTGGCTGACTTCCCTAGGTGATGGGAGAGACAGGCTGCCCAAATTCTGTCTGCACTGTAATATGACAGGGGAGGCTATGCCATCAAATGAAAAACTTTAGTGTTGCTGGATATGTGATACCCAGTAAATAAAAACAAACATGTTTGATGTGGGTGCTGGGCGTTTGGCTGGGTGCAATTACTGACTTTGTGACCTATTCCCGCACAGCAGCTTCACTGAAAATGGGCTCAAATTACACCTTAACAAAGCCTCCCACCTTGGGGAATGAGCAGACAGGTAACCAGGACTGTCTCCTCCAGGAACTAACTAGTCTGGTTGTTTCATTTACTTTCACTGTCTTCCTCTCTGCTCTAAGCTCCACGAGAATGGAACTGTCTGTTCCTTACAGCAGCATGCCAACTGCTGGGTGCAGTGTCTGCCACCCAATGGGTGCTCCATAAGTATTTGTCACATAAATATGTTCATTAATTTCCTGTTGGTTTCAGACCCATCCCATGAGGTAGGCATTATTATCATCTCCATCTTACAAGTCAAGTAAAATCGAACAAAATTAGAAATGTGGCAAAAGGTGCACAGCCAGTAAAAGGCAGTGAGCAAGGATTAGAATATCTGAGGCCTGTGCCCTTTTCTCTACTCAGCATCTCTTGTAGCTCCAGGGGCAGATGTGTGGGCAAGACACACTTGACTGTCTGGTCCCCCAAAATCCTTGCAAGGTAGTTCCAGACATCACAACAGGTTTATCATCTTATAGATCCTTTGTCCTCCAGATCTTAGCCCTTCGCATACCATCTCCTCTGTGTTTCCCAGCACCCATGTCTCACATCCCATTAGAATCTGGGCCCCCTACCCCATCTCTGAGCTCTCAAATACTAGTCACATCCCTTTATTCTAGTTCTTCACACATGGTGCAACCCTGTGGTGTTAAATCCCTCTTCCCCTACAAGATTCTGCAAAGACGCAGATATCTGGGTTGCAAACATCTCTGTATTCCCACAGCCTCACCAAAGCTTGGCACACTGGCCAGCTGATAAATGCTTTCCAAATTTGATGGATGGCTGCTGCTGGTATTTCTGGCCCTACCCACTCATTTGCTGGCTTTTGTTGCTCTCCTGTTTTCTTGCATGGGAACTAGCATTGTTTCCACATATATTTTTCTGGAAATGTATGAAAATGAGGTCTGGAAATCATTCTCAAATACATTATAGATACACTCTCAAATACATTTCTGAAAACAAGATCTGAAAATCATTCTCAAATACATTATAGAATTGTTTAGCAGAAAACATAAATTTTACTGCCCCAAAGAACTTTTCACACATATGTACTAAGTAGTCCCTTAAAAATTCCAGTCATTGTGTGGACATGCAATTCCCTCAGCTTTAAAATGAGAATGATGAGCCCCTATTCCAGACCTAATTACTTGTGGGATAGATCTTAGTTTTGGTTTTACAGACACTTAAGGCATCTGTTTGCTTTTTAAAAATATGTAGTTAAAACCACAGAATGAATGGATCATAGTTTACTTAAACGTAGCCTACTGTAGCATATTTAGGTAAATTTTTTAAATATAATTTTTTTAAAGAAAAACTTTTTCATTCACTTATTCATTCAACAAATATTAAGCCTACTATGTATAAGACATGTTCTAGGCTGTGAGAATATAGCTGTGACAAAACAAACAAAAATACCTGCCCTTAGGGACATTGTGTTTCTAGATTTCAAATCCTTTCCATGGGATAGAATCCTAAGTTTCTATATCAAATAGTTTTTAGGCTCTTGATACATATCACTTTCTATTTCTAACACTATTTCTATTGATCAAGTAGGAATTGGAGTAGGAGTCTGACTCAGAGCTTAGTGTTAGACAGAATGAATAACCTTTGCCAAGCTATTTTATCTTGGTTCCACCCTTGGACACAAAGCTGTGCCTCCGGTTGCCCCTCAGCTGATACCTGATGTCTCATAGTCCTTTGTTTTGGGGAGGCCAGAGTGATGGCTGGAAGGAATTCCCATCCATTTATCATGTGGTTATTAAACCACCACTTGCAAAACCCATTCTTATGCAATTATCATCTTGTAATAAAGACTTTAAATTTTTGCCTGGATAAATTGATTATTCAGCATGGCCCATCTCTCCAGAATTTCAAAATTCTTCTAGATTTGGCTAAGAAGTCACCATGACTGTCCTCACCAGAAAACAGCTGAAAAATTGAAAGTCAACAACTCTAATTATATTCATCAATGAATTGAGGTCTCAAGGCAAATTGCCAATTGCCCTTCCTTGCCCTGAAACCAGAGAGACAGGGAATACTGAGAATCACAGCTTTCCAGGAGCAGAAACTGCTGGAGACAGTACTGGATGGAGGTGCTTACCTGGTCATCTACAGATAGGTAGAGGCTAAGTGTGGACTAGCTTGAGAGTTATGCCTCTAGGAGCCAAGCATTAGGGGATCCCCACACATCTGGGAGTTTTACCTCTAGGAGCCCCACCAGGTTCTCACACTGGTGATCATAGAAAAATACCCTCTTGCTCCAGGAAAGAGAGGAGAAAAGCAACTATTTTGAAATATATCCAGAGCATTGTCTATAATAAAAATCTGCCATCAAGAGAAACTACCTTACCAGAACCTCACCTGACCTAATGGAAGGACAATTAGCCCACTCTAGCCCCCTGTAGCCTTCTTGTCTCACTCAATAGGGGAAGGCAAAAAAGGCTAAGAAACTCTTCTGAAAGTCACAGCCCAGAAACTCTGGCCCAATTTAAAAACAAAAATTGAGATTTAATTATAAGATTATAAGCTTCTTCCCCTTTCCAAGACCTTATCATATCAACAGGGCTCCTGTAAAATAAAAGTGGGTTACAACCTAGAGAGCTTCAAGGTGCAAACTCTATTTAAGAAGGAGTTTCTAGAGAAAACCAAAGCCAACAAAGGAGACAAAAATAAGGACACTGGAAGAAACTGAAGCAAACATTAAACACAGCCTAACTCCTAACCAAATAAACATAAACTCTCACATTAAAGGCCTACTTACCTCAGTGTCTGTTATCCTACAGATCATGTCTGGCTTTCAAAAAATTATAAGGCATACCAAAAAGCCCAATACAGTCTGAAGACACAAAACAAGCATCAGAACCAGACTAAAATATAGCAGGGATTTTGGAATCATTAGACTGGGAATATAAAATAACTGTTAATATGCCAAGGACTGTAATGTAAAAATGGGCAACATGCAAGAACAGATAGTAATGTAAGCAAAGAATTTGAAATTCTAAGATATAATCAAAAGGAAATGCTAGAAATCAAAAATACTGGTACAGATATGAAGAATACGTTTGATGGACTCACCAGTAGATTGGATATGACCAAAGAATGGATCAGGGAGCTTGAAGGTATGTCAGTAGAGGCTTTCCAAACTGGAATGAAGAGAGAAAAAGAATGGGGGAAAAAAGAGAATAGAGTATCCAAGAACTGTGGGACAATTATAAATGGTATAACATGTGTATAATGGGAGTACCAGACAAAGAAGAAGAAAAAGGAGTCGAAGAAATATTTGAAGATTAGATGAAATAATAACATATCAAAATAAGTAGGTGGCTCATACTAAGTGATCAATAAATGATAGGCATTATAACTTCCACTATCATCATCATCATTAATTGGTAGATCAAAGGGCCAGAGGAAGAAAGAAGTGTTTGCATCAGAGACACCCTTCTGAAAAGGACTTGGTCTTGATCAGGGGCAGGAGAGAGACTTCTTTATTTGAGATGGAGGAAAATACACAACAATTTGATGATGAACAAGAAATGAAGATGAGAAATTTCACATAAGATGTTCTCCATATAATTCTGACTTTAAGAGCAATGTCTTCACAGGATTATTGAGAAAATTAAAAAATGCATAACACTGATTTCCAAATTGTAGTGAATATCAGAATCTTCTGGATTCTAGTTTATCCTATAGATCAAAGGCCTTCTTTGGGCCCCAACCCAGAACATTTGATTCTATGCATCTCAAGAGGGTGAAGAATTGGGAAAGAGGACTCTGCATTTTTAACAAGCATCCCAGGTAAATATGATACAGACCACCCTTTAAGAAATAAGTAAGCATATTGTTTACAGCCTGGACTGAAACATGCTCGATAAATGTTTTTCAAGTAGGTAAAGTCAAAAGGAGTATGGACAGAACCAAGAACTGAGAAGAGAAGAGGCTGAGAACAAGTGGAGGAGGAGTATGCTAGGAGGTCCATGAGAGATGGATGGAAGAGTTGCCTAGTGACAGAGAGACCCAGTTTAGAAACACACATTCCTAGGAGGAATCTTCAGACTAGACTTGTAATTTTCTCCATCATCTCTCAAGAACCTGGTCACTTGGCAGTGAATAGGTGGTATGATTTTCACAGGGCTGGCAAACCTGGGGAACACTGGGATGGGAAGGCACAGGCATCCAGCCAAGAGGGGAAGGAACTAGGGCACTATTAAGAAGTTGGTCAGGGATCCAGGCTAGGGAGAAGGAAGTGCTTCTAGTATCTCCTGTCATTAAAAAAACAAAACCTAGAAGTCCCAGGAGCCCCCACACCCTGCCATCTCCTCCAGACACTACCTCATTTCTCGGTCCGCCTTGAGACCTGAGTGCCCCAGGGGACTTGTGCCTACACATGGTTTTCCTCACATCTTCATTGTCCATCCAGTTTTCAACTCCACCAGCCTGGGTTTAGCCCGATTACTCCACCAAAGTGGTTCTTGCCAAGTTTCTTCAGTAGTCTGCACGCTGTCAGGAGACACATCTCCATCATCATCTTGCATGACCTTTGGCATCACAGAGAGGGCTGACACTTCCTTGTTTCCTAAAACACTCTCCTCTCATGTCTTTATTTATTTTTGTTTCTGGCTGTGGCTGTGCCTTTATTTGCTTCTCCTCTCTACCTGACCTTTATTTATTTTTTTATAATTTACTTTGGTATCGTTAATCTACAATTACATGTGCAATATTATGGTTATTAAACTACCCCCTTCATCAGGTCCCCCCCACCAACCGCATTACAGTCACTGTCCATCAGCGTAGTGAGATGCTATAGAATCACGGCTTGTCTTCTCTGAGTTGTACTGCCCTCCCCGTGCCCCCCCAACATTACATCTGCTAATCGTAATACCCCCTTTTTCCCCTTATCCCTCCCTTCCCACCCATCTTCCCCAGTCTCTTTCCCTTTGGTAACTATTAGTCTGTTCTTGGGTTCTGTGAGTCTGCTGCTGTTTTGTTCCTTCAGTTTTTTTCTTTGTTCTTATACTCCACATATCAGTGAAATCATTTGATACTTGTCTTTTTCGGCTTGGCTTATTTCACTGAGCATAATACCCTCTAGCTCCATCCATGTTGTTGCAAATGGTAGGATTTGTTTTCTTCTTATGGCTGAATAATATTCCATTGTGTATATGTACCACATCTTCTTTATCCATTCATCTACTGATAGACACTTAGGTTGCTTCCATTTCTTGGCTATTGTAAATAATGCTGAGATAAACATAGGGGTGCATCTGTCTTTTTCAAATTGCGCTGCTGCATTCTTAGGGTAAATTCCTAAGAGTGTGATTCCTGGGTCAAATGGTATTTCTATTTTGAGTTTTTTTTTTTAATATAATTTATTTTATTATCATTAATTTACAATTACATGTGCAATATTACGATTATTAAACTACCACTTCATCAGGTCCCCCCCACCAACCCCATTACAGTCACTGTCCATCAGCGTAGTGAAATGTTACAGAATCACTACTTGTCTTCTCTGAGTTGTACAGCACTCCCCGTGCCCCCCCACATTACATCTGCTAATCGTAATGCCCCTTTTTCCCTCTTATCCCTCCCTTCCTGCCCATTTTCCCCAGTCCCTTTCCCTTTGGTAACTATTAGTCCGTTCTTGGGTTCTGTGAGTCTGCTGCTGTTTTGTTCCTTCAGTTTTTTTCTTTGTTCTTATACTCCACATATGAGTGAAATCATTTGATACTTGTCTTTTTCGGCTTGGCTTATTTCACTGAGCATAATACCCTCTAGCTCCATCCATGTTGTTGCAAATGGTAGGATTTGTTTTCTTCTTATGGCTGAATAATATTCCATTGTGTATATGTACCACATCTTCTTTATCCATTCATCTACTGATGGACACTTAGGTTGCTTCCATTTCTTGGCTATTGTAAATAGTGCTGCAATAAACATAGGGGTGCATCTGTCCTTTTCAAATTGGGCTGCTGCATTCTTAGGGTAAATTCCTAGGAGTGGAATTCCTGGGTCAAATGGTATTTCTATTTTGAGTTTTTTGAGGAACCTCCATACTGCTTTCCACAATGGTTGAACTAATTTGCATTCCCACCAGCAGTGTAGGAGGGTTCCCTTTTCTCCACATCCTCGCCAACATTTGTTGTTGTTTGTGTTTTGGATGTTGGCCATCCTCACTGGTGTGAGGTGATATCTCATTGTGGTTTTAATCTGCATTTCTCTGATGATTAGCGATGTGGAGCATCTTTTCATGTGCCTGTTGGCCATCTGAATTTCTTCTTTGGAGAAGTGTCTATTCATGTCCTCTGCCCATTTCTTAATTGGATTATTTTCTTTTTGTTTGTTAAGGTGTGTGAGTTCTTTATATATTTTGGATGTCAACCCTTATCAGATACATCATTTATGAATATATTCTCCCATACTGTAGGATGTCTTTTTGTTCTACTGATGGTGTCCTTTGCTGTACAGAAGCTTTTCAGCTTGACATAGTCCCACTTGTTCATTTTTGCTTTTGTTTCCCTTGCCGGGGGAGATATGTTCATGAAGAAGTCGCTCATGTTTATGTCCAAGAGATTTTTGCCTATGTTTTTTTCTAAGAGTTTTATGGTTTCATGACTTACATTTAGATCTTTGATCCACCTTGAGTTTACCTTTGTGTATGGGGTTAGACAGTAATCCAGTTTCATTCTCTTACATGTAGCTGTCCAGTTTTTCCAACACCAGCTGCTAAAGAGGCCATCATCTCCCCATTGTACATCCAAGGCTCCTTTATCAAATATTAATTGACTGTATATGTTTGGGTTAATGTTTGGATTTTCTATTCTGTTCCACTGGTCTGTGGGTCTGTTTTTGTGCCAATACCAAATTGTCTTGATTACTGTGGCTTTGTAGTAGAGCTTGAAGTCAGGGAGCATAATTCTCCCTGTTTTATTCCTCCTTCTCAGGATTGCTTTGGCTATTCGGGGTCTTTTGTGGTTCCATATGAATTTTAGAATTATTTGTTCCAGTTCATTGAAGAAAGCTGTTGGTAGTTTGATAGGGATTGCATTGAATCTGTAGATTGCTTTAGGTAGTATAGCCATTTTGACAATATTTATTCTTCCTAGCCAAGAGCATGGGATGCATTTCCATTTGTTAGTGTCCTCTTTAATTTCTCTTAGGAGTGTCTTGTAGTTTTCAGAGTACAGGTCTTTCACTTTCTTCGTTAGGTTTATTCCTAGGTATTTTATTCTTTTTGATGCAATTGTGAATGGAATTGTTTTTCTGATTTCTCTTTCTGTTAGTTCATCGTTAGTGTATAGGAAAGCAACAGATTTCTGTGTGTTAATTTTGTATCCTGCAACTTTGCTGAATTCAGATATTAGTTCTAGTAGTTTTGGAGTGGAGTCTTTAGGGTTTTTTATGTACAATGTCATGTCATCTGCAAATAGTGGCAATTTGACTTCTTTACCAATCTGGATGCCTTGTATGTCTTTGTTTTGTCTGATTGCCGTGGCTAGGACCCCCATTATTATGTTGAATAACAGTGGAGAGAGTGGGCATCCCTGTCTTGTTCCTAATCTTAGATGAAAAACTTTCAGCTTCTCGCCATTCAGTATGATGTTGGCTGTGGGTTTGTCATATATAGCCTTTATGATGCTGAGGTACTTGCCCTCTATACCCATTCTGTTGAGAGTTTTAATCATGAATGGATGCTGAATTTTGTCAAATGCTTTTTCAGCATCTATGGAGATGATCATGTGGTTTTTGTTCTTCTTTTTGTTGATATGGTGGATGATGTTGATGGATTTTCAAATGTTGTACCATCCCTGCATCCTGGGGATGAATCCCACTTGATTATGATGTGTGATCCTCTTGATGTATTTTTGAATTTGGTTTGCTAATATTTTGTTGAATGTTTTTGCATCTATGTTCATCAGGGATATTGGTCTGTAATTTTCTTTTTTGTCTACCCGACCTTTAAATCTGTTTCTCAAACTTGGCACTATTGACATTTGGGGCCAGGTAATTGTTATAGGCAGCTGTCCTGTGCATTGAAGAGCATTTAGCAGCATCCCTGGCCTCTGCCCACTAGAGGCTGGTAGCACCCCCACCATACACACATATACACACACAAGTTGAGACAGCCAAAAATGTTTCCAGACTTTGTTAAATATCCCCTGTACAAAATCACCCTCAATGAGAGCACTGCTGTAAATGTTGCACCATCCCAAACTCAGTCCTGCCACCCTTTCTGTCTTTGCTCCACATGCTAAGTTAGGCTCATCCATTCCTATGGCCATAAGCACCACCCACGTGATAATGACCCCCACTCATAGTTCCCTTAAACATTTGTTGCCCACTGCCGTGTTCTAGACCTTGAGCTGAGATCGAGGATAAATCGAAATTGTGGCTTTCAAATTAGCATGGATGTAAATCTCTGTTATACTCTTGCTAGCAGTGAGACTTTAGCCCTCCCGGCTTCCATTTTGTTTGTCTGAAAAACAGAAATAACAAACAGGTCAAACCAGTAAAGATAATCAAAATTCTTGGCATATGGTAAATGCCTAGGTGTGAGTTATTGTAACTTTAATAATCATTAACACAGCACCTTAAGCACCAAACAGGCTTCTGAAGTGCAAAAGAAGGTGGTGTTATCCTTGCTGGGTCCCATAATAGAGTGTTGAGGGTTCAACTCTAGAGCCTGAGAAACCTAGGGAAAAACCCTAATTCCATAACTCCACTCTGTAGCCTCTCTAAGCCTGCCTCTTCCTTCCTGTAAAATGGGAATAATAGTAGTTCCTACTTCATTGGGTGAATCAAATGAATCAATTCTAGGGAAAGGATTTAACATGCTGTCTAACACACTGGGCCATAATAAACATTAGCAGTTATTTTGAGCGGAGTGTGGAGTGTGGGTGAATCTCAAAGCCTGAGGAGAGGGTAGCACTGGCAGATGGGCAAAACATGACCAGTGGGCTGGAGGCATGGAAAAGCATGCTATGATATGGGAATGGCAAGAAATTCCAGGTTGCTAGTGCATAGATAAGGGTGTATATGAAACTGATGAAAGCCAGAATCTAAATGCCCCTCCATGCCAGTTTAGGACTATGGACTTTATCCTTTTATCCAACTGCAGACAGATATGTTTGCCCACAAGGGGAAGGGATACTGATGAGTTTTAGACTTAGGGAACAACATAATTAAATGTGCATTTTAGGAAGACAACTCTGGTCAATCTAGAAGAATTTGGAGAAAGTAAGACCAGCGGCAGGAAGGCTGGTTATGACATTGTGGTAAGAGCCCTCGTGGCAGACGATGAGGCCCGTCCATCAAGACACAAATACCACAGACTTTAAAGAGCTCACGTGACCAGGGTTCTTGACCACTGACTGTAGGAAACAAATGAAAGTCTGAGTCGGTACTTCTCTGAGGCTTTTTGCTTGGCTGTGGTAGTAGGCAGCCAGTCCACTGAGCCCTCTGCCATCGCTCAATCCTCCTGCTCTTTGCTCTCTTCTCTCCCCTCCTCATCTGAACTCATCATCTTAGTAACACTCCCGCCTTAACCCAGAATTTCCTTATCCCTCGTCTTCATGTCCATTCAATGTCTTTGTGTTTGCACCTGAGCCCTGCACCTGGACAAAGTCACACCATAGGGCAGATTGGGACGCTGACGTTGTCTTTATTTCCTAGGGCTGCTGAAATACATTACTGCAAACTCGGTGGCCTAAAGTAGCAGCAGTTTGTTGTCTCTCATCTCTGGAGTCCAAAAGTCCAAAATCAGTTTCACTGAGCTGAAAGCAAGTGTCAACAGGACCACACTCCCTCAGGGGGATTTAAGGGAGAATCCCCCAGAGGATCTGCTCCTCACCTCTTCCGGTTTCTGGTGTCTACCAGCCACCTTGGGCCTGTGGCCACCTCATTCCAGTCTCTGTCTCCATCTTCACATTGCCTTCTCCTTTGTCTCAGAACTCCTCCTGCCTCTGTCTTTTAAGGATGCATGTGATTGTATTTAGGGTCCATGCAGATAATCCAGGATAAACTCCTCCTCACCTTAATCACATCTTTTGCCATATAAGATTGTATTCACAGGTTCTGGGGAGTAGGAAGTGAATGTGTGCTGGGGATATTTTCTGCCAACCCACACATCCATCTATGATCACTGACCTTGGAAGGCCCTCAGCATGCCTGGCAACCTGACTAAATTACTCCAGAAATGTCTCTTTCCCACTGCCCTAATGCTGATTTCCTCTAATTGATCACCTTTCTCTACATCTTTCGACATGACCCTTACCAAATGACCTTGTCTCTTTCTCTATAGCGGAAAAACAAAACAAACAAACAAGGGAATCCTGGACCAGAACTCTTTACTTTGGTAGTATCCAGTTAATAAACCTCCCTGCCTCTTTCTTCACCATCCCTCTTACTAAAACAATGGAGTGCCCACTCCCTCCTCCTAAGGCCAAGTTCTCTACATAGGCTCAGAATGCTGCCCTCTCCTCCCTTCTCAGGAACCTTAAACGGCCAGTAGCTCCTCCTCCCTTTTGTAGAGTTAAGTTAGTCTTTTCTTTCCCATTAGACCCTTCCCTTCAGCTCAATCCTTATAATTCTTCATGAATCCCCCTTCTTAAAATAACAAAATTTCACAATAAACAAAAACTCCATTCCCTATCTAACGCATCACTAAGTCCTATTGATAGTACCTCCTCAGTAGCTGTCTAGTTCACCAGCTTCTTTCCTTCTCATCCTAGCCTGAGTCCAGTCTGCCTCATGTGTCCCCGGATGACCGCAGTGACCTCCCTGCTCCACTTCGGCCACCTCATAGTGGTTCTGCCCAGCTCCCTTCAGTGCAAGTTAGGGGCAATATGTCAGCAACATGCGGTCAGGACTTTGTTTTATTCTCTGCTGTACTCCCTGTGTCCCCAGTATTTAGAAAAGTACCTTGTACATAGTAGATGCTCAATAAATGTTTGTTGAAGGTAGTCAATTTATTGCTACTTTCAGAAAGAACACAAAAATTCCTTAACAGCCTATAAGGCCCAGCAAAGACTAGCCCCTGCTCATCTACCTTCTCACATCACCTTCCTCTTGCTCTTTGGGCTCTAGACACACTAGTTTTCTGTAAGTACTCCAAGTCCCCTTCTGCCTCAGGGCTTTTGTAAATAAAGGTTTGGAATGCTCAACCCATCTATTCCAACCTGATGCCTACTCAGTCTTCAGACCTCAGCATATATGTTGCAAGTTGCTTCCCTGGAAAAGCTTTTCTTAGCACCTTTATATGCTCTGATTGCACATATGTCTTTCCTTTGTAGGACACTCCCCAGCTATAGCTGTGTTCATATTTGATGACTATGAATTTAATGCCCATTTTTCCCATCAGGTGATGCTGGCAGCCATTTTATTCCTAATGCTTTTCACATTGTCTGACCCAAATAGGAGGTCCACAGATATGTATCACAAATGAAGGTGTAATGGAATAATGGCAGAGTTGAGATTAGATGCAGGATGTGGAGAGAGTTTGGTGGGAAAGTCACAGCTCAGTTTTGCACATGTAAGAGGGCTCAGCAGATAATTTAGTTGGCAAGGTTCGCTGTTGGTTGGAATTTGGGTTGGGAGCTCGGGACAAGTTCAGATTATTTGGACTAAGGTAGTTGGTGAAACATGGTGGAGGGTTAGGTCTTCCTCACAGGCCACAGGAGGCAGTTTGTGATGCTCTCCCTTCCTCACCAGTCAGGCCTTGCTGGTTAGCCTTCTAGAGGGTCATTGCTCAGTGCTCCCAAATCCAGCCCTGGTAACTCACTGCTACAGAGCCACCTTGGGCCAACAGTGATTGCAGCCAGAGAAGACACAGCAATGCTGACAGGCAACTTCAGTGTCAACACCCACTATGGCATTTCACCCAGGGCCACATAACCCAGATGGGGAGGCTGATACCAGCCACAACACTGTTTCCTGTTATCCCACATGGGGCCAGCTTTGGACCCTGGAAGCCAGAGTAACACCTGCCCCTTTATAGAACAACTTGGTTGTGCCGGGCATTTTCTCACTGTGGAGACGTGTAGACACAATATCCTGCGTGCCAGGGGATGAGGCTTTCCTCCAAAAGTGCATCAGCACATACTGCAGCCTCCCAAGCAGCAACAAGGATCAACCAGTCTGTCGGTCGGCCTGAGAGTCCTCTTTTGAGACTCAGTTCAGGTCACATCTCTATGAAGCTGCTCCTGTTCCGCTCCCCCACCCCAGTCAAAGCCACACCCTCCCGAGGCTTCCTTCTATGGTTCAGGTGAATTTCCCCTTCATGTGTACGCACCTCTTTGCCTCACTCTTCTGGACTGCAAACCCCTGGAGGGCAGAGCATGTTTTAATCATCTTGGATGTTCCAGGGCCCAGCACAAAAATTAGTTCTTGGTAGTTAATTAATAGGTGTTTGTTGAACAACAGAGTGACCGCATTAGATGTTCTCTTCCTTAGGAAATATTAAATATGTCTATTTATGTATCCTGCCTTCTTGGAGAGGAGTTGCTGGTCCCTGATGACTGTGCCCTGATATTTCTTGCAGCTATTCCCTGTGGGTTTGTTTCTAACAGCAACCCCATCCTCCCAGTGTAATTTCACACATTACTAAATCCGTTTGTTCCGGCCTGAACCTCGGTGCTTGCTTCTCCTTCAGAATCAGTTGGGAATGCAGATCCAGGCAGAATGCAGGCTGGGAATGCAGATCCAGGCAGCCCAGAGGCCCCTGCTCACCACTTCAGCTGATTCTTAGGCAGATTGTGCAGGTCCCTGAGTCGGTAGCCCTTTTGCTTCCTGTTCTTCAAGCTCCTCTGCGCAGCCTTATCTGTTTGGTCAGGAGGGGCACGGGGAGCGGGGACGGCTCAGAGACGGGGAAAACCAAGCCTGCGCTACTCCATGCCCACTGGGGCAGCTGCTATCCTAGTTCGGGATATTGGAGTCAAAAAACTCTGACCCTATTAGTAAAGGAATGATAGTCACTTGCAAATTAATCCAATTTGGCCATTTTATTTGGGGGGGGGGAGAAGACCAGGCAAACTAAGGAGCTTTGTGACAATTGTGTCCCCGAATTCTCTGGCTCCCAGATGGATTGTGGCTGCAGTCCTAGGTCCCAGTCACTGCGTTGCCAGCATACTGAGTAGGATTTTCCTGGGGTATATGAAGCTCAAATGTCGTTTTAGAAGCTGCTTGAATTTTGTTTAGGCCATAGTGTTGCTATTGAATACACTGCCGCTTGAGCAACCAGTTTACCCAGTTGGGGGAAATCTAGCTCACTTCGTTAAATGTTTAAGTGAGCCCAATGGACTTATTATCAGGAAAGGTAGGTTGTAAGAAACAATTCTGAAATATCTGGACATATCAGTAATTTAAAAAATTATTTATAGATTTAGGCTCCAATCAGATCAAGCACACCCCTCTAGAGGGTGTGCTAGTTTTAGCTTCTTACTGCATTCATCACCATGCTACTCTTAGTAATGGTGGGCATTTATTGAGTACCCACTGTATGCCAGGCTCTGCACTGGGTACCTTATCAGCACCCATCTTCACCAGCCATCTAGGAGAAAAGTGTTATGAATACTTTAAAGGTGAGGATACAGACTCAGAGGGGTTATTTATTGGCTCAAGCCCACACAGCAATGACTCCAAATTCGTGGAGTGTTTTTTTCCCTTGGATGTTTGTAGACAGGAGAAAGAAAGTTAAAACCTGTTTATAGTCATTATGGGTTTCAGAAAAAGGGGAGCATTAGGCATAGTAATCTGAGAAAGCTGGTTCTTTTGAAGCTTTTGACTGTAATCAAGTTAGGAACTAACGCTAGGGGAAAGCTCTGTGTGAGAGACCCATGTCCTTCTGCCCCTCTCCCAGCCCAAGCTGCCTCCGGCCCAATTGGGTCTGCTGGAGACTTCTGGCTCCTGGCTCCTCTCCTTCCGACTAAGTGGACTAAGTGCGTCCAGTCCACTGCCATGTCTGTGTTATGGCCTCTTAACAGTAAATGACATGGCAGAAGCTCAGAATGCCATCTTGTGAAAAAAAAAGGAGGGACCATCACAGACCAGGGAGGGCAATGGGAGAATTCCACAAAGTCTAAAATGCCCATTTTTAACATTGTACTTGGAAATCAGAATGCACCATACAACTGATGTACACATGAAATTGAGGATTCCTTCTCCCCCGAAAAACTGTTATTGCATCATTGATGCCTCTTCTATTTAATGGCATCTCGAATTTGAGGAAGTATGGCAGGTTTTATCTTGTGTGTCAGTTCTGATCAATTGGTGGAGATGAGTTTGGGAGAAGGGTTTGATGCTGAGTCCTGTCAAAGAGGGGAAGAATGATAAGCTCGGACATCAGTGTGCACAGGAGGCATGGAATCCCAGGCACCAGGCGTTTGCACCTCCGTGCATGTCTTTGGGAGTAAATGGAGGAGCACCTTTCATGTCTTTAATTGCAAACTGAGGGACACAGTACACAGGGAGTATTTCCCAGAGACCAGGTCAGAGGCCTGCCTCTTCTCACACAGATTTATGACTTACGTCTTTTTAAATAGCTTTTTAAAGTATTAGTTTAATCATAAAAATAGTACATACTTGTAGAACAAAGATATAGAAGTATATGAAATTTAAAATTTTCATTGTGAGGATGTTGCTATTAATGGCTGTTTCATTGTATAGACTGTTTTTTTTTTACCTTTTTTCTGTTGTGGAACAACATGTTTATATAGAGTACATTTTACAAGCAGAATTCTGGAGAGACATCATTTTTAATATGCATAGCATAGTCCACTTTACCTTTCCTCATGGAGGTGTAGCTCAAAGGTTATTTCCTGTTTTTCACCAGTATGAATGCTCGAAAATGCCATCTTTGACCAGAAAAGCTTTTCTTATGTTTTAGATTAGTTTATTACAGTGGTTTCCCATAAATGGAATTAGTAAGGTTATGAACATGCTAAAATTTTTGAAAATTTGTGAATTGATGTTCCAAAGACTTGGTTGGTTGCACATTTAACTGTGGATAAAGTTAAGCTGAGTAATAAAACATTTGTGTTTCTACTGCCAAAGAAGAAGAGAATATGGGAACTATCTCAGTGAACATCCATGTTGGTTGTTTAGACCTGCTCTTGCTTGGAATGGAGCAGGTCGTGCAGTACATCAGGGCTCAGGGGCTCAGGGTACTGATGCTTCTCAGGAAATATTCAGGCTCTGGGTCCCCTTTGGCTTTCCTGCCTTAGCTGAGTTGCTCATAGCAGGCTGGGAAAATGACTCACACATTGCCAGGACTCCAGGAAGGGTCTCTCACTGCCTTTTCTTCTCATGGGTCAGGTGCAGATGGCCACAGAAGACCAGGCAGTGGACAACTTATTCCCTGGGGGCATCCAAACTTGGAACCGATTCTCTTCTATGCCTTGGCAGGGGAGGAGAAGGCAGGGAAGGGGAGAGATCCTGTTAGCAGCTTCAGACACTACTGTTCCTAGGCACCCAACCAGTGATGCTTCCAGAATTTTCTTTTCTCTGTGGGTGTAACAGCAGTGGCTATTCTTCGTGGAACCACTTACTATGTTCTAAGCACTTTCCACACATTATCTCATTTAATACAATTCATTTAACTGAACTGCCAAGAGCCTAAGTGGTTCAGGAAACTAGGAAGGTGATTCTATGATCTGTGCACTTTCCACATGTACTAACCTGTGAGAGGCTTTAACTGGTAAAACAGATCCACCAGACCAAGTCCTATTGTGCTATCAATGTGTTCAGCAAGAAGGAAAAAGTATATGCATCAGGTAGACATTTATGTCAAAATAACAGCCAACTTATTCATGCATTTATTTGGAAAAGAGCCCATGTAACTATAGCATTGGTTATGTTTTCTCTAAATTTGATTAGCAGTCAAACAAACATACTGTTCATTTACTGCTAATGGGTGTTTTAAAGCAAGTGTTCAGAGTACGGGTTTTTTCCTCCTGTATTTTTATACTCCCATTAAAAAAGAAATATAGACCCAACTTTGTTCAAAAAGAATTTAAGATCTCTGGTATCTGGTTTAATCTAAAATTAATACTTTTAAAATAGAATTTTAAAATGATCGTTTTAGTAGTACTTTGGGGACTTGAATTGGGGAAAGTCAGGAAGCTTGATGTTGACTCATATGATTACTTTTATCTCTGAAGACAGTAATGTGCCATTTTTTCATTTCAATTCAGGCAACACTCGTTGATCGCTTACTAAGTGCCAGGCCCTGCCTTTGGCCCGTGAAACTCACGTGCATTGTGCAGCAGCTGAGAGCAGACGTTTTGCTTCTAAAATGAACATAGGGCATTGCAACTTTGCAAGGCAGCCTTTAGATTCCCTTTTGCAGGTGCCCACGGATTGCTGGTATAGAGGGAGACTTGAGAGTGGTCTGGTGCTGGTGTCAGGACTATTTTCATTGTCAGTGGCCCTCCTGGCACATGTTGCATGTTTCTATGGTCTGATGAGCAATTAATTTTACTCTCCAGAAGTATTAATTACCAAGGAAACTATTACAAACCACTTTTTGAGTTGAGACTGAACAAATGGCCAAGTCTAACTGGATTCAGGACCCCAAAATAATGACATTGTTTCATTAAAACATTTTCATTGAGATAAAAGCCAAAACAAATTCACTTTTAAAAATTCTCACCCCTTTAGTTAGTTAATAGAGAGAGCCAAATAATGAAATAAATGAAACATACAACTTTTAAAAATCAGGGTCAATGTGGTTTTTTAAAAAAAATTACTGATTGCCCAATCTCTGAGCTGCCTTCAAGGACTCAGCGGCACCCTCCTCGCTTCCCTACGTGCCGTTCTCCCCACCTTCTCTCACCGCCACCTTCCTCAGGCCATTTCCACTGAGGAAAAGGAATCACATAGTATGTCTGCTATCCAAAACCTCCACTCTTTCAACCCTTTTGCTGATGCAAGTAAGGGTGATGATCTGCTTCCTGCGGGCACTGAGGATTATATCCATATAAGAATTCAACAGAGAAATGGCAGGAAGAGCCTTACTACTGTCCAAGGGATCGCTGATGATTAAGATAAAAAGAAACTAGTGAAGGCATTGAAGAAGAAATCTGCCTGCAGTGGTACTATATCCAGAATATGGAGAAGTCATTCGGCTACAGTGTGACCAGTGCAAAAATATAGGCCAGTTCCTGGTAGAGACTAGATGGGCTGACGACGACCGGCTGGAGGTTCCTGGGTTTTAAATGCTTTTGGTTCACTGAAGCCTAAATGAGGCTCTCCTCGCAATGAGTGGACTTTCCCTTCTGTCCCTTGTCAAGGTCAAAAACCTCATAGCTTGTATAATGTAATCATTTCAGGTCTGCTTTTAACTTGGACTAGTGTAACTTCTTCATCCAATAAACTGAAAAGAGCCCCAAAACCCACTGTTTCTAGACTAAGCATTAACTGAAAGATTTTAAATTAGCTTAATTATCATTATTTTTGTTTAGTAACCCATGAATAAAGCTTCTTTTCTCTTTTGCCCGGCTTGAACACAGGCTGCCCCTTCTACAAAAGGCATCCTACCTTTCTAGATAACTTAGGAGTGCTTCAGTCGTATTCACATTCATCCTTTCAGCTTGAGCTCTGTGATAGCCCTGTAATGGAGAGAGAACTCAGTTCTTATAGAAATTTTACAGATGAAGAATCAGAGGTTGAGCAACTTGCCTAAGGTCACCATGCTTGGAAGAGGCAGGGCCAAGCATATTTCATGGGGCCATGCTGCCTTTTCAAATATTGACAATTCGGCACTCGAATGGCATTCACCAACACTCTGCTTCTGTTCAGCATATTGCAAAAGTTAATTATGGAATTAGCCAGGACTAGCTAAGTGTCTTGAAAAATATGTACATTCTGATAATGGGTGTTATAAATAATTACATCAATTATTTGTAGGTTCCTTGTGTGTTTATACTTGTTACATCTTTGTAATGTATTGACCAAATTCATGAATCATGGACTATTGGGAATGAGCTGCTCACTGTTATTGACTGCTGTTTGGTGTTATATTTTATTGATCACTGGCCTGATTGATTAACTTCTTTTGGTTTTAAGATTTGCCAGAGCTACTGAGCAATTTTTTAACTCACTTTTCTTGTGAAACGACCCTGGAGCAAGGTACTGATTAGAGTAGTTCAGGCTTTTGCTAATCTGTGGGTAGAAAGAGGTAAAATGTGTTACCAAGCAGGGATATATATTCAATCTATAAATAGGCAGAGGGCCTCTTTTCAAATTTGAAGCACCTTTCAGCTCTGCAGAAAGTCCTTACTAGGTCCCAAATGGAAAAGAGATCTGCTTTGCCAAAGTTATCAAGGCTAAGATCTTAAAGCACCCAGGTAGTCACTTGGAAATGGACAAAAGAGAACAGGTTCAAACAACATTTTAGAGGTAGAAGTTTTCTGTGGCTTTTAAAAGAGGACATGGAAATTTCTAGTTCAATGATACCAGTAACTATGATCGGGAACAGAGGAAGTCAGGGGCTCAGGGAGGGGAAGGGACTGAGTTTGTGATACTGTATTGTACCCCTGAGGAGTGGTTTGGGAATGCAGGGTTGGCCGCAGAGGGAAATAGGTAAGCAACCAGTGCTTAAACTGCAGTACGGTGCCGGCTGCAATGGAGATCTGCAGAGCATGCTGGGTGATCAATTCATTGGAGGTGGGAAATCAGGCCTCCTAGTGGACAGACGCTTGGTCTAAGCGGTAAAAGAATTATTAGGGAGAGTATAGTGAATGCAGGGCATAAACAGAAAGGGGGACAATATATTCAAAGGCCCACAGTAAAAGAATGGCCGTAGATCAGGTGACTTCAGTGTGCTCGAGGGTTTTGGATGGTGAAAGATAAGCCAGCTGTAACAGTCCAGTCATGAAGTCTGGTAATAGCAGCCAGTGTTTAAGCATTTGCTATAAATCAGGCATAGCAGAATAATCCAGAATATGTTTGGAAGGTAGGATTGTCAGCGTGGGATAGCTGATTAGACTTGGGGAGAAGTGAGAAACCCAAGTGTAAGGAAATTCCCGGGTTTCTGCCTTGATCAAGAGGGAGAGTTTGAAGGAGGATCCCATATCTGAGAGAGGAGGATTTTGAGCTCCATTTGGGACATGTTAAATCCGAGGGCCCTTTAGTCATTAGGAAGCTGAGAGGCAGTATGATGTGGTATTTGGGCATATGAACTCTGAAACACCTGACTGCCCTGGTGTGAGTCCTAGCTCAGCCATGTAGGAGATTTTTGACCATAGGCCAGTTATTTAATCCCTTTGTACCTTAGAGTGTCCATTAATAAAATGGGAATAATAATAGAAGTTAAGCATTTATCTTTCAGAGTTGTAGTGACACTTAAGTAAAATATATATAATTTAGAACAGTTCCTCACTCATAGCAGTTACTTAAATGAATATTCATTTTTATTATATATAGTTTCAAGGCTCAAGAGAGGAGCCTGGATTGCGCCATCTAGGTATAGAGTATGAGGCTAGGTTGATCATTATGCATCTGTCTTTGTGGATTTTCTGTTTCTTATAGCCATATATCTCCTATCTTGTCTTTTCTTGTATATTTTCTTATTGTTTAGCAAGGAGTTTAGAGATAAGTGGTTTCAACCTTCTTTTCAGCAGTTCAGTGATGTCAGACCCCTGGACACATGGCTGGCTCTGTGATCCATTTGGCCTTTCTCTCCTGGTCCATCAAATGGCTGCTCTAGCTCAAAGCATCTTACTTTCACCAACAATATTCCAAACAGGAGGGAATGAGTCTAGTGGGAGGTGAATACTCCCCTATAAGTCTCTGTTTTTTTTTTAATCATAGAGGAAAATCCCAGAATCCCCTAGACCTCCCCCATGTCCCATTGACCAGAACTGTGGCACGTGGTCACCTATAGCTCAAGGAAGGGGACACGATACCCATGATTCACTTAGACTGTTTGTGATTCATCATCCTTTGCAGCTGGACACATTAAGGATTGAACAAAATGGGGATCCTTTTATCAATAAAGGAGGGAACAACTATTGGGCCTGCAACTAAGAAACTGCAGAAACAGAGATGGAGAATGCTTAGAAGAAGAAGATAGGAGGAGAATCCAGTACTCCATGGACACATGGCATTCATATAGGAAAGAGCTTTCAAATTCCAATGGGATGAGAAGAAAGCCAAAGTGGAGCCCTGGGAGGAAGCCCAGGAAGAGTTTTCAGGAGGAAGTGTCTGCAGGGGTTCATGTGGCAGAGCTTTGAGCAGAATGAGGCTGTAAAGAGCTGTCAGATTTGGCAGTGAGAAGGACAGAGTGGCCTCTGCCAGAGCAGATTCAGTGGCGCCAAGAGTTGAGAAGAGAATGGCAGTCTCTATCATATGCAGTTAGAGGGAGGGCAAATTAATCCAACATTCTATCAGTTTGGCAATGTGTATCAAAATGTAAAATGCTCATCCCTTTTATACTGGCATTCCACTGCTAGGAATTAATCCAATAGGCAGAATTAGACAACTGTAGGCTGACGTAGGTATAAGGGTGTTTATTGTAGCCTTGTTTATAATGGCAAAAACAATAATAAATAAATAAGAGGAGTAATTGATCTAAATGTCCATCCTCCAGGACTAATTAAAACAAATGTTGGTACGTGTTGGCAATGGAATACTAGTACAGAGACTAAGAGCTGAAATTCTGCAACCTCACAATCAGGGTTTGAATTCTGGCCCTTCCAGCTGTGTAAGCTCAGGTCTCTGGAAAATTTTCTGGGAATCTGTTTCCTCAGCTATATAATGGGATAATTATCTAACTCATAAAGTTGTGGCAAAAATTGAGTAGATACAAATGAAGTATGTAGAATAAGTCCAACATGTATTATTATACAGGCATTTAAAAATATATAGTAAATCTATATGGAAATAGCTGTTTGGGATATTAAGAGAAAAAAATGAAGTTACAGAATAACAAGATAATATGATTCAACAGTTATTTGGTGCTTTTTTTCTGGAAGGTGGAATCATGGGCACAACTGACTTTCTGCATTTCTGTGTTTCTCACCTTTAAAAATGTTAAAAAGAAAGTCACAGGCCCAAGAATGGAGTCACTCATGTTAATGACCCTGTTTCAGCAAACCAAGACTTAATACCTAACCTCACTGCAATTTCATCCCCCTGCCCTGCCTTCTGCTCAGGAATGTAACCTTTAACCAGTCAACGAGGAATTTCCTGACCAGCACTAGGAAATTTACTGGTAGATTCTTTCCATTCCCCTTAGGAAGACGACCTTACCTAAAACAATGGATTCTCTAACAATAATTTCCTTTCTTCTGCTCCCCCTCTCCCTTTAAAAACCTTTCCTTATCTGCAGCTCAGTGGAGCTCCTTTCTATTGGCGAAATGGGATGCTGCCCAGTTCATGAATCATTGGATACAACAACTGGATCTTTAAATTTACTCTGATGAATTTTGTTATTTAACAAAAACAAAGGTATTTAATGCCTGATCCACCTGGCTGACTATAGTCACATAAGGGCAGATGCCCTTTTTGTTTTGTTGTGCGACTGTATATCATAAATGTATCTGGCACATTGCAAACAATAAATATTTGTGGAATGAAAGAAATCAAAAATCAGAAGTCGTATTTAGGAGGAAGTTGCCTAGACCAATATTTCAAAGACGCGGCAGTTTTGTACCATCAAGGCCCTAAGGGGACCACAGGGAGGAGGAGGTAAATGGAGCAGAGCTCAAGGCTGAGCGCTATCAGTCATCAGCATGGATGCTCTTTCCTAGGACCTGGACAGAATGAGAGGAAAACAGGCCCCAAAACCCTGGCATCCAATCCATGGCTCCATGCAGCACTTCCTGAACAGGCCGAATCTGAGAGCACAACCACATATTTTGGAGCTACAGGAGACCTGGTGCCACTGAGTCGTTTTTACACGAGAAAACCAAGGCCCAGAAAAGCTAAGTGTGTCCCCCAAGCTCCTCCCAGGATATGTGTCCTGGTGCTGGCTCCTTCCTCCAGGGACCCAACAGTGTGGATATTTCCAATATAAAAGAAATTGTAGGAGAACATTTTTTGAACCCCTAAAAAGCCCCTTTCTCTTATGTAGTATGACTTGAATTTCTTAAGTTCACTGACCCCATGCCCTTGATTTATAAGGAACAAAGGGACTAGGCATGTAATTAACTCTCCCATTGGCCTTAAGTCTTTTGTGCTGGCATTGATTGTTGTTTCTGTTGTTAAAAGCAGGGTTGTTCTCCTGGCAACACACATCCAGAAAGAAGCCCAATGTGGGGCTCAGCAGGCGACAGAGTTTATTGTTTGACCCTATGGTTCCAAACAATAAAAGAAAAAGGCAAAGCGCTAATCGAGCAGAGGGTCATTTTGAATTGGTTACCAACCTTAACTGTAGGATGCTTTGGGAGAAAAGATGTTTGGTTATTTTCAAGTACAATTACAAATTCAGTACATTAGCCAACTGAGCTCTCAAGTACAGGCCCTTAGGGTCCAATTTAATGAATATTTAACAGCAGCTTATTGTTAAGATATTACTATTAGCACAGGTAAATAGAGGCTTCAGTGTGCTCTTGGAAAACAGCCTTTTCTCACTTCTGTATCTTGATCATTACTTACCCATGCATTGTGGTTTACTCTGAGGTGGTTTTTGCTAGGAAAACATAAAGGATGTGCTTAGTAAAGGAAGAAGTTGGGTAGAGGGGAGAGCCTGAAATTTGTGATCAGATAGAGCTGGGTAGAATATTGGCTCTCTCTATTATGAAAGCTGTGTGTTTCCTTGGGAAATCGCTAACTCCCCTAAACCTCCGTTTCCTTCTCTGTAACATGAGATCACAATACCCATTTTAGGGTTCTGCTGAGTAAACAAAATCATGTTTAAAGGTCTGGCACATAGCTCAATAATTCTAGTTTCTTTTTCCCAAACACTTGTTCCCTGACCATCAAAAAACTGAGTTATAAATCACTGAACCTTTCAATAGGTGCAAAGGAAGCAGTATTTGGTTCATGGCCACATTTTGCATATGCATTTGACTTCATCCATGGAATGCTGTGAGCTGCTTGTCTACCTTTCCTGCAGCAGTGCGCCAAGCAAACAGGTGTGGAGCAAAGCCAAAGCAGGATCTTGTTGGCCACCTGAAACGCCAGCTGCCACCAGAGCCTCAAGCATATCTAAGAGAACCAAAGTTATTCCTCTTTCTCCTTTCTGACTCTTTGAGAGCCATGGGTGGGATCATGTAGGATGGAGACAACCAAAGTCCTTGGCACGGAGCCTGGTCATGAGATGGGAGCACGGTGGATAAGATTAGGAGGCAGGAGATGATGTCCGAGAAGCTGGCAGGGGCTCGATCAGGTGGGGAATTGCCAGTTGGCATTATAAAGCTTGGATTTAAGTGCAGTGAAAGCACTGGAAGCCTTTAAGCAGGGAAGTGAGGTGATTCGATTTATTATTTTAAATGTGCGTTCTGGCTTCAGTGGGAAGATTGGATTATAGAGGTTAGTATGGAAGCAGAGAGATAAGTTAGGACACTGATGCTGTGGTTTATGGCATTCGGGTGCCCTAGGTTGCGGGAGAGAAATATTGTGGAAGCACAACTGACAGGCAGTCAGAGGTGTGGCCTAAATAAGATAATATAATGAAGTGCAAGCGAATAGTAGACATACAACAAACACAAGTTCCTTTCTTCCTTTCTGCTACAACATCAACAAAGTGATGCTTTTCTCTTGAACTGCATTTGGGGGATGATAAATTAGTAACCACATTTATCAGCTCTGGGTTTTGCTCTTTAGAGCAATGGCTGACCAGGAGATGAAGACCAGCTCTTGCTGACCACAGCCTGCCTACTCAGGAACATTTGCCAAAGGTGGGAGAAAGTAAGGAGAGGTAGGAAGGAGGGAAGAGACTATGGGAAAAAGATAGAAGGAGTTATTCGGGGACTTGCTGACTAATAGGAAGATGTTGCTATGTGGAAGGTGCTGGCATCATGGCTGGATTTACATCCTTAAATATAATAACGTCAATAAGACAGGCAGTCTGCTGTGATTAGAACTGGAAGGAATCCTCTGGAGGCCATCTCACCCACCGTCCTTATTTTAGGAAACAGATCCGGAGAGAAGTGGTATGTGCAAAGCCTCACAGATAATGGTAGAGGCAGGGCCAATAGCAAGACACAGTGGAAAGAGATGGATTTTCAAAGCGCTGAGAGGCCAGGGGCAGTCATTTCTTCAGCATACAAGCACTGAGCTCCCATCCTCAGACCCATTGCTAGAAAACAGAGAGCAATGAAACCGTCCCTGCCCCTGGGGAGCTTACACTCTAGTTCCTCCTCTTCCAGCTACTCTGCTACTGTAGGCCAGCCTCCGTGAATCAGTTTCCTCTTTGCTAGAAAGGGAATAGTAATGCTTCTTCAATTTTAATTCATTTATTCACTCCGCAAAGATCAATAAGTGGCTGTAATGGGCTGGATAGAGTGCTAGGTGCTAGTGACACAAAAATAAGCAGGTAGACCCAGCCCCTGCTTGCAGATATGGCGGACTAGACTCAGGATGGTTGTTGTCCTCGTAAATGTCCGTCAGAATCACCCAGGACCTTTACAGAAAGCCCTGCTACCCGGCCCCACCCCCAGAGCTTCTGATTCAGCTGGGCTGGGTAGGGCCCAGGCATTGCTGTTTTCACAAAGCTCCCAGGTGGCTCTATGTTCAGGTTCAAGGGGGCAACGGAGCACTGGAGGGGTGAGGATCCAGGGTGATAAGGGCGGTGCCAGGGCAGGTGCAGAGGGCAGCACATCTGGCCCAGGCTCTGTGCTGGAAGGCTTCCCAGAGGAAGGGACGGGTATAGTGAGACCACGAGTAGAAGCTAATCTGGGAAGAAGAAGAGTGAAGGCTGGAGGCCCTCAGATAATCGCTGTGAAGGTTGGAGGGGTAACAGGCAGACACAGTTAGCACAGTCCATGGCAGGTGATGAACACTCAGTCTGCTGTTCTTTGTTGCTCTCTCTCTCTCTCTCTCGTTGTTCTTCCCAGCTCCACTCCCTTCTCATTAATATTCTTTCTCCTACAGTACACTGTGGTGATAGGACAAAGCTGACCTTCTAGCTTCTACTTATTACCTAGAAGAGCTTCTTTCCATCACCCACCCACTGGTGAACCACTCACATCTCCCGCCTCTCAGCAAGGCGTGAGCCAGGTCCTCGGCTCCCTCCCCACAGGGTCCAGCTCAGGGCCTCACTTCAAAGCAGAACCCCTCGCATGATTTCATCAGTGTATTCCCCCCAACCCTCCACTTTGAAGCACATAAAGACAAAAGGCACTCTCCTTGGATACTTGATTTGTTATGCAAATGGTCAGTACCCACCAGCTGGTAAACACATTGGATGTGTTTGACAAATAGCCACCAAGAGTTACCATAAGTCTCCCAAATCCCCTTTTGTAAGAGAGATTCTTAGTGTTAAAATACAGCTTCATCAACAATTGGCATTTCCCCAGGGTATGGAAAAGTTTACAAACGTGTGCCCTATAGATACAGGAAGTGCATGTCCAACGTCTGCCGCTTTCACACTAAAACCAGAGGGAAACCTGACATGCTTTTAAGTCCTGGAGAATGAAGACGTTTAACGACCTGTTTGTGCCTCTCCGCAGAATCTTGCCTCATTCTCAAGGCGGGCGAGGGGGTGGAGGAGAGGGGAGCAGAGTTTTGACCCTGTGCTGATGTCTACGGACTTAAACAGAGCACAGCCACGCATCCTGGGGAAGGAGGAGACTGGAGCACTGGTGAGAAGATTCTGTCTTCTGCTGGGAAAGTCATGGTCCTCTGCTAGGGTGGGGGCGAGTTGGAGAGTCCTCCTCATCTATTATCTTCCAAATGTAGTGGGGAAAAAATTAAGCAGCTTTCCTGCCCTTAAGGTAGCCCTGTCATTTTCCTTCCTCTCCCCTCCCCCACTTTTCATCATTCTAGGCCACTTTGACATATGCGTGAGACCAGAAACAAAGGTTGCTGGCTCATCTAGGCAGCCATCTGTCCGCACTTGCCAGTGAACTGAATTTGCCAAGAACTCCCACTCCGCAGGCTCTCAGGAGAGGCAAGTTGATAAGCTCTGTCTCTGATAAAGCCCACAGCATGGGATGATCTGGGCAGGGTAGGAAGGCTGAAACCATGGGAAACTGCATCCCTTGTGGAGCCAGGGCAGGATCCCTCTCCGTCTGGAGGTGCTGACAGTGTAAGAAGGATGGAATGAGGCAGAAGGGTGGGGGTGGAAGATCAACTCAGATGTTTAAAGAGCCAGAGCTGCAAATAAAATCTGGTTGGGATCAGGTTTTTTCTGCATCTGACCTTCCTAGAATCCTCTTTCCAAATATCTGAGCTTTCTCTGGGCATACGGGGTCTTTCTGGAGGCTGGTAATATAGTGGAAAGACTGCCTAGTGTGAGTTCCCTATGAGCCTGGTGAATCTGATTAAGTGACATCATTTCTCTGAGCCTCCGTTTCTTCTGAGAGATGGGAAACAGAGTGCCTTCTGAGGACTGTTACGAACTTACATGAGCCAATATAGTTAATATATATAAACCCCAGCACAATGACTGGTACATGGAGGGTCCGCCGCAAACTGGGTGTTTGCTCCTGACTTTGTCCTTTGTGAAATGAAGCCAAACCATTGAAGGCCCCATCAGTGTACAAGAGGCATTCATTTGTCCATCCCAGACGTGTTAGCACAATATAGAAAGGCTTCCTGAGTAACTACAGGCAGAGCAGGATAAAGAGATGCCCACTTTGCTGAGCTGATCATAAATCTGAATGAAATAAGTAGGTAAAGTATTCAAGAGCAATTCAGTGAGAGATGCCTCATTTGCCCTGACGGGCTTTTCAATTACTCATTTTTAGTACTGCATTATACCATTCTCTGGCAATAATTATTAAACATTTCAACTATATTGCAGTATAAAACTTAAAAGGCTGATTTATTTTCTAGTCATTAGACTACCTAGTATAATGTTCCCCAATTATATGGTTCTTTCTGTTTAAACCTATTTATCTGAGTGATTTTTCCAGCATGGAGTCAAAACTGATCCCAGCTTCCCAAGTGGAAGATGAAGAGACAGTGAGTTAGGTCCAGCGGTTACAAGTACCAGCTTCAGGGTCCTGAGGGAGGTGAGCCCAAGCTTCCCACTTCCTACTCCCTGTTTCTCAATCTGGAAAATGGGACTCATTCCTACTTCACAGTATTATGGGAATCATTGTGTGAACTAGTGGATATGAAGTGTTAGCAAGAACATAGAGTAATGGACTCAATAAACATTTTGGGATGCCCTGGATTTCCCATTGTTCACACATGTGCATCCATCACCTACTAGGCTCTGGGCACTAAGGGTGCTGTCAGGGCCCATTTTCTGACGGTCACTTTAAGAACACAAAGGAAATCACAGCCATGGAGCACCTCGCTGTTTCGGACGCCTCGCTAGTTCCTGGACACAGAGATGCTGCTTCCACCAAGGCAACACAGCCATTGTACAGATAAGGACACTGAGGCACACAGAGGTGGGTTTTTTTCAAGGTCAGTCAGTGACTAAGACAGAAATCAGGCTCAGGTCTGTGGTTCCTAAGCCTATACGTCATCTTCTTTCTGCTATTCCATGCTGCCTCTCAGGACCCCAGGAGGTATATTACACTAGGTTGAAAGAATTCTTCCCTCTCTTCCTGGTTCTTCGAAAGGGGCTATCTCTTTTCTTTTTGAGGATGACCCACCTCTGGTAAATTACCAGTTCCCCCAAATTCCAAAGGGGCCTGTCCACTGCCAAGCCAGGCTGGATTCAGGTGCAGACCAGCTGGGCTGGTGCCAGGATACCAGTCTGTACAAAGCACTAAAATATTGCTGGCAATGTAACGACATGGAGAAAATGGCCTTTACCAGAATGATTGAGAGCAAGCACGACATGAGAATGATGGTAATAATGATACTTATTATTATAAATAACACACCGTGATTATAATATACATAGTGATAATTTTGTGCTAAGAACTTTTCTGTTTTACATACACTGACTTATCTGTACCCTTCCAGCCCATTGAGGTCAATACTATTATTATCCCCCATTTTACAGATAAAAAGAGTCCTTCCAGAAAGGTTAATGCCAGAGTTATATCACCAATAAATAGGCTATAAGGCTCTCCTAGCCCCTCCCTATTCCCTCTTGGGGAGGGCGGGCAAACCCCCAGGAGCACTTAAGTGACAAGAGGTGGTATCCAGGCTGCCTTCCAGGCCTCTTAGTTGCTGGGTGAGGTGCGCAAGTTCAGGGCCAAGACCTGAACTGCTCAGGGCGATACAGAGGGAGGTAATGCTGAGCCAGCGGTCCTCCCTGCCTCCGCCTGCCCAGGAGGCGTGAAGCCTCTCCAGAGGAATGTTGGGCTAATATTCAGAGTATATCATTTTGAAAGGAGGCCAGGTTATTAGCCTGCTCAGGGTGCCCATGTCCATGGTTCAGCCCTGTTCCCAAACCTGACCTATGTTTGCTCTCAAAGGTGAGATGACCCATAGGGCACAGAGTGGGGAACCGAATCCATTAGCCTTTGGGATTCGACCTCAGTGGATTGGAGGCCACGTGACCAGGGCAAGGTGACAGAGGGGCCACCTGTGATGCTCATGCCACCTCTACACTGCTCCTCCCCCAGGTTTTCACATGTTTCCCAGGTCTGGGAGGTGGAGAGCACACCCTGGGAAAGAGAAAATATGGCAGAAAGGGTGAAAAAGATGAACAACAGGAAAATAACAATCTGTTAGAAGAGATGCTAGTACAGAAAGGGGCCTAGTAACTTTGGCAGGGGGACACAGGGGTTAGAAGGGGAGGATTTTTGTAGAGAAACAGGACAAGGTTTGGGCCTAAATCTTTAAAGCTTAGAGGAGGGTCTATTGTCAAATGCAACACCGGATAATGCAGCGTGTGCAGACATTCAAAAAATATTTCCAATGCATTTAGAAAAACCTGAGAGAATGTAGAGGCTCCCAGGGTAAATGGAAAAAACAAGACACGACATTATATACACAATATGGACACAAATACGTACAAATTTCAAAGTATAGAGAAAAGTCTAGAAGGAAACAAGCCAAAACTATTGAAACAATGCAGGGTATTTTCCCCTTTTCTTTGTAAACTTTCCTATAATGAACTTTTTAAAGCAACAAAAGCAAAATCTTTATTTAATTTTTAAAAATCTGGATTGAAAGCTTGTTCATAAAAGACAAAGCAGCTGTCTTTCCTTCCATGACTTTCAGACTGAGAAAACACACATGGGAAACTAGAAAGAGGTGATTTAATGACTGGGACTGTTTTCTTTGGATTGTCTCTTGGATTTTACTGAAGTGGTTCAAAATCTCTTCCTGGACAGATCCAGCAATAATAACCTACATTAATTTCACTCCCAGAAAAATTGAGAATGTGAAACTTAGCCACAAAGGATGACCTTTACTAGTCCCAAATGGTAAACAACCAAATGTTTGACATTCTGAGGTTTGTTAGGTGAAATGTGGACGCTCCGTATTATGGGCTGTAATGTATCATAGAAAATTTTATGTAGATGCAAATGAGTAGAAAATAAAATTGTTCATGATATGTTGTTGAGTAAAAAAGTAAGTTACAAGACAGTATAATCCTATTTTTTAGAATTGTATACATGTGTGTGTATGTATGTGTGTATAATCTGAAAAGATGACCATTCAAAGAGTAATAACTGTCTTGGGAGTAATAGAATTATGAGTAATGCTTGCATCATAATTTTCCCTTCTCTGTTTTCTGATTTTCCTACAATGAACAAGCATCCTGTGTAGTAATAATAAAAAATGTTTATTCTTGCTTCTCAACAGGAGTGTTTGGGAACTTAGTATATGATTAGGTTGGACATATGCCCCCATTTGCCTAGGAAAATCTTAGTTTTGCCTCTTGTCCCAGAACAGTTATTAATAGCCTTTTCAGCCTTGCTTGGATAATACATTACATTATTCTGTAGATGAGAGGTGGCATCACAAAAGAGTAGGGGAAAGATGGATTAAGTAGCATTAAAAGTAGCTGATAGTATGGTCTTCCGGTGTCCCATCCCACATGTAAGGAGTTTGGAAGTCGTCACTCCATCCTAACAGCAAGTAAGAGCAAACTAAAAATCAGCTATTCTTCTTAGATCCATCAGAGAAGTGAGGTCACACAGTGAACCAGTGTCACCAAAATTGGAAATAGAGACAGGGGGATACAGAGAATCACAACATACTAGAGCAGAGACCTCCATGTGTCAACATAGGGAAACTTAAACTGTAGTTGATAGATTGCTTGAGGCTCAGTGTGGATATCTCTGAGTTTGCCTCCTGGAGCTCTACCAGGTTCTCATAGCAAATATCTGAGAGAAAAAAACCCTCATGCTTCTGGCAGGGTGAGGAAGAAAGGACCCTTTAATTGATTTATTTTTTTATAATTTAATTTAATCTTATTGAGGTACAGTTCATATGCAATACTATATTGGTTTCAGGTGTACGAAATAGTGATTCTGCAGTTACCTACTATAGTAAATGCTCACCACAGTGTAGTTACCATCTCTCAACATACAAAGATATTATAATACTAGTCAGTATGTTCCCTATGCTGTTCTTTCACCCCCCTGACTAATTTATACTATAATTGGAATTTTGTGCCTCTTTATCCTTTTCACCTATTTCAGTGACCTCTCCATCCTTTCCTCCTCCATAGTAACCAACACTCTCTTCTCTGTGTCTGAGTCTATTTCTTTTTGTTCATTTGTCTTGTTTTTTTAGACTCCACATATAAGTGGTATTTGCTTTCTCTGCCTGGTTTATATCACTTAGCATAATACCCACTGGGCCCTTACATGTTGCAAATGGCAATATTTCATTCTTTTTTATGGCTGAGTAATATTCCAGTGTATATATGTACCACTTCTTCTTTATCCACCCATCTACTGTTGGACACTTGGGTTGTTCCTATGATGTTGTAACAAACATAGGAGTGCATGTATCTTCTCAAATCAGTAATTTGGGTATTAAGCTAATGCTGGCCTCATAGAATGAGTTTGGAAGTATTCCCTCCTCTTCTATTTTTCTGGAGTAGTTTAATGAGGATAGGTACTAGATCTCCTTAAATGTTTGGTAGACTCCAAATGCTTGGTGAAGCCAAGGACTTAGTGAATACTTGGACTTTTGTTTGTCAGGAGTTTTTGATTACCATTTCAATTTCATTACCAGTAATTGGTCTGTTCAGATTTTCTGTTTCTTCCTGGGTGCATGTTTCTAAGAATTTATCCATTTCTTCTAAGTTGTCCAATTTATTGGCATATAATTTTTCATAGAATTCTCTTCTAATCATTTGAATTTCTGGGGTGTTGTTTGTAACTTCTCTTTCATTTCTTATTTTGTTTATTGTGTCCTTTCTTTTTTTCTTGATGAGTCTGGTTAAAGGTTTGTGAATTTTATCTTTTTAAAGAACCAGCTCTTGGTTGCATTGATTTTTTTCTATTGTTTTCTTAGTCCCTGTTTCATTTATATCTGCTCTTATCCTTATTATGTCCTTCCTTCTACTAACTTTGGGCTTTATTTGTTCTTTTTCTAGTTCCCTTAATTGTAAAGTTAGATTGATTGAGATTGTTCTGGTTTCTTGAGGTAGGCCTGTATTGCTATAAACTTGCCACTGAGAAATATTTTTGCTGCATTCCGCAGATTTGGAACCATCCCACACATTTCTGTCTTCATTTGACTCCATGTGTTTTTTTATTTCTCTTTGATTTGTTCATTGATCCACTGATTTTTTTTTAGTAGCATATATTTGGCCTCCATATGTTTATTTTTTCAGGTTTTTTTGTCTTATGATTGATTTCTAGCTTCATACTGTTGTAGTTGGAAAAGGTGCTTGATATGATTTCAGTCTTCTTAAATTTATGAAGACCTGTTTTGTGACCTAACGTGTGATCTGTTTTGGAGAACATTCTATGTGCACTTGAGAAGAATGTGTATTCTGCTGGTTTTGGATAGAATATCCTGTATTTTTCTGTTAAATACATCTGATCTAATGTGTCTTTCAATGGCACTGTTACTGATTTTCTGTCTAGTTGATCTATCCATTTATGTAAGTGGGGTGTTAAAGTCCCCTCCTATTATTATATTACTGTCAATTTCTCCATTTAGATCTGTTAGTATTTGCTTGATATATTTAGGTGCTTCTCTCTTGGGTGCATAGATGCTTGTTATATACTCTTGTTGGACTGATCCTTTTATCATGTAATGCCCTCCTTTGTCTCCTGTTACTTTCTTTGTTTTGAAGTCTATTTTGTCTGATATAAGTAATGCTATTCCAGATTTTTTTTTTGCTTCCATTTGCATGGAATATCTTTTTCTATGTCTTCACTTTCAGTCTATATGTGTCTTTAGGGCTGACATGAGTCTCTTGTAGGCAACATGTAGATGGGTCTTTTTTTTTATCCATTCAGCCTCCCTATGTCTTTTGATTGGAACATTTAGTCCATTTACATTTAAAGTAATTATTGATAGGAATGTTCTTACTGCCATTTTCTTAATTGTTTTCTGGTTGTTTGTGTAGTTCTTCCTGTTCCTTCTTCTCTTGCTCTTTTCACTTGTGATTTGATGCTTCTCTTTAATGTTATGCTTGGATTCCTTTCTCTTTATTTTTTTGTCTTCTCTTATAGGTTTTTGGTTTTTGGTTACCATGCTATATCATATATATATGTATATATATACAACACATATATATAGCAGTCTATATTAGGTTGATGGTCACTTAAGTTTGAACACATTCTAAAAGCACTACTTTTTAAAAATCATTTCCCTCACCATGTTTTATGTATATGATGTCATAATTTATATCTTTTTATTTTGTGTATCCCTTGACTGATTTTTGTGTATAATTGATTTTACTACTTTTGTCTTTTGAATTTCATACTTGCTTTGTGAGTGATTGGTCTACTACTTTTACTGTTGGTTTGTTTTCAGTAGTGAGAAAAAATTCAATTTAAAGAAGTCCCTTTAACTTATCTTGTAAGGCCAGTTTAGTGGTGATTAATTCTTTTAGTATTTGTTTACCTGGAAAGCTCCTTATCTCTCTTTCAATTCTGACTGATAACGTTGTTGGGTAGAGTATTCTTGGTTGTAGATTTTTTCCCTTTCAGCACTTTGAATATATCATGCCACTCCTTGCTGTAAAGTTTGCTGAAAAATAGGCCGAGAGCCTTATGATGTTTCCCTTGCAAGTAAATATATGTCTTGACATTACTGCTTTTGAGATTCTCTCTTTATCTTTTATCCTTGCCATTTTAATTACTATGTGTCTTGGCATGGACTTCGTTGGGTTCATCTTGTTAGGGGCTCTGTGCTTCCAGGAGTTGGATGTCTGTTTCCTTCCCCAGGCTGGGGAAGTTTTCAGGTATTACTTCTTCAAATAGGTTTTCTGTCTCTTTCTCTCTCTTTTCTCCTCCTGGGACCTTATGGTGTGAATGTTGTTTCCTATGAAGTTGTCACAGAGATCTTTTAGCATCTTCTCATTGTTTAAGATTGTTTTTTCTTTCTGTTGCTCAGTGTGGTAACTTTCCACTACCCTTCTGCATCTTCTAATCTGCTATTAATTCCCTCTGTTGTATTTTTCATTGCAGTTATTGTATTCTTCAGCACTGATTGGTTCTTTTTGTATTTTCTATCTCTGTTGAAGTCCTCCCTGAGTATGTCTGTTCTTCCTTCCAGTCTAGTAAGCATCTGTATGATCATTACTTTGGATTCCTTATCAGGTAGATTGCTCATGTCCATTTTGTTTATCACTTTTTCTGTTTTGTCTTGTTCTTTTATTTGGAACATATTCCTCCGCCTTCTCATTTTGTCTTGTTCTCTGAATTTGTTCTTACGTATCACATCAGCTATGTCTCCTGGTCTTGAAAGCAGTAGTTTTATGTAGTAGGCATCCTGTGGTGCCCAGAAGCACAAAACCTCTTGCTCACCAGAGCCAGGAGCTCCAGTGGTGTCCCCTGTGTGGGCTGTGAGCACCCTCCTGTTGTGGCAGAGCTACAACTGCTATTGGTGGGCTGGTGATCAGGGCCAGTCCTCAGCCTGGCTGCCAGTAAAGGCAGATTGTGCTGCTGCTTTGTCTTAGTTTGTGTGACTCACTGGTACAGCTTAAGGTGTTGACAACTCCCTTGCTGGTACACTGTGGGCAGGGCCAGCCCTCAGCCTGGCTGCCAGCAATGGCTGATGAGATTATGCAGGGCTGGGCATATTGGGTGGGGCAAGTCTGCAGGGAAATACCAGGGCAGAGCAAGGAGGGCAGATGGAGACTCTCAGAACTGGTTCCTGCAAGCATCTGGCCAGCTAGGCTGAGGGAGAGTTGGAAAAGTGGCAACTTCCACCTCTTTCTCCCCAAGAGAGAACACCCTCAGACCCCACCCCTCTGGCACATTTCCTGAAGTTAATAAATCTCCTTTCAAATTGCTGCTGTATTGGGTCTCAAACCAATGGACACAGCACACTGGTCTTCCACAGGCAGAGACTAGGGTCTCCCTTAGCCCTCCAGCTCTCCCTGGTATTAAGCCCTGTTACTTCAAAGCCTGATAGTATGGGGACTTGTCCTCCTGGAGTAGCTCCCCAGGCCCAGGTGTGCCAGATTTCCAGGCATTTATCTCTTCTCTCAATTTTTCAACCCACACTTATGGGTTGGGGTAGAGAAGGGCTTAAATCCCAATCAATTGCAGTTCTGCCCCTTCACCCTTCTTAACGTGGTCTTCTCTTTTTTGTTAACTGTAAATGGTCTGTTCTGCCAGTCTTCAGGTCATTTTCAGAGTTAGTTGTATTAGATATAGTTGTTTTGTCAGTGTGTATGTGAGAAGAGGTGACCTTCACAGTAACCTCCTATTCTGCATCTTCCCAGAATCTGAAAAGGAACCATTTTGAAATACACCAGAGCCCTCTGTTCTTAACAAGGCCTGCCCTGAGGAGAAATGATTTTATCAGAGCCTAACCTGCTGAGGTTTTATCACAGCCTAGTCTGTCTGGGGGTGGGGAATATACAACTCCTGACATCCAGTCACACCTAAGCAGGGGAGGGGACTGAGCAGCACATGTGAATTTCCTAATTCAGGAGTAAAAGTCGCCAGAAGACTGAGACCTAATCACAGGATCATAGAACACTTCCCCTCCCCCTACTCCTTAACACTACATTACTGAAGGCCTATTTACCGTAGTTCCTTTTACCCAGAACATCATGTTCACCTTTCAAAAAAAGTTATAAGACATCCCAAAAGGCAAAATACACAATTTGAAAAGACAGAAAAGGCAACAGGTCCAGATATGGCAGGGATGTTGGAATTAACAGACTAGGAATTTAAAACAGCTATGATTAATATGCTAAGGGCTTTAATGGATAAAGTAGACAGCATGCAAGAACAGATGGGCACTATAAGCAGAGAGATTGAAATCCTAAGGAAAACAAAACAAAAGAAATGCTAGAGAGAAAAACTCTCGTAACAAATGAAGAATGTGTTTGATCAACTAATTAGCAGCTTGACACAGTTAAGGAATCTCTGAGCTTAAAGATATATCAACAAACCTAAAATTGAAAAGCAAAGACAACAGAGACTAAAGAAAACAGAACAGAATATCCAAGGACTATAGGACAACTACATAAGGTGTTGCTTAAGTATAATGGGAATACCAGGAAAAAGAAAGATAAAAAGAACAGAAGAAATGTTTGAAACAACAGTGACTGAGAATTTCCCTGAAGTAATATCATACAACAAACCTCAGATCCAGGAAGCTCAGAAAATACCAAGAAAGAAAAATGCCAAAAAAAACTCATAAAAAAAACCCCAAACTATCCCCTAGTATATAATCTTTAAACTACAGAAAATCAAAGATAAAGAAAAAGCCTGGAAAGAAGCCAGAGTTAAAAAAAGTCTTACCCATAGAAGAACAAAGATAAGAATTAATCCAATTTTCTCGAAACCATGTAAACAAGAAGAGAGTAGAGTGAAATATTTAATGTGCTGAGAAAAAAGTACCCCACCAACTTAGAATTCTTACCCTGTGAAATTATTCTTCAAAAGTGAAGGAGAAACACTTACTCAAACCAAAATTGAGGGAATTTGTTATAAGTAGACCTGTCTTGCAAGAAATGTTTTAAAAGTCCTTTAGTGAGAAGAAAAATAGTATAGGTCAGAAACTCAGAACTTCATAAAGAAAGGAAGAGCATCGAAGAAGAAAAACAGTTCAAAATAATAACAACATATTAGATTATATGTGCTTATGTCTGTATGCACATGTATGCATGTGTATAAGTGAAATGAATGACAGCAATGATGCAAGAGACAGGAGGAAGGAATTAGGAATATTTTATTATTATAAGGTACTTGCACTATCTGTGAAACAGTATAGAATTATCTGAAATTAGACTTGAATTAGTTGTAAATGTATACAGCAAACTACAGGCCAACTGCTAAAAAAAGAAGTATATTTGATATGCTAAGAAAGGAAATAAAGTGGAATAATATAAAATACTCAGTTACAACCAAAAAAGACAGAAGTGTGGAATACAAAAACAAAGAATGAAGGCAACAAATAGAAAACAGTAACAAATATGGTAAATATTAATCCAACTATATCAATAATCACGTGAAACATCAATTATCTAAATACACCAATAAAAAGACAGAATGTCAGGGTGAATCGAAAACACCCTTATTTGTTGTCTACAAGACAAATATAAAGATATTAAAAAAAAAAGCAGAATGACAGAGAAAGATATACAATGTACGACTAATCATAAGGGTGGAATATATTAATTTCAGACAGAGCAAGAGAAGTTATCAGGAATAAAAGGGACATTACATAATGGCAAAGGAGTCAGTACTCCAAGAAAATGTAACAATCTTTAATGTGTATGTGCCTAACAACAGAGTGTCAAAATATGTGCAGTGAAAACTGATAGAATTGCATGGAGAAATAGATGAGTCCACTATCATAGTTGGAGACTTCAACGCCACTCTTATCGAAATGGACAGATCCAGCAGGCAGAAAATCAGTAAGGACATAGTTAAACTCAACAGCACCATCAATCAACTGGATATAATTAACATCTATAGACTACTTCATCCAAAAACAGATTACACATATTTCTAAGTTCACATGGGACATTCACCAAGATAGACCACATTCTGGGTCATAAAATATGCCTTAACAAATACAAAGGAACAGAAATCATACAATTCCTGCTCTCAGAATACAATAGAATTAAACTAGAAGTCAGTAACGGAGAAATAACTGGAAAAATTCCCAAATACTTGAAGATTAAACAACATGCTTCTAATAAACAAATGGCCAAAGAAGAAATTTCAAAGAAATTTAGAAATATTTTGAACTAAATGAAAATGAAAATACAACTTATTTGTGGGATAGAGTGAAACCAGTGCTTAAGGGAAATTTATAGCATTGAATGTATATATTAAAAAAGAAGAAGGATATAAAATTAATAATCCAAACTTCTACCTTAGGAAACTAGAAAAAGAAAAGCAAATTAACATCCAAAGTAAACAGAAAAAAAGAAATAATAGAAATGAGAGCAGAGATCAATGAAATTGAAAACAAGAAATTAATAGAATCAACAAAACAGAAGGATGAATAAAATTGATAAGCTCCCAGCCATACTAAGGAAAAAAAAAGACACAAATTACTCAGAAACGAAAGAAAGGATATTACTATAGATCTCAGGGACACTAATGGAATAATAAACTATTATAAACAACTCTGTGCCCACAAATTTGATGACAGATGAAATGGGCCAATTCGATGAAAGACAGTCTGCCAAAACTCACCCAAGAAGAAATATACAACCAAAATAGGCCTATATCTATTAAAGAATTGAATCAATAATTAATAACCTTCCAAAACAACAACAGGCCTGGATGGGTTCACTGGTGAATTCTACCAAACATTTAATGAAGAAATTACATTGATTTCCTGCTTCCTAACTCATTCTATGATGCCTGCATCACCCTGACACCAAAACCAGACATTTACAAAAGAAAACTGCAGACCAATAACTATCATGAACATAGATGCAAAATTCCTCAACAAAATATTAGCAAATCAAATCCAACAATGTATAAAAAGAATATAATTATAATCAAGTGGGATTTATCTGAAGTATGCAAAGCTGGTTCAATATTTGAAAATCAATGACACCCATCACATCAATAGATTAAAAAAGAAAACTCACATGATCATATCAATTGATGCATAAAAGGCATTTGACAAAATACAGTACCCATTCTGATAAAAATCCTCAGCAAACTAGGAATAGAGAGGAATGTCCTCAACTTGATGAAGAGCAGCTAAAAAAACAAAAACAAAAAAAAACCCTACACCTAACATTATACTTACTGGTAAGAAACTTGAAGCTTTGTTGCTAAGATAAAAAAACAAGACAAGGATGTTCCTTCTCACCACTCCTGCTCAACATCGTACTAGAAATCCTAAACAATGCAATAAGACAAGAAAAGGAAATAAAAGATATGCAAATTGGGAAGGAAGCAATAAAACTGTCTTTTTTCACAGATGACATGATTGTCTATGCAGGAAAATCTAAAAGAATCAACAAAAAACTTCTAGGAACTAATAAGCAGTGTAACAGAGGATTGATGGTTGCCAGGGGCTGGGTGTAGGAAAGAATGAATAGGCAGAGCGGAGGATGTCTAAGGTAATGAAACTATTCAATATGATACTACAATATTACAATGGTGGATACATGTCAGCATACATTTGTCAAAACCCATAGAATATATACTAAGAGTGAACCATAATGTAAACTATGGAGTTTGGATAGTGATGATACATCAGTATAGGTTCATCAATTATAACAAATGTACCACTCTGATGCTGGATGTGGATAATAGGGAAGGTTGTTCATGTGTGGGAACAGGAAGTATATGGAAACTCTCTGTTCTTTCTGCTTGATTTTACTATGAACCTAAAACTGCTCCAAAAAAAGTATTTATTCTTTTTAAGTAGCTCACAGTGTGGAGCTGGATCCCTACTCCATCACACTAAAAAAAGAAACCTCTAAATGGATTGAAGACCTAAATGTGAGAGGTAAAATTATAAAGCTGATGGAAAAAATACTGGAGAATATCTTTGTGATCTCAGTTTTCTAGGAGAGACCACAAAAGTCCAAGTGCTAGAAATGGATGAATTTGACTAGATGAAAGTTATTTCTGTAAGAAGAATTACAAGGATGAGATGAACCTCTGGGAGACAGAAAGATATTTAAATGATGAGGGATTCATATCTAGAAAGTCCTACAGATAAGCAAGAAAAAGAGGAAAATCCACTGGCAGATTCTGAATAAGCAATTCACAGAAGGAGAAATCTATGGAGAGTGCTCAAATTTGTTAAATTAAAGCAAGATACTACTTTATATCCATCAAATTGGAAACAATGAACAAAACCAGTAATCACAAATGCTGGTAAAGATATGGGTAAATGGGAACATTTGTCCACAGCTAATAGAATAAAAGTAGGTTTAGCCGTTCTGCAGAACAATCAGGCAGTACTAGGTGTAATTAACACGATGAAAATACCTACACCCCAACAACCCAGCAATGCCCCTACATTGTGATATTGCTGAGAACCTCTCATGTGAATTCACAAGGAGAGCAGCATGAGGACTTTCATTGCAGCAATGTTTGTGAAGGCAAAGAGCTGACAGTCGGCCAAGTGCCTCTCACTGGGAGAATGGATAAGTAAAATGTGGTCTATGCATTGGAGTATTAGGCAGCAGTCAGGAGCAATGAGCTACATTCACATATAGTAACTTGACATAGAGGCATCCCCCACTTTTCAAAAGTTCAATGTCTGGCTTCTTTGCTTTTACAAAAGACCTACTCTAGTACCTGCTCTAACTAACCAAAAGAAATACAAAGAAGACTTTAATAACATTCACTTTTGTATGTTTTATAGCCAGCCTTTACAGAGGCAGCACACACTCCAAGCAGTGAGAGTAGCCCTGTCCAGCTCCTTCCCCAGTAACTACACTCAGTATCTCAGCATCAAGCTGCCATAGCTTTGAAGTGTGTCTTTGAGCATCCAGACTTTATCTTGATTTATTCTGTGCATCCATCAGCAAAGCATTTCTTAAGGTATCAGAAAAGATACCTTAAGGGAGGTTATTTTGGGGGCCTTGGAACACTCAAAAAATTTTCCATGTAAATTAATGGTAATTGTTTCTTCATTTTATGCCATATGGGCTTATGAAAGTTTTCATAGGAATGCTCTATCTTCAGATACTATAGGAAGAAACCTTTTTCTACTACAGGGAAAAACCTGTACCTTAAAATCATAAGGTTAAGTGAAAGAAACATTAATTTATATACAAAAAATTATATGCAACTTCAAGTAAGTTATATATAACATATATATATTATATATACATATATAACACACATATACACACTCAGAAGTACATATGTTAAATATTTAGAAGCAGGGGCTAAACAGAGAATGGAAAAGGGAGTAGGATAAACAAAATGTAATATAAGATTGTCTTTTCTTTGTCCAGAAATGAAAGGAAGGAGTTCAAGTGACTTAATTTTTGTTACCTGCTGTCCTAAAAAGAAGAGGAATTTTAAAAATAAAATAAATACAATATGGCTATAATGATCTCCTTCAATTATATTTGAAGATTAAATGAATAATTCAGATAAAGCACTTAACTTACTGCCCAGCACACACTAAACATTGAATAGATGTTATCTATTAATGTTATTAATGCATGACAGAGGTACTACCAGTCATTTGGAGTTGGCATTTAAGACCAATTGGATTTAGATCATTTGCCCCAAAAGATCCTTCCAGGTCCAATAGCCGTATGATACTACCGGCGGATAGGCAAGTACTGGCAGCAAACTGAGAAGCAAGCAGGAGAAATGCTGGAACGTTGTTGGGGAAGGGAAATGGTTACCAGCTTTTTGCAGCGTCAGAGGAAACCTTGATGGGTAACTTGAGAGAGGACCAATACAATGCCCAAATTAGGAAAGTAGAGACTGCTGGAGTAAATAGTGCTATGAAGCTGGGAGACTTCATGTACTTTGGTGTACTTCCTCCAAAGGGGTGTTTTGTTTTAACATTTTTATTTCAAGTTATAAAGTTGTAGCTGAATTATAAAGTTATCTATTTAGAGAGTGTTTGCTTTGGATTCTCCTTTCCCCATCCTCTCTTCCCCCCGAAGTGGGGACACAGGTTGTCCTAGTGAGATGAGCAAGATCATCACCTAGTGGTCTGTTGCTCAAAGCGCTGACACAAGCTCCGAGTCCCAGAGAACAGAGAACATGTGCCAACGCTTTGCCCTCGTGTTAATTCAGCTAGCATTGACTGGGATCCTATGCCAGGCACTATTCTGGTATCTGGGGATAGAGAGCTGCTAACACAAAATGACAGGTTTAAAAATAAAATTAAGAAAGTGTCAACGCAGAAGCTTAAGAGCCTTCCCAAAGTGACAGTGCATTTTAATATGTTCATTTTCCACTGGTTTCCATAGATCATAGATGAAGAAGAAACACAGTTTCTGAGTAACTGCCCGGTTGCGGTCACTGAAAGCACCCCACGGAGAAGGACACGGATCCAGGTGTTCTGGATAGCACCCCCAGTGGGAACAGGCTGTGTGATTCTAAAGTAAGTGCGCGTGGAATCCTTGTAGCACTTTATTCTCCTTCCCTGAGGTCTGTCATGTGTGTTTGCAGAAAGAAAAGTGGCTTTGCTGGGACATCAGACAAGTTGCATCACCTTTTGGCCCTCAGTTATCATGACTCTAAAATGGGACTGTGGGCCGACCCTGGTGAAGTGCCATAAAAAGAATTATTCAACTGAATCTGTATTTTACCTCATACTGCACAGTCATACCTTGCCACTATCTTCCTGGAGATAATGATACTAGGCTGGTTAAGAAAAATTACAAACCATGTAAGGATAATGTTTGGCTTCTTCCATCCAGAATTTAACAGCTAGTACCCTTAAACTGTGCTAGGCTGACCTGAGACTCCACTGTCACTTCCATTAGCTTCCAGCTTTGCTTTATGATCCTATTTTCTTCCTTTTCCCATTAAAATTACTCTTTGAGCCACTTCCTATCTGACCTCCAAATCTTCCTTTTGGTGAGTTACAATAGATTATAAGAGGTGTTAATCGGTTAATAGTTCTCCTCTGAGAGGCTGCTTATCTCAAACCTGTGTCTGCGAAATGATAGGTCATAGAATGGTGTTCACAGAGATGTAAATAGATGGAGAGGAAAACAATTTCTATGGTTAAATAAGTTTAGAAAATGCTGCATATTGTAACCCCTTCTTACAGATTCACAGCATATATTAGCATATCGAAGGTTTTGCAACGTCCTGCTAAAATGAAATCTGTTTAACTTGATTTCAACCAGCATTTCCCAAACTTATTTGACTGCAGAACTCCTTTTTTTGCTCAAATATCTGTTAATATTCACCATTTTGGGAAACAATAACCATTATCTCTTTTAAATAGATTTAAAGACTGTATAGAGTGACACTGGGAATTTTAAGATTTCAGACAGGCAAATAATCATGGTTAGATGAGCGGGGCTGTCTAAGAAGCCATTTTCCCTTGGAGATTGGGCATGGTTGCACCCTCAGCCGGGTCAGAGAAGTTGCAGCTGAATTTTCTTTTCCAACCATATTTCTTTTCTTTAAATTCCCCTAGGGCCTTATTTGTGTATTTGGTTCATTTGTCTCACAACTATGGTTAACTCTAGCTCACCCCCGAGGACAGGCTGATTAAGGGGCATTCCAGCCGGGCAGTCCTGTCCCTGCAGTTTCTGGACTCATTGTGTCTGGATTATAGAAAAAAGCCCACAGAGATCTCCAGAAGCCTCTTTCCATTGTCCAGACCCACCTCCCTTTGTTGTCATCTATCTGGACATCACTTGTTTCTTTCTTAGTTTAATGCAAGTTGAGCATCCGTCCTCAGATTTCTTGAGAAGTTTGGCTATTGGCATTAATCTATATTGATGATTTTTCAAAAAAAATGTTAGTAGAACTTTTTTTAAATGAAACCTTACATATACACCCCAATTTGTTACATGAATCTAGTATCTAGTTGAAATGTGGGAGAAGGTCTTGAGCATATGAAGACCAGCAGAGGTGATTCATTCAGAGTTTGCTATTAGCTAGGGAGTCAGCTGCCGTCACTAGCATTCGGCAGACACTCAAAAGGCAGACAGAGGAGTGGGAAAGCTCTACGGGGTGAAAAGGGACAACTGCTGATTGGAGGGTGTTGGCATGGGGAAGCTGGAAGTGGCCTACCTACAAGCAGGACATCTTAGTGATGGGTTTGGGGACATGTTTGCCTTTCTCTAGGCCGACAGTTGCAGAAGTTGTGGTTCGGCTTCCCAGGCCAGTTGATTCAGAGTTTGAGAGTCAGTTCAATTGTCATTGTCCTGTGTGGCCTGGCCGTCATCCATTAGTATATTCAGTCTCTCAGCCTGAACCCTAGGTTCTCAGCTTCACCTTCCAGTATGCACAACCCTGCCCAGGGCAGCTTGATCACTCCGCAGAGCCTGGAGCTCTGAAGAACAAAGTTGGAACACATCAGATCTGTGTCTGAGTCTTCCTGCTCTGAAAACTCTTTTCCCTCTGGCTCAGATCTCTGGTTTTCTTTGATTTATTGTTTTCCCAAACCAGCATTTGATCTTCCTGGCGGAAGCCAGAAAAGCTTCTCGTTTACCCATTAACAATGAACATATGTTTATCCATTAACAATGAACAAATGTGGTTTGTTCAGTCACTCATTCTTTCAGCAAATGTAATTGAGCTTCTATATTTGCCCAGAAATCCAGGATATATAGACAACTGAAGTATGTTCTTGGCCCTCAAGGGTTTCACAGGCCAAATGAAGGAGAGAGAATAGGTCAGCTAATCCTTTCTACGTGTCAGGAACCCAGCTGCACATCTAGCAGACTTTATCTCATTTTATCTTCACAACCATCTACGCCCATTTTACAGAGAAGACAGGTTCCCAGGAACTGCAAGTTTCCTGAAGTCACGTACCCATATAACTCTAAAGTCCCACGTTCTTTTCTTCTTCTCTGAAGGAATTAAATATAAGCTACAAGTATTCACTAAGGAAATAATTTTATAGGTAAGATGTAATTACATCACACTGTAGAAGTTCAAATAATATAGAAGATAGTGAAATACAGAAAAATGCAAAATGCTGCAAAAGTGAAAAATCCCTGACTTTGCCTCTCACAAACCCCAGAGTCTCCCACCCAAAGGTTGCAGTAGGTACCAATTCGGTATGTGTTCTTTCACCTTTTAGCTGTGCATTGATATGCATGTAAGTAAACACAAAAGAACATAGTTTCATTTGTGTGGGAAATTTAAATTTCCATAAATGGTATCTACATAACGTCCGAATGGGTTTTCACTAAGTAAAATGTAGTCAACATATTTCCAGGTCAGTACATATAGAACTACCTCTTCTCTTAATCTGTTGTGTATAGTCTATAGTGTGGGTGTGTGTTAGTGATTCCACAGTTAATGGACATTTAGATTATTTCCAGCTTTTGTATCATTATAAGTAATGCTATAAAAACATCCTTATACATGCCTCTTTGCGCAGATATTTTCATCCATGGTGGTTGCCAAGAGGTGGGATCATAAGGGATGCACATTTATAATTTCAATAGACACTGCCAGATTTTCCCCAGGAAAGCTTACCAGCTGAAGCACTCTTCCTGCCTGTGAACAAGAAAGCCTATTTCCTTACTCGCTCAACTCTGATGTTATCCATCTCTAAAATTCTTCCAATCTGATAGTTTAAATGGTATCTTATGTTAATTTGCATTTTGTGATCACTAGTAGTATCAAGAATCTTTTCATGTATTTATTACATTTCTATTTCCTCTTCTGTGAATGACCTGTTCATATTCTTGTCCATTTTTCTAACAATGTCTTTTAAAAATTGATGTTTATATATTGACATGTATAAATGCTAAGAACATGTTTATACATAAAATTTTTTGTTTTGTATGTAAATACATAATTATATATATATAACATTTATATTTAAAACTGATCTTTATACAATACAGATAACACTGTTAAAAATTTCAAATATTTCTCTCCATCTTTCTTTTAACTTTGCTTATGGGTATCTAATCATCTAGAAATTTGAAATTTTTATTTTGATTGAATGCATCCATCCTTTCCCTTATGAATTTGATTTGTATTTTGTTTAAAAATAATCTTCCTACACCCAGTTATGAGTATATTTCCATATTGTTAATATTTTCATAGATTTAAAAATGAATTTAGGCCTTTAATTCTCCTGGAATTTAATGTTGTGAATGGTATGGTATCAGTAAGTGTCAACAGAAAATAGTGCCCTCAAAATGAGGTTCCAAAGGGTCAGTTTAATCAGGGGTCCATTACAGTGCAGGGGTGGGCAGGGAAGATGCAAAATAACAGTGGAAAAAACCTTTTACCACTCAGGCCTGAAAGGGCAAGAAGACGGGACAGAGGGGACAGAGCAGAGAAGACCACCATGGCACAGGAGCTGAGCCCTTCAGTTAAGGGAAACAACTAGCCTGAGGTTGACCCCACAGGGACCCTAGCCCCACTCCCTTCCTGTGATTCCCTGTCAGTTCTCCCCATTGGCCTGGCTCTACTTATGAGGACAGTGGAGCCCACTGGTAGAGTCCATATAGATTCTCCTCTTGGGCAAACGCCAGGGTGCAGAAGGACGCAGAAGTTATCTTTGGAACAAACCAAAGATACCCCGCACAGATGAGAAATTGAGGTCTACCTATTTTTCTCAAAATGGCTAGTGAGTTGTCCCCATTCATTTATTGAATAGTTTGTCCTTTTCCTGATTATTTGAAATGCTATTTTATCAAATATAACATTTTTATACAGGTCCATGCTATTCTGTTGATCTCTATTCCTGTGCAAAACCCACACCATTTTACAGTATAATTTTATTTTATGTTTTGATAGCAAGTCATTGCTCATTAATCTTCTGGTTCAAAATGTTCATGGCCATTCAAGCAGATTCATAATTCCAGACAAATCATAGAATAAATTTGTTGCATTCAGTGAGAACTTTTATCAGGAATTTGTATGTTGTTGCATTGAATTAAAATAGTTTAATGTGGGTAACATCAGCATCCCTATAATAAGTTATCCTACTTAGAAATATGGACTATCCCCTATTTATTCAGGTCTTCTATGTCCTTCAGTAAAGTAATGTAATTTTTCTTCATTAGATTGCACATTCTTGTGAGGCACTTTCCCCCAACTGATATTTTATAGTTTGTTTTTGTGAATGGGCTCTTTTTTCTTGTTTTACTTTCCAACCATTGATTGCTTGTGTTTGGGAAAGCTATTGATTCTTATACCTTGAGTTTGAATTTGAACACCACTAAATTCTATTAATAGTTCTAATGGCTTGTTCTTTCATTCTTTGGGGAAATAACGAGTAAGTATATCTTTTGGGGTTTTTTTTCAGGTTTTAGTTTATTATCTATCTACTCTAGGAGAATATTAATAATGGTATTCATCCTTATTCCTGATTTTAATGGGGATACTCTTGTATTTCACTTTTAAGTGTAATATGAAGTACGGGTTTCACACTGATGCCTGTAATCAAGTTGAGAAAGACCCTTTATCTAGCTGAGAAAGTTTCCTTTTTCACGTGGAAGGTGGTGATTGGGAGACCGACCGACCGACCAGTGTTCCATGTGTACCTACCATGTGCCCCGAGTTTACCAGCACCAAGGACTCAGAGCATCAACAATGATTCTGACTTTCAAGGCACTTTCAATCTAGTTGTGATGTAAATAAAAATAGGTATGCAAGAATTAGCAAACCCAAGGCAGACATGAACTGGGGACAAATTAAATATGGTTAGTCGGAAAGGAGATGAGTGAGGAATGGAAAAACGGGAGCACCACAGCTTCCTGGAAACGTTAGTTTCTATGCTGAAGGCCGTAGTAGGGTTTGGATAAATGGACAGAAGGGAGGAGGTTATTCCTGGCGAGGGGGTGGACAGAATGAAAGCTGAAGTGAGAACTTGGAGGTAAGGGTGACTATGGCAGCCCTGGGAGACTGTGAACAGACAAGGTGCGATTAGAGGGCCTTTGGGGCCAATAACCATTGCGAAAGCATGGAGGCCTTCCAATGTCAAGATGAAGAGATTGAATTTGACTCAAGTGGAATGAAGGAGCCATTCGTGCTTATTAGACAGTGGACAGACATGCTGGCAGGAAGGTTTGTTAAAAAGTTAGTAAACATGCTTAAATTGGACAGCAGAGTTGAGGACAGATGAAAGGGGAGATGGCACTTTTGTTGCAGAGGCCTCACTTGCAAAAAAGGGGCATTTGTGTTGTGGTGTTTGGGTAATATTCCTGGGACGAGGCAGCCCGGTAGCAGGAGCTGCAGGGTGCTCACTGCCTGTGGATGACAGCTCTGAAGCCTGCTTGGTCGGTCGTGCTCCTTTGCCCAGGAGGGCTGTGATGGGAAGCACATAGCAATTACCACTTTCCTTTTGGCACAAACCTGACACTATTTCCATTTTCCATTTGGATGCAAAGATTCGAACATTTCAAAATTACAGGCTTTCCAGGCAGACCTCCGTGTAGCTTTCTCCTGACATGAATGGCCCGGCACTTGAGGTTGCCCTGGCATGCTACAGTTCTGTGGGAATGCTGCAAACCATTAGAGCAGAGCGTCAACTCACTGAAAGAAAATTGCTGTGAATAAAATAAATGCGTACAGACCCCACCTATCCTGTCCCCTTAAATCTGATAAAAATTCTGTCTCCTGAAGTGATCCTCTTTCCATACATTTGTTACCTTTATTACATCCTTTTATTACTAGATTTCTGGCACCATTTGTCATTTTCTGGGAGGGTCTGAGATGTGGGTCCTCCCCTGTGGAGACAGTCACGAGGTGAGCCATGTGGGGAATTCGACCTTAGGAAACACTGGTTGGTTACAGGGTCATAATAGGCCAGAGCCAAGCCCCATTCTAGGTGCATTACAGATACTCGTTTAATCCTCAGAGCAACCCTATGTAGATACTAAAGAGGACGCTGAAGCACAGAGAGGTTAAGTAACTTGCCTGAGGTCACAGGGCAAGTGACAGAGCTGGGATTTTAACAGAAGTCTGCTGTAGTCTGCAATCTTAATACTGTATTCTGCCATCTCAGATTGGTGCCCCCAGGTCAGATGTAACTCCTGACGTCTCGCTCTCCCCCAGCATCCTTAGTTGCCGGATCTGTCACTTCTGTCTCATTTGCTTTGCAGTCACTGCCTTATTCACAGACACTGCTTGCCTCACTATGGCAAGGACCTCCTACTTGCTCACTCTTGTTCTTTGCCATCTGGGATAACCTTCCTCTGGGATAAGCCTTGCTGTCCTCATACACAGCTGAGTCACACCCCTTACCTAACGAATTTGAACAGGGCTCTCCATCACCTTCAAGATAAAGTCTAGAATCCTAATCAGAGCATTGAAGCCTCCCCTGTCCTTTACCAGAGTTCCTGACCACCCCCTTCTTCCACTGAAGCCCTCCATGAACCCTGTCCTCCAGCCATTCTTGTCTGCTGATTCCCTTGGCAACATCTATTGATCACCTCCTGTGTGTGAGCACCTGGGACTCAGAGGCTGTCTTTAAGGATGTTACAGTCTAAAAGTGAAACACAAATCAAGTCCACAGTCCTTCACCTGCAAATCTGAAATCCAAAAGATTTTCTCAATTCATTTAGAGCCCATACCTGCCCTGAACTGACTGGAAGTTATTTATAGTCTTTGACTATAAATATTAAATGCATTTGATGCTGCTCCAGACCCTGATGGGGGTATTACAAAATGTATGGAATTTGCACTGTCTTGTCTTTCTGAAATCCACAAATATTCTGAATTTGGAAACATGTTTGGCCTCAAAAATATCAAATAAGAAGTCTTTGCCCTGTTGATGCAATCCTGGGTGGGAAGTTTGGTAATGGAAGTATCACTCAGAGTGCTGGAGGACTGCAGAGGGGCCAACCCTCTGGCAGGACTGGGTTTCACATAAATGTTAAAAAGAATGAACTCATTTCTTGCCAGTGAAATAACCTATTCTGAGCTGCAGCTGCTACAGGATCTGAGAACTTATTCAGTGTTCCCCATCACCAAGGAATAAAGTCAAAATACCTTAGCATTATGTCCAAGTCTGCTTGTGACTTGTTCCAGCTACCTTTCCAGCCTCATTTCTAGACGCTTCTCCTCCCTACTGGAGAGAATGAGCTTCCTGGAGGAAGGGATCATTTTTACTCCTCTTTGTGACCTTAATTCAAGATTGGCAAATCATAGCCTATAGGCCAAATCTGGCCCACTGCCTGTTTTTGAAAATAAAGTTTTATTGAAACACAGCCATGTTTATTCATTTATATATTGTCTAGGGCTGCTTTCATGCTACAGCAGACAGGAACAAGAAGTTGCAACAGAGACCATATGGCCTCCCAAGCCTAAAATATTTCTTCTCTGGCACTTTATAGAAAAAGAATAATGCTCCCTGTTCTAATGCTTACCCCAGTGCTAGGAACTCAGTAACTGCTGATTCCTGTCCTTTGTTGTTCTCAGAGCCTAGCTGAGACAAAGGCTTGTATGCAGGTAGTTTATTTGAAAAGTGATCCCAGGGAGCAGGAGGTGAGGAAGTGGGAGTGATTCGGTCAAGTGTTATAACCCTGACCATCACGTAGGCATCACTGTTGTTGATCCTGCTGGGACCTTTTGAGAAGCTTTACAACGTGTGTCTCAGAACGGGGTGCCTAGGGATGAAGGTGGAAGCCATTATGCATTGGTTTCCATCCACCATTGATCAAGGATGGCCCCCAAGTATTAACTCCTTTGCACTTCTGGATTGCACCCATGTGAGTGGGCATCAGATTCTGAACAAATACTGTAGTATCAGAGAAGCTCTGGAGTAGGAAGCAAGAGGTACACTGTGCAGATAAGGTGTGCATCATCTTATTACAGTGGGGCAGAGCTGGTCACTGCACCAGTGAGTCAGAGGTGGGAGGAGAGGATATGAAGAGGCATAGAGAGGTGCCCAGTGCCTCAGTTAGCATGAATAACAGTGTAAGCAGCTACATTCGTTACCAAGCTCTGTGCTAGGTACAAGGCATGCCTTATCTTACTTAATTCTCATGAAGCCTATAGAGTCTTCTCTATACTATAGCTATTTTGATGAAAAAAACAGGTTTAGAGAGTTTATATTCAGGGTAATAGAACAGTTAAGTAATGGATCTTGAATTTAAACTTATTTCCGCCTGACTCCACAGCCTTTGTTGTCAGCTAAACACCACCAAGCTCCACTGACGGAGCCCGACCAACCCCTACTGCCCTGCCTTCTGCCTTAGTTGGTCGGTGAGTGCAAAGCCCCTCCTGTGAACTAGGGGATAGAGGACGGCTCCTGGAGGGAGTAAGGAAACTAATCATCATTTACAAAACAGAAAATAAACCCAGGGACCTGGCAAGACAAAGTCTTGTTAGTGGGAAGAGAAGATGAGTATTAAGGAGGAATTAGCTGGCACTCATAATAGTTTGTAACTTCAAAAGGCTCACCAAATCTTATCTTGGAAGGAAATAACATAGAAAACCCACAGGAGATGACTCTGTATGTGCCTTAGAGGAAGCCGGCAGGGTTAAGAGGATCTCATATGGCTGGGGTGCAGCCTACCCCACAAGTTTTCTGGCATTAGGTATTGAAGAACCACAGGCTCCTTTGTCATAAGTCGGTGTGGCTTTCCCACAAGGCTGGCTAGGACCTCAGCAATCCTGACCAGGAAAGGAAGCAAGGAGTCAACAGAAAAGATACTGGGAAAACCTTGAACTAGCTGAAGTGGCTGGTTCTTTAGGACAGCAGTTGGAAAAACAGAGGCCATGGCTAAAAGGGTAACATGTGCTTAATTCAGGAATACTTAGGTGCCCTAAGACCCACCATCCAACTGGTAGAATCCTCATGCCAGGAGATCCCGAGGAGGCCGGCGGTGGTACAGTTCCAGGGGAGCAGCCCGATGGCTGGAGAGTTTAATTTAGCAGCTGGGGTCCCAGGTGTAGGATGCAGCCCCCAGAGGAGGAAACTGGCAAGAATTAACCAGGAAGTAGGGGCTGCAGGGGAGCCCTGGCTCAGCAGTAAAGGCAGGTGGAACACCGAGGCCCTGCTGTATAGAATGCCAAGATCATGAGGGGCCGGGGACTGACTGCAACTTGGTTAATGCGCAAGAGTACACAGCCCACCCTGATTATGCATGGGACCCAGGCCCTGGCAGCGAGACCAGCTCCAGTCCCTTTCCACTGATGGACCCAACATATTCCCTGTCCTGGTCATGGTGGGACCAAAACACCATGTTTTTACCCCTATGGGCATTTTAGAAAATTGAGATTAAATTCATATAACATAAAATTAACCATTTAAAGTCATCAATTCTGTAACTGTTAGTACATTCAAATGTACAAGTACCAACTCTGTGTAGTTCCAAAGCATTTCCATTGCTCCAACGTAAAAGCCCTACCAATTAAGGAGTGTCTCCCCAAAGCCGCTGGCGGCTGCCAATCTGCTTTCTGTCGCTATGGATTTTCCCATTCTTGATATTTCATGATTTCATGTAAATGGAATCATTTAATATGTAACCTTTTTTATCTCACTTTTTCACTTAGGATAGTGTTTTGGAGGTTCATCTGTGTCGTAGCATGTATCGGTACTTCATTCCTTTATAATGGGCATAATAATCCACCATGTGTGTGTGCCACAAACTGTTTATCCCTGTGGACATTTTTGACATGAAATGATCAAAGCATAAAAATGGAAACATTTGGGCAACAGGGAAAAGTACCAGATGGTATCGCACTTACATATATTTAGTTCACAATTTTTTTTTTTAGCCAGGAATATACACAGTTGATATTGTGCTCTACTCCTGAGCCTCACCCATCCTTGGGAAGGACAGTGATGACTTTGGGACAAGGCTAGGAAAGGGCAAAGAAATGGTTCCATACCTACTTCGTTTGTCCTTTGGGGTCATACAGTAAGTGTGAAACAGGTTGGCATATTTTATCCTGTCACCAAAGTGGTTGCTTGGATCTTTTTTTTTTATGTTTTTTATTTCTTTATTTTTTTAATTTAATTTTTTTATTAAGGTATTATTGATATACACTCTTATGAAGGTTTCACATGAAAAAACAATGTGGTTACTACATTTACCCATATTATCAAGTCCCCACCCATACCCCAAGCAGTCGCTGTCCATCAGTGTAGTAAGATGCCACAGATTCACTATTTGCCTTCTCTGTGCTACACTGTTTTCCCCGTGACCCCTCACACCATGTGTACTAAACATGATACCCCTCAATCCCCTTCTCCCAACCTCCCACTCGCCCTCCCACACCCCTCCCCTTTGGTAACCACTAGTTTCTTCTTGGAATCTCTGAGTCTGCTGTTATTTTGTTCCTTCAGTTTTGGGTCATTGTTATACTCCACAAATGAGGGAAATCATTTGGCACTTGTCTTTCTCCGCCTGGCTTATTTCACTGAACATAATATCCTCCAGCTCTGTCCATGTTGTTGCAAATGGTAGGACTTGTTTCTTTCTTATGGCTGAATAGTATTCCATTGTGTATATGTACCACCTCTTCTTTATCCATTCATCTACTGGAAACTTAGGTTGCTTCCATATCTTGGCTATTGTAAAAAGTGCTGCAATAAACATAGGGGTGCATATGTCTTTTTGAATCTGAGAAGTTGTATTCTTTGAGTGAATTCCAAGGAGTGGGATTCCCAGGTCAAATGGTATTTCTATTTTGAGTTTTTGGAGGAACCTCCATATCACTTTCCACAATGGTTTAACTAGCTTACATTCCCACCAGCAGTGTAGGAGAGTTCCCCTTTCTCTGCATCCTCACCAGCACTTGTTGTTCTTAGTCTTTTCGATGCTGGCCATCCTTACTGCTGTGAGGTGATATCTCATTGTGGTTTAAATTTGCATTTCCCTGATGATTAGTGATGTGGAGCATCTTTTCATGTGTCTGTTGGCCATGTGAATTTCTTCTTTGGAGAACTGTCTCTCCATATCCTCTGCCCAATTTTTAATCAGGTTATTTGCTTTTTGGGTGTTGAGGCATGTGAGTTCTTTATGTATTTTGAATGTTAACCCCTTGTCAGATATGTCATTTACAAATATATTCTCCCATACTGTAGGATGCCTTTTTGTTCTGTTGATGGTGTCATTTGCCATACAGAAATTTTTAGTTTGATGTAGTCCCATGAGTTCATTTTTGGTTTTGTTTCTCTTGCTCGAGGAGATGTGTTCAGGAAGAAGTTGCTCATGCTTATATTTGGGGGATTTTTGCCTATGTTGTCTTCTAAGAGTTTTATGGTTTCATGACTTACATTCAGGTCTTTGATCCATTTTGAGTTTACTTTTGTGTATGGGGTTAAACAGTAATCCAGTTTCATTCTTTCGCATGTAGCTATCCAGTTTTGCCAACACCAGCTGTTGAAGAGGCTGTAATTTCCCCTTTGTATGTCCATGGGCTTGCTTGGATCTTTTACACCCAGTATTGGACTGCAGTGTAACAAAGCCATATAGCTGGCCATTCATTAATGCATCTGGAAGGAAGCACCAGCTGAAGCCCCCCTGAAGATGCAAACGATGCTGGGAAGATGAGCAGGGGGTCCTCGGTGCTGCAGAAGAAGGCCTTCCTCTGTAGATACACGCAGCTCAGTCACCATTCACATTCAACTACTAAGCAAAGAATTGTCCCTGATATATTAGGCTCCCTGCAAGCCTGCTTGCCACAGACAATACCCAACATAAAGCCAGTGAAGAAAGGAGGTTACATCAACGGAAAAATGTCCCCCGCTCCTTCCATGATGAATTGTGGCAGGCTGATTTCAGCTACATTTTTCCTTGGTCATTTCCCTAAGAATTCACATTTAACAGCCCCTGGAAGCTGGGGAAACAGAGGAGAAAAAGCTCCATATAATCTTAGTTCTATGCTATTCATAATGAAAATCACTGTTAATTTAGAGTTTGACAGCTGTGGTGCATTTGTAAGTCCAGGGCAGCTGTCATCAGCACTCCAGCTTATTTTTCAAACAGATGTTTAATGTGACTTTAGTGTTATTGCCAATTTCTGAGGAGAAAGGGGGGAAGCAGAAACAGAAATAATCATTACATTCCTCATTTGGTTTCCTTTCAAAATATAAATGGGCATGATTAACGATGACATCAGAATTGCTCTAATTGCAGTTTGGGGTGCAGGACCTGGTAGCTAGCATCTCCCACATGGTCCAAAGTCCATGTTTTTTTTGAAAGTCAGAGGCTGTTTTGTGATAATTGCCCCCAGACTCTGAACAAAGTCCCAGCTCCCCAGAAAGGCCTTCCAGGGTGCAGACAAAACTGGGGAGTGGTGAAGGATGAGTGACTGGGCCACACCCCAGAAAAAAGCTGCGGATCCATGTCTTGTGGCTGTGGACTCAGGAAGCCAGCAAGAGCAGACAGGCAGAGCCCTTGAAATGGTAGCCAGGCTCTGCCACTCACTCTTACATAGCCACCGTGCTCATGTGGCTCAGGGAGCTGGTGGCTTTGTGCATGCTCACCGTGTGCAAATCAGTCTCAATGTATAAAATTAAACACATCTGTGGCTCCACGTAGAAATCTGATGAGTCAGAATGTACTTGAGCAGGCCCTGCTGTTCCAGTCCACATTGCTTGGAGGAATCTTCCTTCACACCAGCTGTGTTGCTAGGTGAGCCCCTTTCCCAGCTCTGGTTTCTCTACAATTGCTTTTTTGTGTTTGGCTTTCTGTGGTCTCACTTGGCTTTTACTTTGTGCTGCCTGTCATGTGTCCAGTCAGTGGCCCTCAGTACCTCTTTGGCAATGCCTTTGTGGTGGGGATGCTGTATGCAGTAACATAACCTATTGCTCATCTCTGTACTTGTTTCTTTGTATACTGAGATGGAAGGCACACCTTGCCTTCTTCCCTGGTCAACAGCTGTGATATGTGCTGTGCTAAAGAAGACTCCACCCCAAGGAACAATTTAGCAGATAATCTGAATCCCAGCTCTTAAGTCATGGTTTGATAGAGGAATGATCCTCAGCCTTAACCAACTAGTGCTAGAAATAACAGGATGCTCTAAATGGAATCACAGATGTGGATTCTAAGGGTCAAGACTCCTCAAAGGTAGCCCCCCATATTTTTAAATAGAAAATATATTTGTAGATTATTAATTAAGAACTACTTCTCCCTTAACTACAGAAATACCAGGCTTCTACCAGGTTGACCACCCAAGAACTGTGAGAAATCTTTACGCAGTATTACACGTATCAAAAACTCTTGGCTCTTGACACCCTCGCTATTCACCTGGGTCTAGACTATGGATCTATTCTTCTGGTGGCTTCTCCCTGACCTTTGCTCCCTACTGGAGCCCATTCTTAATATTCCACATCACAGCTAAGGCTCTGAACAGTGGTTAATAAGATGTTGTTGGAACCTGGAATGTGCCAGAAGGAATTATAACAGAGAACCTACGTAACTGGCTTATATGTTTTGCTGCTCTTAGGGCCCAGAAGCTCATCCTTGGGGGTTCCCTGCTCTCACCCTTGGCTGGCACCAGGCTCTCTGCCTAACCTCTGTGGCTACTTTACTTGCCCTCAAAAGAATGCCCCTGTAGAAGTCCCAGTTGCCCCAAATTCAAGAGCCAGTGCTCCTCTGGTCTAGTTTGTTTGGCAGTATAGTTACAAAGTGGAGTCCCAGGTCAGGTGGCCTGAGATTGAGCTCTGGTTCCACCACTTACTAATGATGCCAGGCAAGTCATTTTAAACTCTTAGCACCTCAGTTTCTACCCATGCAAGATGGGGATAATAATAATAGTACCTACCCCCTAGGGTTTCTGTGTGGATTAAATGGGTTAATATAGAGAGGGTATTCACAGTGGTATCTGGCTTGGAATAAGCTCTGTAAATGGCTATATTACTGTTGTTGCTTTATTTCTGCAATGAAGTGAAGATCATCACATAGATGTTTCTAAGACAAAAGAATTTGTTCACTCCCAGAAGTGAATTCCAGTTTTTGGCACTGAGAATGAAAACTACAGTTGTAAAGATGGTTTTTTGAGCTTCAAAACTATTACATTTCCATCTCACTGGATCTCCTTTCCTTCTGCTTGCTTGCCTCTTGCTAATTCCCATAAAGAATATGAAGTGGTGTTAAGAAAAACATAAAACAAAATAGTCATGTTAAATTTAAAAAATCAAGACCAGGGAAAATTAAAATTAAAATACATCAAAACAAGACCATGCACAAATATCCATAGGCTCTAAGTTCAATAGTGTTGCAAGAATAACATATTATAACCCATTAAATAACATGGAAAAGCAGAGGTCTGATATAGAGAAATACATTCGCCAATTTAATAAGTAAATAGGTAAGTTTGATAAGGAACAGAATATTTATATATTCTCAAAGTATTTACCCTCAAAATCCTTGATAACTGCAAAGAGAAAACCTGGAACTTTTGAGTGGAGAAGTCCAGCAGACACCAGTAATGGGACAAACCTGCATTTCAATCAAGCTATCTGACAGGATGCAATAAGAATACAGCTTCACTTCTATGATATTCCTGCTAAAGGCACGTAACCTGAATCTAATCCTGAGGAAACATCAGGCAAGCTCAAACATTACATAGAATTACTGACATGTAATTTTCAAGTTTCAAAGTCAGAAAAGTCAAGGAAAGACTGAGGAACCATTCTAAATCGAAGGAGACCAAAGAGATGTAAAATCCAAGTGCAGCATTGTGATTTTAAACCAGATCTTTGGCAATAAAGGGACAACTCAAGTGGAAACTTGAATAGGGTTTGAGGATTAGGTGCTTGATGTTAATTTCCTAAATGTAATGGTTGTATTGTGGTTACATAGGAGACTATCATTTGGGAAATATGCAATAAAGTACTCAGGGTGACAGACATCATGTCAACCCTTACTCACAAATGCTTGAGGGAATAAAAAGTCCTTGGTGCTGTTCTTGTAAGTTTTCTTGGGGGTTGAAATGGTTTCAAATGAAAAAGACTCAGTAGGTGGTGGGGTGGAAGGGAAAAGAGAAGAGCTGTCTCTTCCCTTCTCTTCTATCTCATTTTTCTCTTTGGCTTCTCCCTGGCTTCTTACTCTCAGAAGGTTGAGCTAAGTGTGGATGAGAGGACATTGGGTTAAATTGAGGAGACAGGAAAGGACTGGCCAGTCCTGAGAGCTGGGCTGAGTTCATTTGTTCCTTAATTCCTTCACATGGCACCATCGGTCCATGCCAGGCACTGAGGATGCACAGCTCAGCAGAGAGCTTGCAGAATGGTGGGGAAACAGACCAGTCAGTGGGCAGCAACTACAGGGCTGGGGTAGGCAGAAACCCAGACTAATCTAGGGTGCTGTAGACAGTCCAAAGAGCACAGCTTGCAAGCCGACAAAAAGGCAATAGGGGAGATAGCACAGGGGAAACAGCATGGGGGACTGCCCCCAGGCCAGACCAAATAGGAATGTTTAAGGACCTGCATGTAGGTCCTGGTGGTGGAGCAAGGAGTACTGTTAGGCAGATGTGGCTCAATAGATCTGACTTGATTTTCCTTCTCTTTATCCTTTCCTTTGCCCAAGCAAAGTTCCTTCTTTGGGCATTCAGTTGGGTATTGCTATAATTAAATAACAGTAAAAATGATAGCTAAATCTCTATTATATTCTATTGAAGAACTTTTTAGAAGGCATGCAAGAAGGGTTAAAAGCAAAATTTTTGATATATAAAAAAGCAAAACCTTTTAAATATAGCTTTGAAGCAAGGTGTGATTTTTGAATTTGGTGAAAAGGGGGTGCTTTAAGAACCAGAAACAGAAAACAACATAAAGAGAAGTCTTGTTTTGCCCCTAGTGGGAACTGACTATCTCTTGGTGCCACACCCAGGAGTCAGACACACCACCCCACCCAGCAAGCTCTTCTGAGAGTAAGTAAGTGTGCTAACCTAGCAAGTGGCATGGAGCCCACACCACACATGGAAACACGACCATATATACATACACAAACATACATGCAGACAAGTATGTATGCAAACACACATTCACACACACAAAAATCTACATGCATACAAGCAAACATATATACAAAAAAATGATAGCTAAAATACGTGCCAACAGTCTTACAATGCAGATACTATTCTCCCATTTTCCAGAGAGGACATTGGGGCACAACTGCCCAATATCGTAAGTAGGAGAGCTGGTATTTGAAACCCAGACAGTCTAACTCCACAGCCCAAGCTTGTGATCTACCGCAGCATATGAGTAGATCTTCACTGAGGCTGAGTTCTCGTGAGGATTGTTTGTCTCTTACCAAGGGTGCTGCAGGCTGCCATAGTTCTCTAACTAGAGGGACAGTGAGGGGGGCAGGGGGTGCATCTTACCATGCAGGCCACCTCCCCGTAGCCCCCTCACTGCCTTCCCTTGCCGGCCCGGGGGGCAGCCACGTGAGTCCTCTCCCAGGACCAGGTAAGCCTGTGGCCTGGGTGGGCCCAGGGGGCAGCTGTACCTTGGGTGGCTGCAGAGCCAGGGCAGCTCACAGTGGAGGAGAATAACAAAGGGCGAAAGCAAAGAAGAAAGGCTGAGGATCTGGTGCCAAGGGTCCTCAGTGGGGAAAGCAGTCACACAGGGAGAAATGGAGCACAAACTTAGGTCAAGGTGAGCAGTTTAGGATGGAAACTTAGAAGGAGGCAAAGGTGTAAAGGCCCCTTTGGTTGTCATGGCGTAGGTCGTGCTTGACCTCAGCTGGAAGGAAAGTCAGTGTATCTCTGACCACCCTCAACGCCGCACTACCCTACAGGACTCAGTTTTTCATTTGACAGACATAGTGAGCACTTACTCTGCGCCAGGCATGTGTGAGGTACAGGAGAGGGAAGAAGAGAGAACAGGGCTGAGGCACTGGCACGTGAATATTTATCTGAGAACCTGAAACGACCAATGTCTCTTTGGAGCAAGCCTGCATTCCCATTTTCACTTTGGCCCCTGGATCAAAGCCAGAAAGTGACAGAGAGCCGACGACTGGAGGCAGGAGGGGTGTGGGAGGGGAGAAGAGCAAGCTCCCCCAGCAGCCACTGCCTCGGCCCTCTCTAAAACAGCTCTTCAAAGAAGAGCCTGACTTCCACACCTCTCTGCCTATCACTTCAGATTCTGTTACTAATGGCATTTTTCAAGAGGGTTCTTGACTGACTGAAACATTGCATCAGGCAGTTTGGCCCTTGCAGACCAGCTCTGGGGTCAAAGTTGGAGTCCTGGGTCCACCCCGTCTGAGCCTGTTTTCCTCCCCACAAAAAGGCATTAAGGAGTGAAGGCATGGGAAGTGCCTCTACATTTTACAGTTTCAGATTTACAAAGCGCCTTCGCGATACCGTTGCCAAGGTTGACATCATCATCGTCATGGGAAATTGAGGCACAGAGAAGTATTGTGGTTTGAGCAGGATCACACAGACCCTGAGGGTAAAAGTTAAGGTGGAAACCTAGTCTTCACTTAAAACAGAAAGGATTTGCTGAGCTGTCTCATATTTTCCTTTATGAGGATCAAAGTGTCTGTATAACAATGGGGACACCTATCTAGACCATCTTTGCCCAGCAGCTTTAGCTTGGGATTTCCCTGTCACGTGGGAGTTGGAGAGCCCAGTGGGGAAAGATATGGGTTGTGGAGTCAAACTCACTGGGCTCCTACCCTAGTTCCACTACTTAAGAGTTATAAAAACTTGAGCAACATGCTTGGTCCCTCGGTGCCTCGGCTTATTTCATCTGCAAAGGAGATAAAAAGAGTACCTACCTCATAAGTGAGGGAATTAAGATAATCTTAGTGATTTTCAACCCTGGCTCCACATTAGAATCACCCGAGCAGCTTTTTAAACTCCCCAGTGTTCTGGCCTCACCTCTGGAGATCCGGATCTCCTTGGTCTAGGATGGAATCAGGGTGTCAATACTTTTTAAAAGTTCCCCGAAATGATTCTAAAGAGTAGACAGGGCTGAGAACCCTTGAGGTACGTGAAATGTTTGCTACTGAGTACCTGGCACATAACAGGCACTCAGTAGATGTTGATTATTATTGTTACACCAGCTCTGATGATGAAGTCCGGAGCTAACCCTGGTGAACCAGTACGAACATCCAGTGGGCCCCTGCTAGTGTGCAGTGCACTGTGGATAGGTACGGAGATGAACAAGGCAGAGTCTCTACTTCATAAGTGTTTAATGAACTCTGCTTGGGTAGAAAAGGCATGAATACATGAGAAGTTAAATGGCAACATGAGTTTTAAATTAGAAGGAAGAAATGAAGATAACATTTTTCAACGGCCTACTTTGTGCTAGGTGCTTTTCATACACTCACAAGAACCCCATAAAGCAGGTATTAACTCTGATTTGTAGAACAGAAAACTGAGGCTCAGGGCTGTAATTCACCAACTACACACTGAAGAGGTTGATCCAGGATTAAACCTGATCTGCCTGACTGCAAAGGCCTTTCCACTGTACCGTGTCTTTACCGTGCTGGTTTCATGGTGATTATAAAGAAATTAAATAGTAATGAACTAATTAGAATTTAGGTTTAAGTCTGTTTTTATGTATGTATGTATCTGTCTCTGTTATTCTGTGTATCTATCATTCCATCCTCCATCCATCCTTCCATCCTTCCTTCCTTCCTTCCTTCATTTCTTCCATCCATCTAATTCTGTTATCCAGCATGGCTGTAAAATAAGATTTTTGGTTTAATCAAATATTTTGGTTAGTAGGCCAGCCTTTTAGGGAATTTTAATTCTTCATTTTTCTGCGTAAATTTTTTAAAATTTGCATTAAGCTAAACAATATATCACATCCAGTAAACCACAGAGGAATAGGAGAGCTGAGGTTATGCTTTAAAGCATGCTAATGGTATCAGAGTGTTTAATATGGATTAACTACCAGTCCTAAATAGTAATACAAATAGAGGAAAACAAAATTAACATGATTAAATACATTCAGAGACTATTTATCCTGTTAATTGTGAAAATTTAGGCAACAGTCGGATGGCAGAGAGGCTTGCAGCTGCAGCTCCAAAATAGCTGGTCGTCCTCTCAGCTGTTGCTAATTAATGCCATTTTCCTAATAACAGTTTTCTGATAGCAGAGAGACAGTAGCAAGTCAAAACAACTTCATTTTTAGGCTGATGAGCCTTGACAACAACAACTAGAAGAGCCCAACAGGATCCAGATGGAACTCTTGCTAACTGTAGTTTTACATGTAGTATTTCTCATGCACGGCTGACCTTCAGTGCCGACAGTGGATCACACAAAGGAATGGGGCGCATGGGACAGCATGCAAGTCACATCATCACATCAGCCCCAGTCATACTGCGTCCCAGAGGGAATATGCCACAGGCTCCAGAGAAGAGCGGGAAAGTGCTCTGAACAAACGTCCATTACTCTAGACTTCAGCCTGTCTGTGAAACTGACTCGTTTTCTCTTCGTTTGTCTAACATTTTTCTTTCTTAAAGACAAAATTCAGGGGCCAGTTTGTACCATTCAACTGCAGAACTCTTGCTGGGCAGAGTTAGCAGGAAAGCAAGCAACCCAGAAATAGCCAGCATCCCTCATGTCCAACCAATCTATGGTCACCTTTGGCTCATGTATTGATCTCCAGTCCAATCATTTGCAGTTAATAGACTTAACTGAAACACGTTGCCCAAATCATAACAATTTATGTATCAAAGAACTGGTTTGGCCTTCCTAAGGAAGGTACCAGACACATGGAAAGTCAAGTTTATTTGCTTATTCTACTGACATCCAGTATAGTATCATCTCAAACTAGGCTGGCCAGTGCCATTAGCCTCTGGCTGTGAAGGATTCCTGGTCATCTCTTAGGCAGCTTAACAGAGAGGAATCCAAGTCAGTAGGAAATTGAATTATAGATTTTTCAAGACCAGCCATGTCAACGCAAAAGAAACACTGTGTATACTGATGAATTTGGAGGCAGGGGGTTTAAATACAGTGCTAAGTGTCACTACCAAAAGATTGTTACCAAATATCCTCCTAGGATAAGGGTTCTGCAAATTCTCTTTCTTGAAATGTGTCTTACTTTGTATCAGAAACATCCTTGACATGGAACCATCCAAAAAACTAGGGAAACGTATATCCCTATCTGATGGCACAAATTCATCTACTTGCAAACACAGAACAAAGCATCAACCACCATGGCACAGACCCTGGGAAAAGTTTGGTCTTTGGAGGCACCACACTGTGAGAGTCCAGCTTGGAGGACGTCTGTTGTGCAGCCCTGTGGAGATGGTGACCATCTGGTTTTACTCTTACTCCCTTACAGGGACAAGGAAATCAAAGTCTCCCCACCCTCCCTCTCTTTCCATGTCCACATGACTTCTAGCCCTGCTTGTGAAGGTTCTAAGCATTTCCTGGGGAGACATGCTCTCAAGTTCAACTCTGTCTCTCTGAGACATGCAACATGTAAATATGATTACACTATCACCTTTAGGATAAATACTTTTATTGATTTGTTGGGCTTTAATTTATTGCTTGCCTACTTGAAGAGATAAAGATTTGTAGTACCTTCTTTAATATGGATAAGAGGCTCCAGAAACACTCTTAAGTCTCCCATCTCAAGCATTAGTGAAATTTTTAAAATTTGACATAAAAAAAACTCAGTCCTTTGCTTTCTACTCTGTCTTAAAATGAGGTCTCATTATTTTCTCTTTCACATTTTCTTACCCAGAAAATTAGAACTCTTGACTTCCTTATTTTCTTTCTTTTCTTGCATTCCTTTCTTTTCCTCCCTTTCCTTCCTCCTCCCTTTATCTCTGAAATATTTTCCATGAGGAAGGCTAGAAAACATGACAAGCCACACACGGGTTTGGCGGCTTCCATGTGGTCTCATGTTATTGCCCAGAACTCTGAGGGGGTCCAGTAGAACCGTGACTTACCTCTGATGAGTTCATGTGACATAAGGATGAGGCCAGATGCTACAACAGGGGTGCAGATGTTGAAAAGAAGAAACGTGGTATATATCTGGAATGAGTCAAAACTGAAAGGCTTATGGGTATCTTTTTTTGAAGGGTCAACTCAAGCAAGGGATGAGCAAGTGGAATGCCTAGCACATTCAGAAACTGTCTGTTCCATAAAGTTCTGTCCTTGATTTAACCTCCTTCTGGCAGACATACTGTCACCCTGCCAATTCCCAACACTGTGAAGGGATTTTTAATTCAATCCGAGTGGTTCCTTTCTAGAACAATGGTTGCCATCAGCCAAACTGCCTAGTGTGAACAAAGCTAATTAGACTGAACTGGCCTTTATGCAGTGGGAGATGTTTTGTGAGTCAGACCTATCACTACTGGGTGTTCACCCAGCGTTCTGGGTGGTGCTACAAATACAGAGGAACTTACGATCTTGGACATACAGTAGGCAACGTTATGTGTTGAATATAAAACAGCTGAATTACAGCAGCTGGTGTTGGAAAAACTGGACAGCTGCATGTAAGAGAATGAAACTGGACTACTGTCTAGCCCCATACACAAAGGTAAACTCAAGGTGGATCAAAGACTTGAATGTAAGTCATGAAACCATAAAACTCTTAGAAAAAAACATAGGCAAAAATCTCTTGGACATAAACATGAGCAACTTCTTCATGAACATATCTCCCCGGGCAAGGGAAACAAAAGCAAAAATGAACAAGTGGGACTATATCAAGCTGAAAAGCTTCTGTACAGCAAAGGACACCATCAGTAGAACAAAAAGACATCCTACAGTATGGGAGAATATATTCATAAAAAACGTATCTGATAAAGGGTTGACATCCAAAATATATAAAGAACTCATGCACCTTAACAAACAGAAAGCAAATAATCCAATTAAGAAATGGGCAGAGGACATGAATAGACACTTCTCCAAAGAAGAAATTCAGATGGCCGACAGGCACATGAAAAGATGCTCCACATCGCTAATCATCAGAGAAATGCAGATTAAAACCACAATGAGATATCACCTCACACCAGTGAGGATGGCCAACATCCAAAACACAAACAGCAACAAATGTTGGCGAGGATGTGGAGAAAAGGGAACCCTCCTACACTGCTGGTGGACTGCAAATTAGTTCAACCATTGTGGAAAGCAGTATGGAGGTTCCTCAAAAAACTCAAAATAGAAATACCATTTGACCCAGGAATTCCACTCCTAGGAATTTACCCTAAGAATGCAGCAGCCCAATTTGAAAAGGACAGATGCACCCCTATGTTTATTGCAGCACTATTTACAATAGCCAAGAAATGGAAGCAACCTAAGTGTCCATCAGTAGATGAATGGATAAAGAAGATGTGGTACATATACACAATGGAATATTATTCAGCCATAAGAAGAAAACAAATCCTACCATTTGCAACAACATGGATGGAGCTAGAGGGTATTATGCTCAGTGAAATAAGCCAAGCGAAAAAGACAAGTATCAAATGATTTCACTCATATGTGGAGTATAAGAACAAAGAAAAAATACTGAAGGAACAAAACAGCAGCAGACTCACAGAACCCAAGAACGGACTAATAGTTACCAAAGGGAAAGGGACTGGGGAAAATGGGCGGGAAGGGAGGGATAAGAGGGAAAAAGGGGCATTACGATTAGCAGATGTAATGTTGGGGGGGCACGGGGAGGGCAGTACAACTCAGAGAAGACAAGTAGTGATTTGGTAACATCTCACTATGCTGATGGACAGTGACTGTAATGGGGTTGGTGGAGGGGACCTGATGAAGGGGTAGTTTAATAATCGTAATATTGCACATGTAATTGTAAATTAATGATAATAAAATAAATTATATTAAAAAAAAACAGCTGAATTATAGGTAAAGTCAGTATATGAAAACACATCAGATCAACACACCTCAATGCCTCCTACATGAAAGGTGCTACACTGACTGGTAGAGGGGCTGCAAGGGGGCCACAAGTCCCCTTCCCTGGAAAAGCTAAGAACTCAGTAAGAAATATGAAATGTAAACAGAAGTTAAATGGTTAACACAAGATGTTACCCAGTGCCCAAATGCCAAATGAATGGTAAAGATCAGTGACATTCTAAAAACCCAGAGGAATACACTTCTGATGGTACTGGTCAGTGAGACTCTGAGGTGGCAGTGACATGGTGATAGATGAGTGGGGTGTGATTTGGCAGAGATGAGGCAGAAATGCATTCCTCGTTTATCAAGGAGCACGAGCAGAAACCGGGAGAGATCGTGGGACATACATTCTACACACAGTGGAAAGGCAGGGCTGAGTCCAGGGAGTTGGGAAGAGTTGGGGAGGCAGAGGCGTGGCAGCCTGGAGGGCAGCATATACCCTGGTGTTCAGGATTGTGCAGGTTTCACCAAGAGTTTGGACTGTAGTTGATATTTGAGAGGGGAACCTTTGTTCAGAGGATCTGCATGCACCAGACCCTGTGCTGGGGGGAGTGGGGAGAGTGTAGGTGAGAAATGAGAGCTTCAGGACCATGGCACCACTGCTGCCTAATGACCTGGGAAAGGAAGTGATAATGCGCTGCTGGAGGTGACTAAGCCCCTGACAGAGTGCAGGTAAACTAGATGGGTTGGCAAGGAGAAAAGGCCTATTAGGAGGTTACTGCAGTAATTGTACAGCAAATCCTTCATCTAATGATCTAATGGTTCGAGTGTGTCCTTAGGGTGGGAGTACATGGGACTCGGATGCATACTCACAGGCATGAAAACCTTGACTCCAAATTTAGAGCAGTCAGGAGATTCTAGAATCTCCTCCAAACAATGTGCATGCTTACAATTTTACATTTTCTCAGGTATTCAAGAATCCTCTGAAACCCATTCATGGACCATGAATCCCATAGCCACCCTTCTTCCAGTCCCTAAACCAGCCTAGATGAAGGAGCATCTCCCAACACACGGGTCTGCCACTGTACAGAAAGCTCCCATTTCCACAGCAGAAAACGCATGGTGACAGTCAGGGAGGCTCTTTGAGGAACAGAAAAGAAGACAGTGGTCTGTACATAAGGACCTTGTTCTGTTGCTTGAACTGTTTCCTTAAACCTGAAAGGACAATGCTGCCAGCCCTGGCTCACAGGAGCCCGCAGGAAGGGGAGATGGCCGAGGCCAGGGCAGAGAGCAACCTACTGCAGAGAGTATGACTTATGTGAACCAGCTGGGAGGGAGCTTAGGATGTGCCAGCATCTCCCCTGGCTTAGAAGCTGGGGCGATTGTGCGGTCACACCCATGCCATGCACGGAGCAGCAGGGACTCTGCCAGGAACACCTGAGAAACCCCACAGCAGTGGTCCGCTGCCTATTTCCTGTTCTCCAGCTGAGACAGGTTCTGTTTGGGCTCAGAGCATAGTCTGGAGAGAAAGCAGTTGAAGCCATGGGAGCTTGGAATAAAAATTCAAACTTCATCTTTAGGGAAAAAAAGTATATATCTTAGTTGGAGATTTTATTAAATGGAATGACAGTCATGCCATTTCACATATCTGCTATCATTCATTTCAGACCTAACAGTGGTTCTTAAGCTTTTCAAAGTCAGGAACCCCTTTGGGAAGCAGATGAAAGCTATGAACTCTTAACCCAAAATATGCACTTTTGTATATCACATAAAATTCCATCATCCTGAAACCCATCTGCAGACCCCAGATTAAGAATCCCAGGTTCAAAAAGCCTTGGTGAGGTCCTCTGCTAATTCCAAGCATGCAATGATGAGTACGACACAGTCCCAGGACTCAAGAGATTCACAGTCCTCTGAGGGTTTATGCATGTGAAGAAGCTAGAGGGGAAAGTGAGGCAGGTGCTGACAAGTAGCTTCAGAGTATGAGACATCATACATAGAATCATGGGTTCGATAATATTATCGAAAATGAGCCCAAATGTCAGTTGTCCCTCCATCAATGATAGGGCAGGTGCCAATAATCATGGTGTAAAATGCTGAATAACATGCTAAGGCTGATTTTTTATTTTAAAAAGTCATTTTTCAGAAACATCAAATACTATGTTTTTGTCTTAGGAGGAAAAGACTTTGTTGGCTTAAAGATGTATTGCAAGATATTGCTTTCACCCCAGGCTCAAAGAGTAGACATATATCTCTTTGCAAGGTTAAGAAATGCCATGGATAATTTAAGTCAAAGGGAGGAACCTATTAAGGGTCAAAAGATGCTGCAAAAAAAAATTGATAGGTTGGTTTAAAACAATTACAGGATCATGTGAAACCTTCATAAGAGTGTATATCAATAATACTTTAATAAAAATTATATTAAAAAAAACAACTACAGAAAAAGAGAAATCCTATTTACTACCCAGAATTGCCTACCTCTCAGAGCTCCCACAACTGGGACTATATCCTGCAGTCTGCTTATTTTGTCCATGTGGGTTTATTTAAGATTTTTTCCAACAGATGACAAATTTCCAGCCGGTGACCCAGCAGGTACCCTTAAGGGTTTCTACTGTTCATCAGCCTCAGCTTACAGGCATGTGAAAGCCTCCTCCAGAGAAAAAAGATTATTTCCCTCACCTGTATTTTCCTGATCAACTCCCACCCACCCCCCTTCCTTTACAGCCACATCTCTCTTGACACTGGATTACACTTGGAGGCCTGCTTGCTCTCTTCCTATTCACTGCAAGCAGGTATCTGTTTGGAAAGCCCCAGCAAAGATAGCATGGTTACCTACCCACTAAATCCAGGCCTTCTTTAAGGACTCATCTGGAATGTCCTTCTCCAAGACTCTTCTGATCAAAGCATCCCTGCCCCACGCCCACCAAAGTCCTCCGGGGGCCTCCAATCTCCTGGCCAACTGTATGGGATCCACAGAACCTGCTCTGCTTTACCTGTTGAACTGCCTTCATCTGCATTCCCACAAGACTTGGTTTCCAACACTTAGGCATGCTTTTGAGAACAGTATTCATTAGAAAACTTGACTAACAATAGCTTCAACAAACAAAGGTTTACTTCTCTCCAATAAACAAGAAGACCAGAGGTAGGTGACTGCTGGTTTTGTTTCAGTGGCTAAATGAAATCAGAGCCAGAGTCTCTGTGACATTTTTCCTGGCGTTTTTCTCATGGTCACAGAATGGCTGCCTTGTTTCATATTGTGTTTGTTATCAAGGCTGGAAAAAGAGGGGCAGGCCAGGATGTATCATTATTTTCTTTTATCTGGAAAGCAAAACTTCCTTAGAGGGTCTCTCCTCCATCATACAAACCTCCCCTTCTGTCACTGAGGCTACATGTGGTCACATGCCCCCATTCCCCAGTTGCAAAGAAGGCTGGAAAAGTGGGAACAGGACTGTGGTGACTGGCTTACTGGTACTAACTCCTCCCCTCCCCCCACCAAAATAAGGGCTCGGAAAATGTGGAAGATGGAAGGAGTGGATACTTGGTAGACTCTAATACTTGCTATGCAGCACCCTGACACATCAGAGTACATCTCTCTCTCATCAAGCTGTCGACTATTTGGGGTCACACAATGTCTTTCTTGTTCATCTTTGTACCTCCAGTTCCTCACACAGCTTTGTGGCTCCTTGTCTGCTAAACGTGAGTATCTGTCTGGTTTTAGTGCTTCTCACATCTGAAGAAGTTCTTTTAAAAGATAATCCAGTTTTATTCTTTCTTTTTATATCTCTCATATGATAAGAAAATCAATTCCTCATTATTAATTTTTTATTGTTTTTTGGGGGGGTGAAATTTAAAGCGCTAGAGTAATAGGACTGACAAAATTAATGATAAAGATTAGGTCTGTAATTGGACGATAATCAGAGAAAATGGAATGATGATAAGCTTTTTATCCCCAGGGTCACTATAAGAAGAAATACACTGAGCGCTAAAACTAGTGTTCCCTGTAATTCTTGTTAAAATCAGAACCAGGGCTTTGTAGATGTAACTTTGTTCAATGATGTGACTCAAGAGCTCCAGTAAGCCAATGATCAGACCAGGCTGGGAATGGATCGTAATCTGGCTAAGAACCTAACTGACCTCTTAGCCAGGTTCTGGTTATAACCTGAGCTGTATGTGTACATGTGTGGAGGTGGTGCCCAGATTCAGCTCTGGAGGGACCACGGAGGGTGGACCTGCGGCTGTAACTGCCACAAAGAGCCCATCCCGGTCACAGACTCAGCCACGGAGACTCCAAGTCCAGCTCTAGTGCCATCTTTCCAGGAACTTATCCTGATGACCTCATCCCTACCAATAATTCCCCCAATTCCACCTCTCCCTTCACTGTGTCCCAGCCAGAAATGGCCTTCCACCTCTGAGTCACCACAGCACTTGCAAATGACTCTCCATTCGGGATTCTAACATATGTGTTCCAAGAGTCATTTGGGAATGTCTTGTCTTAGAGTGTGGCGGCCTTCCACAGACACAATTTCTTTAGAATAACATGATCTGGCCCTCATCTGGACTAGGATCTCCTTACTGGAAGGTACATTTCTTATTTTTTTGAATTTTCAGCCCCTAACAAAGTGTCTGACACACAATAAGTGCTCAGTAAATGTTTTATGGATGGGTAATAATTAAGCAGGAATAATCTTGTAGCAGCTACCAGAATTGCTTCTCTGCAGTAATGGTAGATGACCATCCAGTCTGAATCTATAGTTTTATGACCCAGGAATAGTTTGTGACCTTCCTGGCAGGCACCCGTGGAGTTCTCAGGTGTGCTGTTGATAGAGGCCTGTGGATAAGCTCTCACTCACCTCCTCCCATGGGCACGTTACCGTAGGCCACCATGATGCCTGTGAACGGGACACAGCTCCATGTCCTGAGGTCCACCTAAAGCCATGTCAAAGATTGGTAGAAGTTTGGATCATGGAATGTGCCCCGCCCCTGTAAATATTTGCTAGTTAACATGAAACAGTGGTCAGGTTAGTATCTGGCATGTTTGTGATGTAAAAAAAGTCAGATAACCTCAGTTCCTGATGATATTACCATTACTATGACTCTGATATTTATTCCGGGTCCTCCCAGAGAGTTGTTCTTTCACTGGTAGAAGGAAGTAATATTACTGGTTATAAGCTGAATCACTTCCATGGAAAACATCCCTGATACCATACACAAACTTTGTAAAGCATTCCAAGAACTATTCAGTAATAGCGATTTTACTGGAATTGGGAAGAGGGTTGGTAAAAATAGTCTGGAGACCACAAACTTCAGCTTCCTTTTGCCTATTCATGATCTCTGCTTGAAGCAGCTGACCAGGACGTTACCCTCACTCCCCACTCCAAAAGCCAACGAGAGAGACCTGATATCAATCATAGTAATAGCTATGGTTTATTAAGTACTTTTGTATGCAGGCACTGTGTTAGGGGCTGGTGATTTAACAGCAACAATAATGGCTACCATACCCTGAATATATTTACTTTATACAGCGTGCATGGAGTAAGGACCATACATGAATTATCTACAGGGTAGTAACGCAGCCACTGGGGATCCATATAAATTTCTAAGTCACTTAATGGCCTGATTTCTCCCAAGTCCTTTGGTTTCTGATGTCTCCCTGTCCTTTTTTGATGAAAGCAGGTCTCCTAGGCCTTTTCAGCATTAGACAGCATACCCACAACTTTGTTAGCAAGTTCTGACTTTATCCCCAAGAAAAAGGAATGGCAAGTGAATAAACCCTTCAGACAGAAAAGGACCAAGCATCTAAAATATTCAAGATGGCATTTCTGGAAATGTTCCACTTCAGGTTTAAAAGAAAACTTTTAAAAACGATTAGTAAGTTACTTTGAACCTCAATATTCCAAAGTTTGAGAAGCTAGTGTACTGAGAAATTTAATTTAGATTTCCTTAACATGCTCTCTCGTGATAAGAGAGCATTCAGTGTATCAGTCTATAAATGCTATGCAACAGGACTGCCAAACTGCAACACAGAATAGGAGAAATTTGTCATTTTGAAATGCTAAGGGAATTCTTACTAACAGCTTTCTCATCTTGTAAAGCTATTATTTTTCTGAACTGTAATATGATTTATAAATCTCAGCTGAGTTTTATACTTTTGATGGGAACAGACTCAAAATGAAATGCATTTTCTCAGAATATAAAATTCTTTCAGGAATTGACCAAATGAGGAATAAAAAGAAACATTTTCTGCAACCAAGCATACCCAAGTGTTGGTCTCTGCTGGCCTATCTGTTGATGAATATTGGTCTTCAGGGTTCTGGGCTCAGCTTGACTCTCTTCCAGTCCGTACACTTTCCTTGGGTGACATCAGCCACCCCAAAAGCTTCAGCGCTTACTTCTGCCTCAGTGACTGCCCAGCCCTCACATCTCCCCTGAGCTGCAGGTGCCTAGGTCTAACCACCCCTGAACAGACCACAATCATGCCTGATGGCTCAATCTCAAATTCTCTCCTTATCCCCAAACCCTGTTCCTTCTTGAGTCCCAGTACTAATGATACTAACATCTGTAGAAATAAGTAAGAGACAGTTCTTGCTCTCTGAAAGCTTATAATCTAGCACTGGAGATAGAAAAAAGCAGGTTAATAAGTGCTGTGGTAGGAGATGCCCAAGAGGCTTTGGCTCTCACAGGAAAAGCACCCAATCAGGAAATCAGTCTGAAGGAAATAACATCATAGTTGAGTAGGAGTTAGGTAACTGAAGTGTGTGTTTTTGTGTATGTGTGTGTAGAGTCATGAGAAAACACAGAAGATGTCCCATGGAAAGAGGCCCAGGGCATGAAATCATGAAGACAGTTACAGGATATGGCTTGGAGTACTCAGGAGGTATTGGATAGAGATGAAGGCAAATCACCAGGGCCAGATCAGAGCAAGCTTTGTATCCCACGGTTTATCTGCCCAATGGTTGAAATTCAAAGGGCATGATCCAGAGGGTTGGCCAAGCATGAGTATGGAGATGCATGCTCAGGCTTTCCATGGCGAGCATTAAGTGATCAGGACCCAGGCTCCAGGGAGACCCACCAAAGTCTCAGCTCTCCACTGTGTGCTCCATGAGATGCCAAAATAGATACAAGGGAAATCAATTTGAGGTCACATTTCATAATAATACAGGGCAAATGTATTTTTTATACATCATCATCTTTAATCCTTACAACCACTCTGAGTGTAAGATGATGGACTTTGGAGCCAGACAAGGGAAACGTCAAACCTTGGGCACATTACTTAACCTTGGGCATGCACCACAGTCATCCTCACCTGTAACATGTGGCTGAAAATAAGCCATGAATGCTCATCTTAATCCCTTTGAAAACAAGAGCATTTTGATAAGTTTGTCAAACTTGACCTAAACTGACATGAAGCTATTTATAGTTTTTATTTACTCTGTTGGCATGGATATTCTCACATTTTACTAAAGAATATTGATGAGCTTGTTAATGGTATATTGGCATCTTAACTTTATAATATCTGAAAAACTCTGAATTCAGAACCACATCTAACCCAAGGGTTTTAGCTGAGGAATTTGAGGACTTGTAGTATATGTGAAGCATAAGATAATACAGTAATGTAGTGAAAGGGCCTCCCAAGCACAGTGATTGGCACATAGTAAGGGCTCAGAAATTACAACTATTATCAAAGAGGGAGCGAGTCACCTTAGATATTATAAAACAAGGCATGAAGGAAATGGAAACGTCTTATAGGAAATACATGTTTTCTGTTGCTGGTCCACTGAAGTTTTACAAAGATATTTTTTGAAAATTTGGAGGTGATTTAACTTTTTTCAGTGTGATCATGACTTTAAATCATAGGCTTTTCCATTGTTCTCTCATTCACCACAGGAGGAAGAAAATTCAGAGTACTTGTTACAGATGCTAACAAAGGCAAGTTCTGGGAGATTCTGAGAGGGAACAGCAGGCAAGGACCTTGTTGAGCAGAAGAGGTGTTCAGACAAGGGCAATAAATTTCTCAAAGTCTGGAACCCAGGGAGCATGGTGTGAAATGGCAACAAATGAAGCCAGAGGAGTTTGGGGGGGATATTTTACAAAGAGCCTTGAATGCCATGGTAAGGTTGTATTTTACCCCATAGATCAGGGGTTTTCACAACATTTTAGCAAGATAATTTTATTGAAACAAAATTTGGTTTGCATGAGAGCTCTGTACACTGCAACCACACACGAACCCATTTTTACTCTATGGCACAATTACTTTTAAAAGATCAAATCTGATCATCCCACTCCTCAAGACACACTCGTCAAAGATATCTACTTCATCAGTCTTGGAGTAAAATGTCATTTTCGTGCAGGCTCTGAGTAATGTGGCCCTGCCTACCTCCCCAGCTCACCTCACACCACCTCCCTGGCTTACCACTCGTAGGTTCTCCAATGAGCCATGACCTCCCCACCTCAAGGATCTTACAAAGGATGTCTCTCCTTTGCTTCTCCCTCCCACTTGCCTAGTTTCAAAGCCCAGCCATCTTTTCTAGGGGTAGCCTTTCCTGGTTTGGTCAGGACCCCCCATGTTATACTCTTCCACTTCCTGAAGAGGTCTTCATTCAGCACTTGATCGTGGTTGGATTAAATGTAGCTGAGGATTTACTTGTTTGATGCTTTCTCCCCAGTATGCTGTCAACTTTGAGAATGGGAAGTAGCCTACCTGTCTTGTTCATGACAGTGTCCCTGACCAGTGTCTGGCCATTAAGCAGACCTCCACTCCAATAACTCTTTGTTAAAAATATACCAGTAAATACAACAGGACTTAAAATGGGAGAGGTGGCCACTTTGGTTGAAATGGGGATGGAGCCTTTGGTTAAATTAAGAATGTGGGGTCTGGGGTACTTCCCACTAGGTCTTTTACTGCCCTTCATGTGGGTCCCTGAGGCACTTCTGGGTAGGGAACACTCTATAAAGCACTGTGCTAGATGATGGAATGCTCTGATTAACAAAAGGCTTTGTGATTTGGCTTTGGAGTGAGTGTTCTCAACAGTGTTTTCTTGGCCTGAGGAAACTTTCTACTTGATGGTTGACAGAATGGATAAATGATCAAAGTACCTTTGTGTAGACAGGAAGCATATTTCAGTCATTTATTTCAACATCTCATCTCTCTTGTGTGAGGAAAAACTAAGACATCTGTAGGCTGGTCTGAATGTTATTATTTTGTGCAAGACTGGTTGTGGAATAGACATTTCTTTGGAAAGTCATCATGGCCCAGGCCCAGACCATCCGGAAAACTGTCTCTACTCTGCAGATCCATGCACACATGGGCTCATTCCTGGGTCAGAGATCATGTGACACAGGGCAGATCATGTGACTATCACTCCTTCAGTGAGGTCAGTGGTGGCGGATCCCTTTATCTATTAACTAGAGCAAATCAAAGTAAAAATTACCTTTTGATTGAGTAGCATTGCTGAAGAAAATCAATAGAAATGTCCCAAGATCCATTTGCACTGTCTCCATGTTAAGTGTTGCAGACTTTAAAGTTATTAGAATACTGGGTTTCAGGATCCAATCTCTGAGAAGCCAGTTGAAAATAAACAGCAAGAGTAGGTTAGAGGAGAAATAGCATATCTATGCAATCCTAGATTAAAGAGAAAATACGTGCTGGCCAAAAGTAAGTCATTTCTAACCTCAAAATATTCTTTCCAAATTCTAAGATCATGTGTTTGACGTGTTTAAAAGAGAGATGTAACAACTGAAGTTGTCTTTGTTCAGAACGTAGGAGACAGTTTTGTCTAGACTTTAAGGAAAGATAGAGAATGACATTTTCAGAACAAATCAAGATATATTTTTAAAATCTTTCTTCCTCTTCAGGAAGAGGGTTTGACATGCTTTTGCAGTTTGAATTTGGTAGATCTATAAATGGCCTCAATATTTGATGCAAAACTAAAGTAAAATGAACCATTGAGAAAGCTTTTGAAAATGCTGTTAGTTCATTTTCTTACCTTAACAATAATATTATTACCACCAACAATAACACAATAACTAGTATTTGTCGAGTGGTTTCTAGGTATGTTGCTGTGCTTTTGATATACACTTTCTTACTGACTCTCAGAGCAATCCTGTGAGGTAGGTATTATTATTAAGGCCACTTTTTTCCCAATGAAGAAACAGGCACAGAGAGTTGGGGTGACTTACCCAAAGCCACATGAGTAAAGGTGGCCAAACAAGGATCTCACATCCCCAAACCGTCCTCCTCACCACTGTACTGTGTCTCCTTTCCCCACAGGGCCAGCATTGTACAGAAACGCATCATTTATTTTCAAGACGAGGGCTCTCTGACCAAGAAACTTTGTGAACAAGGTAAGAACTACAGGTGGGGAGGGTCAGAAATATGGAAGGCAGCTCCTTCAGTCCAACGTAAGGTGGTTGGGCACTCTGAGTTCTGCCGGGTTCTGCTTCCTCACGTAGCTCTGGTTTTTAATCCGGCTGCATGCTGTGGATAATTGGATCTACCTAAGCTCTCATTACTCAGCTTGATTCCCTGGGTAGAAGATAATGTACCTTATATTGGTGTCCTCTTATTTTTGTGAAACAGTGATTATTCTGAAGAGGTTCCTTGGAATAATTCACATGGACTTAATTAAAGAACACACAATTGTGTGCCTTCAAGAACTCTGTAATGGTTCTCTGGAATACTCATCAGCAAGAGCTTGTGTAGCCCTAGGGCAGTATGGGGGCAGGGAGGATTTTCTTCAGAAGAGACCAGAGGGAGATAGGGTTGCCAAGGGAGCACAGACCTTGTGTTTCCACCACATTCAGAGATCTGGTTCTTAGATTTGCCAGTTGATCAGTGCTCTCTAGGTGGGTTAAAGGCATTCTAACAAAGCTCATGGAGACCAAGTAGACAAAGATCTAGCCTGGGTTTGAGTCCTGCCTCTACTCTTCCTAACCATGTGACTTAATGTAAATAAAATAGTACAGCATCTCCTTAGCACATAGTAAATGCTATATACAGGTGTTAGGTATTGTTATCTACATCTGAAAACTTGTTTATTAATCTACCATAAAAAGTTAAGACCTTAAACATCTGAATGTGTTTGAAGTCATTAGAGAATGAAATAAAAATAGAAAATGTTCTCTAATTATGCATCTCAACTATCTAATTTCTATTCATTTTGCAGAATTTTTATTTGCATTTAGAGCAATCAGCATTTTGAGATGAAATAATCCTCTCCAATTCTAGTAAATCATAAATGTCTGAAGAAAAAAAGGTTAAAAGGGTCTTCTGAGAAAATAGTAATAATGGCTAATACTTTTTGAGCGCTCCCTACATTCCAGGAACTATTCTGAGCACTTCACATACCTTAATCACGTAATGTGCACAACAATTTTATATGGTGAAGATCATTATATCATCCCTATTTTACAGCTGAGAAGCCTGAGACACAAAAAGTAGCTTGCTTAGCGTGAGGAAACTAGTGGTAGAGGTCAGGGTTTGGACCCAAAAGCTTGTGCCCTTAAACATTGCCTTTTTTTCAAAAGGATACCTCCAAGTTCAGTAGCTTGTGTTGTTGCCTTTGGTAGATCACAGACTACCAAAGCATAGATCTCCCTATGGGTAAGCTAGAGCAGAAACAAGGTCCTGTTTGGAAGATTGCTTGGAGAGCATGGAAGAAACAAAAGGAGAGGAGGCAGTTACACCCTGCATTAGGGTCATCCCTGTCATAGGGGTCAGAGAGCTAGAACTTGTGCACCAGGGGCCCTGGTGAGCTTCCAGGTGGGTATCACCACACATGGCTTTTGAGACTTCCCTTGCCTGTAGCTAATTGTATTTAATAATAATAATAGCTAATTTTTTTTAATGCTTAGTGTATTCCTGTTGTATTTAACTGTCCGCAAGTTCACTCAGCCTTTCTCCAAACATCTCAACAATTGAGGCTCTTGGTTCCTGAAGAACAACCCCATTCCTGTCCTGCCTCCATGAGGTGACGGCATGGGCCCATGGTTAAAGTTATGGGTTCTAGATCACACAGTACAGTCCACCTCTTGGTCTACATCTACAGATGGTTAATCACAGCTACTGAGCATGGTCTTGTTGGTGTGACTGTTAGAGGACAGCCATATTCCCAGATACGAGAGCTCTTAGGAGACACTTTGCTGTCACCTCCACATTCTGACAGCTGTCATTAAAGTGTGCTTTTCAAAGCCTCAGTCCTGATGTTATGCGAAGGCTTTGTCCAAGCTACAAATATGCTAAATTTTACAGATGCGGTGTTGATAAAATGGCATGAAAATCTCTATTTGTTTTCACTTCTAAAGCAGAGAGCCTATCAAAATCACTAAGCACATATATGGATAAAAAGGCCACTTTTCAAAGGTAATTGTGTGGATAAAAAAAAAAGGCTCAGAAGACCTGGGCTGTAGGTGATTAGGTGCAGTTAGAGGCGATCCCTGGAGACAGCAAACTCATGGAGAAATCCATCAATTAACAATGCAGATCATATTAAGAAAGTCTTTAATTTATACACAGATAGCAAAGGGATTTTTCTTAACTGTGTATGCCTACTTAGGTATCTCTAGCTCTTTCATTAAGATCTTTACGTTCTTGACCTTTCTGGTGAGTCACATCAAATCTGTCAAGGAGTGGGAGAGAGAAACTAGTATCTATTATTTTTTCCCAGTTGAAGCTATTAATCCGTTGGGGAAAAATTAAGAACTGAGCAGATAAAAAGCAATGGCAATCGTTCTTTTTAAAAAGAAACATAAAACATTAAGTTACTTGCAATTAAGATCAGAGAAACATAAAATATTCAAAAAGGTGACCTAGACTAAACAAATGGATACTCATGCTCACTTTCATACCCTGTCACCGACAAGGAATGGAGTAAGACAAAGAGAGGGAAAAGCAGAGAAGAGAGGAAACTGGGAGGGAAGGGATAAGGAGAAAGCAAGCTCAAAGGGAAGAAGGGCAAAGAAGAAGTGAGGAGAGCTGAAAAGCAAGCTGGCGGACTGAGAGGAGTAATGGAGAGCCAGGGCAGCTCAGGAGATCCTGCACGGCCTGACCTTTGCTGTATATGGCAGGCACAGCCGTGGTGAGAAGAGGGGTGAGTTAACACTTGTTAACACTGCCCTTTGAAAAACCTGGTTCATTTTCAATAGACTTTTCCACATAGAAAACAGTGTGTCTGGTTTTCATTTCAAAGTCAGAAATTTACTTCTTAAGCGAAAGCTTATTTTCCTTTGGAACTTCAAAAGGTCTTTGTAAGTGTATTTCCTTGAGCTTCTGGATGTATCTTGAAGTTTACTGCCTATAGCTGAAGGCCCTTTTGATAAAGTAAAGCTACCAATTCACCTAATTTGGGTTCGTTGAGAGATTATCGCTGCCTCATTTAACAGAAAACCTAGCATGTCTCTCTTAGCTCAGAATCCCTTCATCAAAGCTGATTTAGTTTTTTTACAATGTAGTTAGTCATAATGGAAATGTAAAAATAAAAAAACTTCAGGATTTACATTACCTTTCCTGAAATATATTCAACAGGATTTGTCCATTACCTGTCAAAGTGCTCAGAGAGAAAGCAGACATGGATTTCTTGTGCATAAGGCAGTGGGGAGCTGCTCCTAAGCACAAGATGATGCTCTGGCCTCTTCCACGTGTACAAAAAGTAGCCAAATAATTTTTTTTAATTTTTATTATTTTTTATTGAAGTATAATTAATATACAATATTATGTTGGTTTCAAGTATACAACACAGTGATTCAAGTTACACCCATTATTAAATCCTCACCTCCACTAGTGTAGGTACTGTCAACATAGAAAGATGTTACAGAACCATTGACTATATTCTTCATGATGTACTACCAACCCCATGATTAACTTATGATTGAGATTTTGTGCCTCTTTATCCCTCTCACCCTCCCCACCGGCAACCACTCAGTGTCTATGAGTTTACTGCTGTTTTGTACATTTTGTTCCAAACAATGATTTCCAATATGAGTGGTGCTTAGGAACCCTGGAGCTATGTAGGAAGGTAATTTTTTAAATGTACCATTCTTCAATTAGAAAAGCTTAAAGAGAAACACACAAAATTTTCTCTCATTGGTGTTTATGCAGACCTTTCCAGCAGAAAGTCTTTTCTGGAGTGATAGAGTGCAAAATTAACAGCATGGGCTCTGGACTCAAAAAGCCCTGAGCTCCAGATCTGCCTGCACCTCTCACTAACACTGATTACCTAACCTGCCTCAGTTTATTAATCTGAAAATGGGGTTCACTAAATTACTTACCTCCTAGAATTGTTAGGATTAAATGAGACAATAATGGAACAGGATCAGCACATATAAGGACTCTCTACATTGTAGTTATTATTACAGTATCCCCTACTTCTGTCCCCATTGTAGAACCCAGAATTCACTTCTTCCCCATCACTGATTTTGCATATTAAAGCCAAATGAATGCAGTGAATTCCATAAGAATTGTAAAATGCTCTTGCTGATAAAAAGAATTTCATACTTTGTCACTGCTCTGTATATAATATATAAGAATGAATGTCCAACTTGCAAAAAAAAAAAGAATGTTTATAGTAATACCGTAACAACGAAGAAAAACTGAAGGAGCAAAAAAGCAGCAGACTCACAGACTCTAAGAAGGGACTAGCAGTTACCAAAGGGGAGGGGTGGAGAACGGGACTGTGGGGCATTACAATTGGTACACATGGTGTAGGGGGGTCACAGGGAAGACAGTGTAGCACAGAGAATACAAGTAGTGACTCTGTGGCATCTTACTACGCTGATGGACAGTGAATGCAATGGGGGGTGGAGGAGCTTGATAATATGGGTGAATGTAGTAACCACAATGTTTTTCATGTGCAACCTTCATAAGAGTGTATATCAATGATACCTTAATAAAAAATATATTGCTAGAGGAACTGAAGAAAAAGCAATTGAAACAAGTTATAGCTGTAGTCATTGTAGACCCCCGCTTCTCCCAGTAAAGTCTCTGAAAGCTTGGTAAGTTATGTGACTATATATGCGTATCTTAAAAAAAATAATTTTCAGCAATCCTTTATGTTTCTACTTGTTCTCATTGTTCTCCTCCAAAGCTGTTCTTTCTGATCCTGGCAATTTGGCCACAGAGAATAGAGAAAACACACATATACATATTCCTCTTAAAATTTGGTTGAGATATCCTGTTGTGGGAAGGGTGGGGAAGGAGACTGGGGCCCAGAAATCATAACTGAATAAATTTGATCCCTGTTTTCCCAAATTGGCCCCCATCCCAAATATTCTGCCTTAGTAGTCCCACAGGTCCCCTCATATTATTAGAGCAAAAGTTCTGAATGGTTTTTATTTGCACAATATACTCACCATACTTAGATGTGTACAAAATCTTTTACAGCACAAGTACTGATCTAGGTCTGGGTGTTATTCATGTACCAAGACTCTACTCATCTTTTCCCAAGCATTCAGCACAGGATGAGACCAAGATGGGCGCCGCCTTACGAGTGACCATGTTTGCTTCCTAACTTGGTGACTTTCCTGACTGTTCCAGATTCCACGTTTGATGGGGTGACTGACAAACCAATCTTAGACTGCTGCGCCTGTGGGACTGCCAAGTACAGACTCACATTTTACGGGAACTGGTCTGAGAAGACGCACCCAAAGGATTACCCGCGTGAGTCGGGTAGCTATTTCATGGGTCTGGGAAAACACATCGCCAAGTTCTGTCTGGTTGTGCAGACACTAGCTGAAGTATTGGGGCTGCTCGCTTTTACCAGCTGACTCATGAAACACACATTCCCAGGAAGTGAATTCATCTCGACAGGCAGATAAAATAGTGGTATGCTTTTAGCTTCTTTGCATAGCATTGTTCTGAATGTTTTCTTATCTGTGATTCAAAAAAAAAAATGTTCCTGAGGTCAGGCTGCTTATCTTCAGGGCAGACATTTGGTAACCTCATTCCTCCTGAAATGGCTCTATCTATGCATTTTACAGTAGACCCATTTGTGCTGGAAATAGCTGGCAAAAGGGACCTGCTCTTGACTCCACAGACCGAGGTTATGGCATCCTCAACCACAGCACTGGGACTCTATTAGCATGCCTTTTCCCCACCCATGCCAGTACCACCTCCAAATCCATGATGCCACAATCCAGAGAGCTAGTACCAATCCATGAGAATTGTCAGGAGACCGCAAACTTGCTGCTGTGGAGTAGATCCTTAATCAGGATCTTAATCCTACCAACTCCCTCTTACCATACACTTGTCTCACATATGCCAGGCACTGTGTTAAGCTCTCGAGATTTAATAGTGAACATAAAAGACACAGCCCACATTCTCATGCAACTCAGAGATGAGTGGGAAGACAGATAACCAATCAAATAATCACATAGAAAGAAGTGAAAATTAGAGCTGTGAACAGTGGACTTACTGTGTGTCGAGCATTTTTACATATGTTATGTCATTTAATCCTCAAAAGAATCTGTTTTTGTGGATGAGCTCACTGGGATCAGTGAGATGTCATGGTTTGCCTGTAGTCAAATGTAAGTGGTGGATCTGAGATTCGCAATGGGGTTTGTCAGGCTCCTTGTCCTGCCTTTTGTTTGGATTGCCTTTAAGACCCAGTGTCACCCATACTCTGTAACTGGGTAGCAGGATGTCCTGTGTGGCACTGAGCATGCATTCTCTGCTCACTGACTGTTTTATCCTTGTTCTTTTCACTTTGGAGTTGCCACAGCTGGGAAAGAACAGTTGGACAGGGAGAAATAGATTGAAAAGAGGGATTTGAGTCACCCCCAAAGGAAGGGGGAGCAAAGGGTACATGGCGGGGAGTTAAGAAAACCCAGTCCAGGCCAGAACCTCTGAGGTCCTCAAACAGCCCACCCAGAGGGGATGCCAACATTTCTTGGCTGATAAAGAGCTCTATTGTTTCACTTTACCCACATGCAAGGAAGGCTAGGGTTCTTAGAAGCCTCTTACTAGTTCATTTCTTCTGACTCTGGGATTCAGCTTGATCTGCTTCAGCTGGTGTGGGAGATCCAAATAAACAAACTTGGACTCTCTGCCTGGGGGTGGGGACAGCGGGGAACCACTTGGAATAAGTAGGATGGAAAAATTCCCTCCATCGCCTCCCATGTACTAACCCAGAGGAAATAAAATATTAGGGGCCCATTACTCATCTTTTGTAATCCTAAGGAGCTTCTTGCTCTTTCCTATTCTGACACTGTATTTCCCAGAATTAAAACACAAGCACAAAAAAGTATAGACCCTTGTTTCTGGGTCTTTGTCTCAAATCAAGTACTATTCTATACAGAATTTCTGTGCCGTTGTTGGGAGTTTCTTAACAGATATAGCAGACGTGAGTTCCAGATCTCCCAGGATTGTTCCATTGTCAGATGTTGGAGTGTGTCTTAATTTTTGGTTTGGGAAATCTGGTCCCTGTGTGCAGAAGAGTATTTATCACATCATACTGCCATTATTTCTTCAGGAGTCTTGCTTCCACATCAGACAAAGAAGTCCTCTAGAACAAAAGCATGACATGTTCACCTTTCATCCTTGGTGCCTGGAAACGTCTGCTGCCCCCAAGTACTCTGTACTGACTGTTGAACTCAGTGGCATTCTCTGTGACCTGGGGAGGCAGATTTCTAGCCCACATCTGGTCATGATGGCCAATACTGAGCAGGGAGTGTGGACTATGCACCTTCCTTGGGGGGAAAAGGGTGGACTTGTACACTCAGGGAACTGGACCTGACTGGAAAGGGACGAGAGGGTCTAGTGAGGACTTTGAAAATCCAATATTCAAAAAAGTGATTTCTACCAATCTTGGGTAATAGATGATTCTCCTTTTGCTGCTCCAGGGATGATTTTGTCTTGACAACCACCCCTTGCCATTAAGCCCGATTAAGCCATGAGGCTTCCCAATAGTTTTGCAAAATGAAAAATGCTGACTCTGACTCTCCTTTATTAAATACTCACCCAAAACACCACGTTCACCAGAAGGATTTCAGGATTTTCACACTTTTAAAATTCAAGACCCCTTTACACACTTGAAAAGTACTGAGAATTCCAACATCCTTTTATTTGTATGAGTTGTGTCTATCAATATACAAAATTAAAAGAGAAATTTTAAAATATTACTTCTTAATTTTAAAAGTCACATATAATAAATTAGTGATAATCAATTCATTAGGTTAAACTATTTTATGAAAATTAATATATTGTCCAGAACAAAAGAAGTATAGTGAAAAGAACATCATTATTTTACATTTTTGCCTCTCTTTTTAATATCTGGCTTAGTAGCAGACACCTGGATTCTCATATTCCCCTCTGCATGCAACCTGCTGTGGTGTATTTTTTGGTTAAAGTATAGAAAGAAAATTCTACCTCACATCTCACACAGATATGTAATTGGAAAAGGAACAAATCTTTTTGTAACTTTTTCATTAATTGCAGATAATCTTTGAGACTATGCCCAAATTCTACAAATAGTAGTTTCTTAAAGGGTAATCACAATGTAGAATATGAAACCATATTAATGAACTTGTCCTCTGTTACATTAAAATGCATTGCTTTACCTTACACTTTGAATGGATGTTTTTAAGTGAATGATTTGATCATTAACCTCATACATTGGTCATGTGGAAAATATTGGTTTACTGAGTTATGCAGATGATCCAGATATTGAGACACTTCATTATACAGTATCAAATATCACATTCATTAATATCACTCCCAGTGTCATCAGAAAAATATTCAAGTATCAGCAAGCTATCAAATTCATAGTAATGCATACAAGTTTTCCAAAATTCTAGGTTTTGCTTGAAAGCTTGCATTCTGGCATTGGCAACAAATACTGTCAGTTGCTTCCTGGAAGTGACAAGCTCACTTCATTTTTGAGAAAATGCCAGATTCTCAACCACAATTCGTCATTTGTTTTTTCAAGTAAAAAATGATATTTCATGAACATAAAAGTGTCTAGTCCAGCTTGCACCTCAAAAAATCACAAAGTGTTTTTATTCAAGGCAGTCAGAGCCCTTCAGTTTATAGTAGAAGAGCTCTATGCATATTTTCCAATTAGTCACACAGAGTAATAAGAAGATGTGTACTCAGAGGTACAGAGATTTAATAAATTGATCATTTTTATTATTTCGTTGAGAACATTCTTAAGCAGAACTGCCTTTTCGGTCGCTGGTCCCTGCGAGCTCCTGGCAGTGGGGAATACGTGGGCTGCTCCTGCGGTGCGGGGCCCCTGCCCCAATCAGCACTAAAGGGCGGCAGCTTCACTCGCCACTGCTTCTGCCCCATCACTGTGAATGTCAACGATTTGCAAAAGGCAAATGATGCCTCGGTATTATTATGAAAACAGTTTTCACCTCACAGACCCCCCTGAAAGGGACTCAGGGTTCTGAGGGGTCTGTAGGCCACACCTGGAGAACCTCTGCAATAGGGATAAGATGGCAACCCAAGGTGTCTGCCCTTCAGTTCCCTTTGGGTCACCTGCCCTTTAGAATTCACACTAGGTTCCGCAGGGAGGATTGGGCAATGCCTGCTTTCAGTCATCGCATGTGGTGGGCCACCGCTGCAGGGGATTCTTCTCAACCATTATATAAAATGGCTTGTTCCAAATGCCCTCTCGGAGGGTCCTTCTCTTGGAGAATAGATCACTCTCCACCTCCATGACACCCCTCTTTGTAGGAGAGGCTAGATGTGGTGAGATAAGGAAGGCAGGATCATGGCCTAAATGACCTCTGACATTCCCTTTCTATTGTAATGCCATAAATCTCTGGAAATAGTGAAATCCTTTTAAAACACTCCCAATTGAATAGTTCCTAGAAATCCATTTTAAGGCTGGATCGTGCATGTTTTAACTCCTGATTGCATAAATGAAAAAAACGCTGAAGTGCAAAGAAGTTAAGGGCTCACTCAGATCACATAGCCAGAGAGTGTCAGAAACAAAATTAAAGCCCAGATCTCCCGAATCCCTTTTGCCTTCTTCTGGGGCTGTCATAAGGCAGTCTTCTGTCCTTTGCAGTAAAATTATATATCTTATGCACAAAGCATCTTTTAATAAGGCCCTGCTGTACGAATGCGGACTCAACTGATACCAAGTTTTAAATAGCTCTGCCCCACTGTACAGAAACCTGCTCTGCAGAGATCCTAACGTAGAAGCCAGAAAGAGAAAGTCTGGTTTCACTGAGCCTGAACAGAGTTCCGGAACCTGGATTATTAGGACAAGTACAGACTCCCCCAGTGTCTGTCCTCAGCATTCATGCCGAGGCTCAGGGGCACGTGTTCTCTACAGGAACGTAGTAGTCTGGCAGTGGCACTGCGTAGGGATGTCCCGGGGCTTGGAGACATGCCCAGTCTTTGCCCGGGGATTGGAAGTTGCTTAGCAGATGCTGAGTGTCTGTACTCACTTGCTCTGAACAGAGCTCCTGCTTTTAGGAACTCTAATCTCCCTTAATAATGTAAACTTCATAACTCCCCCATTTTTATACAGTATCGGTTTTTACATTGGTTAACAATATATAGGAAAAAAACATTTTTTCCAGGAGCCCCTTATTTTTTTTCATTTCACGACATGTTACCTAAAATATAAACATGACCACTAGGAAATATACTTTACAGAATCAAATCTAATTTTACCATGAAATTCAGCCACCTTTTCCATTGGATTGCTTAATTTAGAAATTATTAATTATTAAACCCAGTGACATGAAAGATCACCACTGTAACACTTGGCAACACCTCTCATTTCCTCATATATTCAACCATGTAAGGTTTCTACATCACATTTGAACACGTTGTGTCCTCCTTTTTACATTTGATTTTGTTTTCATAGTCATAATTTATTACACCAGCTTGCTCTAAACCACTTACTAACACTTCTTTCATTGAACAGTAAGGTGATACCAGATCTTTTGCTAACAGAAAACACTGTAATAAAAAACTTTGTACATGAATTCTTCCTCCAACCTTCCTCCTTCCTTTGAATTATTTCCTTGAAATAATTTCCCAAGAGTAAGACCATTGGATTAAAGGATATGGAGTTTTTCTTGATTCTTGAGCCTTTCGGCCAGATTCCTCTCCAAAACATTTGTATCAATTCACCATGTTACAATAAGGAGTATCTCTCCCAGCCCCCTCAACATTCCATTTAATTTTGTGTTTTGCCAATTAATGGTTACAAAAAAATTCATCTTATTATTTTTAATTGACATTTGTTTAATTACTAACACACTTGAATCTTTTTTTCATATTTATTGTCCTTTGCCTTTAAAACCACTAGGGTGTTGGCAGGAACCAAATCTGATTTTGCTCATTGTCTCCCCAGGGCCCAGCTCATTGTCTGTCTGGCACACTGAAAGCCTCTCAATAAATGATGTTGGATGAGTGAATGAGATACTATTACAAAATGAGCAAGGAAGAGAGTGGAAGTAGGTGAGCATGATAAGCCACTGAAGAGGTTAGGGCAGGAGAGAGAGGACCTTGTATGGTTGCTGAGTGTGGGACAGATTGCATGGGGCCGGTGTTTCATGGGAAGATGGGTTGAGGATATTTAAAGAGGGTGTTAGCTCGGACTAAGGCGGTGGACATGGTGATGGAGAGAATGGATGGACTTGAGGTATCTTTTAGAGATAAATTCTGTCGTGGACTGGACACACAGAGTGACAGAGAGAAGCAGCCACACTGACAAGCCAGGTTCCTGGCTTAGAAATGGAGGTACTCTTTCTTCTTAAACTATTCTTCAATATTATTGTCTTCCAAATTTTATAAGTGATTGGGAAATAATTCTATCAAGTTCTGTAAGGGATTCTGTTAGAATTTTAAGTGGTATTGCATTAAATCCCCAAATTACTTTGGGAAGAATTGTTAGCTTTATAGTATTTAGCTTGATCAATTTCTTCTCATTAATGAATAAGCCCATTTGTCAGTTTCCTCAACCCAGTGCCCAGGACAGAGATGAACCACATATGGATAACAGGCCTCTTCCCTCCATCTAACTTCAGGAACAAAACTAAACATCAACAAACGATAATCCCACCCCTTCCCACCATCCCTCTCCACGCTGAGTAATTGTGCGCATCAGCCTCCCAGCTGTGCCACTGCCAGGCTCAGTCATGAATAGAGTATGTCCCCTGGAAACAGAATTTGGTCCTAAACACCCTGATACATAGTTTTGGTGAAAGAAGGGGCAAAAGAAAAAGGATTAAATAGCTCCTTCTTCCCCTTTTCCTCCTCTCTTCCCTCCATCTCTCTGAGAAGTGTTATGGCAACAACTATTGCATGAATTGGGATTAGAGATGGGAAATCAATAACCTACCTGGTCTTCCAGGTGAACATGGCAGGTTGAACACACATATTAATCTGATCCTTCCCCAAATCCCACAAAGATAACATTAGATAAATGAAAAGTAAATAAACGCACAAAGACAAGAAAAGAGGAAAGAAGGCCACACCATAAAAGAGAGACTGTCAAAATCTGGGGAGATGGAAAGCAGACAGATGGCAACCATCTTCGCAGAGCAAGGAGAGATGAATCCCAAATACCTATGCTGAGGGCAGTGCGTAAGAGCCAAACCAGTTCATTGCAGAGAAAACAGGAATAGCTTCAAGGAACCAAGTGCTAGGCACAGGGATGAAAAAGGCGTATCATCATGAAATTTTAAAATAATGGGGATAGGAAAACCCTAAAAACTTCCAGAAAACAGGTAATAAACAAAGGATCAGACCCCTTTAGAGCAATACAAAAGCTGCAAAACAGTACAGCAATGTCAGACTCCAAACTCATGGTTATAAATCCTCAGAGGAGACCTTTTTTGTTCAGCCCAGAGTCTAGCCTGAGTCATAGAAGCTCTCTTGTTGTCTCCACGTGCTAGTTGGATTTCTTTCTGTATCACTTCTTGGAACGTTTATTTTGTTTTGGTAATGGAGTATGTCATACGTAATTTCTGCTTTTTTGTATTTACAGAGGTTTTTTTTTTATAACCTTGTATATGTTTACTTTAGAAAACCTTTTTTCTTAATCCACCTCAGATGCCAAGGGATATGTTATTTATCCCATGGCACATGGGCATCATTGGTCCATGCAAGTCCCCTCTGGCTTTATTTGGTGTTTGTTTCATTCCATTCACCCCACATTTCTTGTGGTTACTGTCATATTACAATCTTATTCTGCCGTCTTATTTTTTATTTTCTGATTATAATTTCTTTTTGTTTCCTTTAACTACTTCTCTTATTTTCCATTGCCTAAAGTAAGTTTCCTTCTTCTGGTTTAAAAGTTATTTGTTTCATTTTTTTTGTTGTTATCACAGTGGTTGCCTTTAACTTAAGACACATACTTATGCTTATGTACCTCTGTTGAGTTCATAAACATTTTAATATGTCTTCCCCTGTACAAATGAAGAACATTAGCATGCTCTTAGATTCCTGTGGTCTCTACAATCCTTCCACCCAAATACATACTTCATATTGATTATCATCTAGAATTTTATTTCTGTGTTGTTTTGAGTACTTTTATTTTTCTTTAATTTTTGCCTTTTTTTTACACAAACAGAAACTGTACTAAAGTCATGATCACCCACTGATCTTTAGCATTCTCTTACTGAGTACTTCTTAGAAAAGCATTTCCATAGTAGCTCTTTGCTAGGCAAACCCCACCTTATATGCCTGATAATGTTTTTATGATGTTCTCACATTTAAATGACATATGGCTGAATATGAGATGAGACCTAGGTTCAAAAACATTTTTTATACTATAAAATATTGGATTCTTAAAGCCAGCTGTTTAGAAGTCCAGTGTCAATCTGATTTTTCTTTCTTTCTAGGTGATCTACTCTTTCTCACTGCTTTTTAACCTTTTTTATTGGAATGTAGTTGATACATAATATTATGTTGGTTTCAGATGTATAACATAGTGACTCAATAATTATTTACATGACTAAATGCTCACCACACTAAGTATAGCTATGCCCTGTTATCATACCAAAATATTACAATATTATTGGTTATATATTTCCATTCCTATGACTACTTTATAATTTGAAGTTTGTACCTCTTTTTCCCCTTCACCTATTTCACCCATCCTCTACCCCATCACTGTGCTAACCAACAAGTCTATTGTCAGTATTTATGGTGCTATTTTCTTTTTTGTTTGTTTATTTTGGTTTTTAAGATTCCACATATAAGTGAAATCATATGGTATTTGCCTTTCTCTATCTGACTTGTTTTGCTTAGCATGATACCCTCTAGGTCCATTCCATGTTGTCACAAATGGCAAGATTTCCTTCTTTTTATGGCTGAGTAATATTCCATAGTGTATATGTACCACATCTTCTTTATCCATTCACCTATCAGTGGGCGCTTGGGTTGCTTCCACATCTTGGCTATAATAATGTTGCAATAAACATAGCATTGCATCTATCTTTTTGAGTTAATGATTTTGTTTTCTTCAGGTGAATTACCAGAAGTGGAATTGCTGGGTTGTATGGTATTTCTGTTTTTAGTTTTGGGAGAACCTCTATATTGTTTTCCATACTGGCTGCACCAACTTACATTCCCACCAACAGTGTAGGAAGGTTTCCTTTTCTCCACATCCTCACCAACACTTGTTATTTCTTGTCTTTTGGATGGTGGCTTTTCTGACTGGTATGAGGTGAAACTTCATTGCGGTTTTGATATGCATTTCCCTGGTGCTTAGTGATGATTAGAGATGATTGTCTGTGCCTGTTGGCCATCTGTATGTCTTCTTTGGAAAAATGTCTATTCAGGGCTACTGCCCGCTTAATAATTAGGTTATTTGGTTTTTTGGTGTTGAGTTGTATGGGTTCTTTACATGTTTGAATATTAGCCCATTATTGGATATGTCATTTCCAAATATATTCTCTCATACACAGTGGGTTGCCTTTTTGTTTTGTTGATGGTTTCCTTTGCTGTGCAGAAGCTTTTTAGTTTGATGTGGTCCCACTAGATTATTTTTGCTTTTAATTCCATTGCCTGAGGATCTAGAAACAAATTATTTTTTTAATATAATTTATTTTATTATCATTAATCTACAATTACATGTGCAATATTATGGTTATTGAACTACCCCTTCATCAGGTACCCCCCACCAACCCCATTACAGTCACTGTCCATCAGTGTGGTGAGATGCTACAGAATCACAACTTGTCTTCTCTGAGTTGTACAGCCCTCCCCGTGCCCCCCAACATCACATCTGCTAATCGTAATGCCCCTTTTTCCCTCTTATCCCTCCCTTCCCACCCATTTTCCCCAGTCCTTTTCCCTTTAGTAACTATTAGTCCGTTCTTGGGTTCTGTGAGTCTGCTGCTGTTTTGTTCCTTCAATAATTTTTCTTTGTTCTTATACTCCATATATGAGTGAAATCATTTGATACTTGTCTTTTTCGGCTTGGCTTATTTCACTGAGCATAATACCCTCTAACTTCATCCATGTTGTTGCAAATGGTAGGATTTGTTTTCTTCTTACGGCTGAATAATATTCCATTGTGTATATGTACTACATCTTCTTTATCCATTCATCTACTGATGGACAGTTAGGTTGCTTCCATTTCTTGGCTATTGTAAATAGTGCTGCAATAAACATAGGGGTGCATCTGTCTTTTTCAAATTGGGCTGCTGCATTCTTAGGGTAAATTCCTAGGAGTGGAATTCCTGGGTCAAATGGTATTTCTATTTTGAGTTTTTTGAGGAACCTCCATACTGCTTTCCACAATGGTTGAACTAATTTGCAATCCCACCAGCAGTGTAGGAGGGTTCCCTTTTCTCCACATCCTCGCCAACATTTGTTGTTGTTTGTGTTTTGGATGTTGGCCATCCTCACTGGTGTGAGGTGATATCTCATTGTGGTTTTAATCTGCATTTCTCTGATGATTAGCGATGTGGAGCATCTTTTCATGTGCCTGTTGGCCATCTGAATTTCTTCTTTAGAGAAGTGTCTATTCATGTCCTCTGCCCATTTCTTAATTGGTTATTTGCTTTCTGTTTGTTAAGGTGCATGAGTTCTTTATATATTTTGGATATCAACCCTTTATCAGATACGTTTTTTATGAATATATTCTCCCATACTGTAGGATGTCTTTTTGTTCTACTGATGGTGTCCTTTGCTGTACAGAAGCTTTTCAGCTTGATATAGTCCCACTTGTTCGTTTTTGCTTTTGTTTCCCTTGCCCAGGGAAATACGTTCATGAAGAAGTTGTTCATGTTTATGTCCAAGAGATTTTTGCCTATGTTTTTTTCTAACAGTTTTATGGTTTCAGGTCTTTGATCCACCTTGAGTTTACCTTTGTGTATGGGGAGAGACAGTAGTCCAGTTTCATTCTCTTACATGTAGCTGTCCAGTTTTTCCAACACCAGCTGCTGAAGAGGCTGTCACCTCCCCATTGTATATCCAAGGCTCCTTTATCAAATATTAATTGACTGTATATGTTTGGGTTAATGTTTGGATTTTCTATTCTGTTCCACTGGTCTGTGGGTCTGTTTTTGTGCCAATACCAAATTGTCTTGATTACTGTGGCTTTGTAGTAGAGCTTGAAGTCAGGGAGCGTAACTCCCCCTGTTTTATTCCTCCCTCTCAGGATTGCTTTGGCTATTCAGGGTCTTTTGTGGTTCCATATGAATTTTAGAATTATTTGTTCCAGTTCATTGAAGAAAGCTGTTGATAGTTTGATAGGGATTGCATTGAATCTGTAGATTGCTTTAGGTAGTATAGCCATTTTGACAATATTTATTCTTCCTAGCCAAGAGCATGGGATGCATTTCCATTTCGTAGTGTCCTCTTTAATTTCTCATAGGAGTGTCTTGTAGTTTTCAGAGTACAGGTTTTTCACTTCCTTCGTTAGGTTTATTCCTAGGTATTTTATTCTTTTTGATGCAATTGTGAATGGAATTGTTTTTCTGATTTCTCTTTCTGTTAGTTCATCATTAGTGTATAGGAAGCAACAGATTTCTGTGTGTTAATTTTGTATCCTGCAACTTTGCTGAATTCAGATATTAGTTCTAGTAGTTTTGGAGTGGAGTCTTTAGGGTTTTTTATGTACAGTATCATGTCATCTGCAAATAGTGACAATTTGACTTCTTCTTTACCAATCTGGATGCCTTGTATGTCTTTGTTTTGTCTGATTGCTGTGGCTAGGACCTCCAGTACTATGTTGAATAATAGTGGAGAGAGTGGGCATCCCTGTCTTGTTCCCGATCTTAGATGAAAAGCTTTCAGCATCTCGCCGTTAAATATGATGTTAGCTGTGGGTTTGTCATATATATCCTTTATGATGTTGAGGTACTTGCCGTCTATACCCATTTTGTTGAGAGTTTTAATCAGGAATGGATGCTGAATTTTGTCAAATGCTTTTTCAGCATCTATGGAGATGATCATGTGGTTTTTGTTCTTCTTTTTGTTGATGTGGTGGATGATGTTGATGGATTTTGAATGTTGTACCATCCTTGCATCCCTGGGATGAATCCCACTTGATCATGGTGTATGATCCTCTTGATGTATTTTTGAATTCGGTTTGCTAATATTTTGTTGAGTATTTTTGCATCTACGTTCATCAGGGATATTGGTCTGTAATTTTCTTTTTTGGTGAGGTCTTTGCCCGGTTTTGGTATTAGAGTGATGCTGGCTTCATAGAATGAGTTTGGAAGTATTCCCTCCTCTTCTATTTTTTGGAAAACTTTAAGGAGAATTGGTGTTATTTCTTCTCTATATGTCTGGTAGAATTCAGAGGTGAATCCATCAGGCCCAGGGGTTTTGTTCTTGGGTAGTTTTTTGATTACCAATTCGATTTCGTCACTGGTGATTGGTCTGTTTAGTTTTTCTGTTTCTTGCTTGGTCAGTCTTGGAAGGTTGTATTTTTCTAAGAAGTTGTCCATTTCTTCTATGTTTTCCAGCTTGTTAGCATATAGATTCTCATAATATTCTCTTATGATTCTTTGTATTTCTGTGGGGTCCGTCGTGATTTTTCCTTTCTCATTTCTGATTGTGTTTATGTGTGTGTAGATTCTCTTTTTCTCTTAATGAGTCTGGCTAGGGGTTTATCTATTTTGTTTATTTTTTCAAAGAACCAGCTCTTGGTTTCATTGATTTTTTCTATTGTTTTATTCTTCTCAATTTTATTTATTTCTTCTCTGATCTTTATTATGTCCCTCCTTCTGGTGACTTTGGGCCTCATTTGTTCTTCTTTTTCCAGTTTCAGTAATTGTGTCTTTAGACTATTCATTTGGGAATGTTCTTCCTTCTTTAAATAGGCCTGGATTGCAATATACTTTCCTCTTAGAACTGCCTTTGCTGCGTCACACAGAAGTTGTGGCTTTGTGTTGTTGTTGTCATTAGTCTCCATATATTCTTTGATTTCTGTTTTGATTTGGTCGTTAACCCATTGATTAATTAGGAGAGTGTTGTTAAGTCTCCATGTATTTGTGAGCCTTTTTGATTTCTTTCTAAAATTTATTTCTAGTTTTATACCTTGGTGATCTGAGAAGTTGGTTGGTAGGATTTCAATATTTTGAAATTACTGAGGTTCTTTTTGTGGCCTAGTATGTGGTCTATTCTGGAAAATGTTCCATGTGCACTTGAGAAGAATGTGTATCCTGTTGCTTTTGGGTGTAGAGTTCTGTAGATGTCTGTTAGGTCCATCTGTTCTAGTGTGTTGTTCAGTGCCTCTGTGTCTTTACTTATTTTCTGTCTGGTTGATCTGTCCTCTGGAGTGAGTGGTGTGTTGAAGTCTCCTAAGATGAATGCATTGCTGTCTATTTCCTCCTTTAATTCTGTTAGTATTTGTCTCACATATGCTGGCGCTCTTGTGTTGGGTGCATATATATTTATAATGGTTATATCTTCTTGTTGGACTGACCCCTTTATCATTATGTAATGTCCTTCTTTATCTCTTGCTACTTTCTTCGTTTTGAAGTCTTTTTTGTCTGATACAAGTACTGCAACACCTGCTTTTTTCTCTTTGTTGTTTGCATGAAATATCTTTTTCCATCCCTTCACTTTTAGTCTGTGTACATCTTTGGATTTGAGGTGTGTTTCTTGTAGGCAGCATATAGATGGGTCTTGCTTTTTTATCCATTCTGTTACTCTGTGTCTTTTGATTGGTGCATTCAGTCCATTTACATTTAGGGTGATTATTGATAGATATGTACTTATTGCCATTGCTGGCTTCAGATTCGTGGTTACCAAGGGTTCAAGGGTTGCTTCTTTACTATCTAACAATCTAACTTCACTTTCTTGTTAAGTTATTGTAAGCACTGTCTGATGTTTCTTTATTTCTCTCCCTTCTTATTTCTCCTCCTCCATTCTTTCTATACTAGGTGTTTTATTCTTTGCCTTTAGTTAGTATTTGTATGGTCTGCTTTCTTTGTTATGATTTTATTTTCTCTGGTGACATCTTTTTAGCTTTAGGTGTGCTTCCATCTAGAGCAGTCCATTTAAGATATCCTGTAGTGGTGGTTTATGAGAGGCAAACTCTCTCAACTTTCATTTGTCTGGAAATTGTTTAAACGCTCCATCATATTTAAATGATAATCGTGCTGGATACAATATTCTTGGTTCGAGGCCCTTCTGTTTCATTACGTTGAATATATCATGCCATTCTCTTCTGGCCTGTAAGGTTTCTGTTGAGAAGTCTGATGATAGTCTGATGGGTTTTCCTTTGTAGGTGATCTTTTTTCTCTCTCTAGCTGCCTTTAATACCCTGTCTTTATCTTTGATCTTTACCATCTTAATTATTATGTGTCTTGGTGTTGTATTCCTTGGGTCCCTTGTGTTGGGAGATCTGTGGGCTTCGGTGGACTGTGAGACTGTTTCCTTCCACAGCGAGGGAAAGTTTTCAGCAATTATTTCTTCAAAGACACTTTCTATCCCTTTTTCTCTCTCTTCTTCCTCTGGTACTCCTATAATGGGAATATTGTTCCGTTTGGATTGGTCACACAGTTCTCTTAATATTCTTTCATTCCTAGAAATCCTTTTATCTCTCTCTGCCTCAGCTGCTCTGTATTCCTGTTCTCTGATTTCTATTCCATTAACAGTCTCTTGCATCTCATCCAGTCTACTGTTAAGCCCATCGATCGCTTGTCTGATTTCTGCATTGTCTTTCCTCACTTCCCTCACTTCCTCCCTCAGCTCTTGCACATTTCTCTGTAGGTCCATCAGCATGGTTATGACTTTTACTCTGAATTCTTTTTCAGGAAGACTATGCATTTCCATCCCTTCAGGCTCCCTCTCTGCTGTTGTCTGGTTGATTTTGGTCTGAACCATATTCCTCTGTCTTTTCATGGCTATAGAATTGGTCACTGGTAGTTGCCACGTATGTCAGCTGGGCTCTTTAAGACTTTAAAAAGAGAAAAAAAAGAAGAAAGAAAGAAAAAAAGAAGAAAAGAAAGAAAAGAAAAAACAATAAACAAAACCAAAAAATAAAAACCGCCCACCAGGAGTAGATTCTGTGGGAATGCTGTAGGTGGCGCTGTGCCCCACTATTCCGCAGCCATGGCTGTGCCACTCTGCAGGGCCCTTTATCACTCTGGCAGGGGTGGGAACGAATAGGAGGCTGTTGATCTCAGTGAGAAGTGTAAGTATGGCTACGCTTCCCCAGTCGCCAGCTAAGGCATCTGAAACTCCCCAGGACTCCCAGCCTGCTGGGCTGAGTATGCTGGGGCGATCCGGCTCCTCCGCTGGCTCCTGTCTCTTTAAGACCGCTGAAGAAAGCACGCGCTTTTTTTTTTCCTTCCCGGGAGCCGGCTGCAAGCACCCTGGCACGTTCCCCACTCAGATCCTGCCCCTCTATCTCTCCAATCTCTGCTGCACTGCGCAATGTGGGTCAGCGCTCCCCGCACAGATCACCGGGGCTGGCTACTTCGCAGGGTGTACTTCCACTCCCTCCCGGCTCTGAATCCTCTCATCCCGCCGGTGCGCTGGGGTGGGGGCGTGCTCGGGTCCCGCCAGTTCGCAGCTCCGTATCTTACCCGCCTCTTGGGGTGCCGAGTCCTCTCGGGTGTAGCGGCACGCCGTGCGCTTTCCTGTGTATTCTGGTCTCTCTTTTAGGAATAGATGTATTTGCTGTGTTTTCATAGATAAATATAGTGTTGGGAGGAGATTTCTGCCGCCCTGCTCATGCCGCCATCTTCGCGGAAGTCCGAAACAAATTATTAATGCTGATGTTCACAAGATTTTTGCCTGTTTTCTTGTAAGAGTTTTTTGGTTTCATGTCTTATACTTAGGTCTTTAATCCATTTCAAGTTTATTTTTGTGTATGGTGTTAAGACAGATCTGGTTTCATTTTCTTGGATGTAACTGTCCATTTTCCCAACACCATTTATTGAAGAGATTATCTTTTCCCCATTGTATAGTCATGGTTCCTTTATCATATATTAATTGACCATATATATGTGGGTTTATTTCTGGGCTCTCTGTTCTATTCCACTGATGTATGTGTCTATTATTGTGCCAATAGTATACAGTTTTAATCACTGTGGCTTTGTAGTATAGCTTGAAGTCAGGGAGTGTGGTACTCCCAGCTTTGTTTTTCTTTCTCAAGATCGCTTTGGCTATGTGAGTTCTTTTGTGGTTCCATATAAATTTTAGGATTATTTTCTCTAGTTCAGTGAAAAACTCCATTTGTATTTTGATGGGGATTACATTGAATCTGTAAATTGTTTTGAGTAGATTGGCCTTTTGACAATGTTAATTCTATTCATGGTCATGGGATAGCTTTCCATTTATTTGTGTCATCTTTAATTTCTCTCATGAGTGTCTTACAGTTTTGAGAGTCTGGGTCTTTACCTCTTTGGTTAGGTTTATTCCTAGTTATTTTATTCTTTTTGATGCAACTGTAAATGGAATTGTTTTCTTGATTTCTTTTGCTGCTAGTTTGTTGTTAATATATGAAATGCAACAGATTTCTGTATATTCATTTTATATCCTGCCAACTTTACTGAATACATTTATTCTAATAGTTTTTTAGGAGAGTCTTTAGAGTTTTCTTCATGTAGATCATGTCATCTGCAAATAGTGACAATTTTACTTCTTCCTTACCAGTTTGGGTGCCTTTTATTCCTTTTTCTTATCTGACTGCTGTGGCTAGGACTTCCAGTACTGTGTTGAATAAAAGTGGTGAGAGCAGGCATCCTTGTCTTACTCCTAATCTTAGAGGAAAAGCTTTTGGCTCTTCACCAGTATGATGTTAGCTGTGGGTTTGTTGTATATGGCCTTTATTATATTGAGGTATGTTCCTTCTATACATATCTTTTGAGAGTTTTTATCATGAATGGATATTGAATTTTGTCAAGTGCTTTCCCAGCATCTATTGAGATAATCATGTGTTTTTTATCCTCCCTTTTGTAAATGTGGTATATCACATTCATTGATTTGCATATATTGTACCATCCTTGCCTCCCTGGAATAAATTTGGCTTGGTCATGATGAATGACCCTTTTGATGTATTTTTTAATTCAGTTTGCTAATATTTTGTTGAGGATTTTTACATCTATGTTCATCAAGGATATTGGTCTGTAGCTTTCTTTTTTTGTAGTGTCTTTGTTTGCTTTTGGTATTGAAGTAACAGTTGCCCTGCAGAATGAGTTTGGAAGTATTCCCTCTTCTTCTATTTTTTGAAATGATTTAAGAAGAATAGATATTCACTCTTGTTTTAATGTTTGGTATAATTCATCTGTGAAGCTATCTTGTCCTGGAATTTTGTTTGTTGGGAGTTTTTTGATTACCAGTTCAATTTTTTTGATTACTAGTGATCAGTCTATTCAGGTTTTCTGTTTCTTCTTCTGTCAGTCTTGGAAGATTGTATATTTCTAGGAATTTATTTATCCATTTCTTCTAGATTGTCCAACTTATTGGCATATAATTTTTCATAGAATTCTTTTATAATTTTTTGAATTTCTGTGGCATTGACTGTACTTCTTTTTTTTATTTCTGACTTTGTTTTGTCTTTTCTTTTTTTCTTGATAAATGTGGCTAAGGGTTTGTCTATTTTGTTTATCTTCTCAAGGAACGAGTTCTTGGTTTCATTGATTTTTTTTTTTCTTAGTCTCTATTTAATTTACTTTTGCTTTGATCTTTACATCCCTCCTTCTACTAACTTTGGGCTTTGCTTTTCTTTTTCTACTGCCATTAGTTGTAAGCTTAGATTGTTTGAGATTGTTCTTGTTTCTTGAGGTAGACCTGTATTGCTATAAACTTCCCTCTTAGAACCACTTTAGCTGTATCCCACAGATTTTGAACTGTTGTTTTTCTATTTTCATTTGTCTCCATGTATTGTTTGATTTCCTCTTTGATCTAGTCTGTGATCCATTGATCATTTAGAATCATGTTGCTTAGACTCTATGTGTTTGTGTTTTTTTTCAGTTTTTTTCCTTGTAATTGATTTCTATTGTCATAGCATTGTGGTCTGAGAAGCTGCTTGATACAATTTCAGTCATCTTAAATTTGTTGGGACTTGTTTTGTGACCTAACATGTGATCTGTCCTGTAGAACATTCCATGTGCACTTGAGAAGAATGCATAGTCTGCTGATTTTGGATAGAATGTTCTATGTATATCTGTTAAGTACATCTGATCTAATGTGTCATTCAATGTCACTGTTTTCTTATTGATTTTCTTTCTGGATGGATGATCCATCCATTGATGTGAGTGGGGTGTTAATGTCCCCTACTATTATTATGTTGCTGTCAATTTCTCCATTTAGGTCTGCTAGTACTTGCTTTATATACTTACATGCTTCTCTGTTGGGTGCATAGATGTTCACAATTGTTATATCCCTTTGTTGGACTGATCCCTTTATCATGCAATGCACTTCTTTGTCTCTTGTTATTTTCTTTGTTTTGAAGTCTATTTTGTCTGATATAAATATTGCTGTTTCAGCTATTTTTTGTCCCTATTTGCATGGAATATCTTTTTCCATCCCTTCAATTTCAATCTGTGTCTTTAGGTCTCAGATAAGTCTCTTATAGGCAGCATATAGATGGGTCTTGTTATTTTATCTGTTCAGTCATCCTGTGTCTTTTGATTGGAGCATTTGGTCCATTCACACTTAAAGTAATTATGATATGTATATACTTATTACTATTTTGTTAAATATGTCCTTGTTTTTGTTGTACTTCTCTGATCCTTTCTCTCTTGCTCTCTTCTCTTGTGCTTTATGACTTTCTTTAGCATTATGGTTGGGTTCCCTTCTCTTTCTTTTTTGTGTATCTATTATAAGCTTTTGGTTTGTGGTTACTGTGGGGTTCTTATGTAACATCTTATGAATAGAGCAATCTATAATAAGCTGAAGGTCATTTAAGTTCAAACTCGTCCCAACAGCACTACATTTGTTACTTCTCCTCCTCCACATTTTATGTATATACTATCTTATTTTATACCTTTTTATTTAGTGATACCCTTAAATAATTTTTAAGTGTAATTGCTTTTGCTACTTTTGTCTTTTTGACCTTCATACTAGCTTTTAAATAATTGATTTACTACCTCTGCTGTATGTTTGCTTTACCAGTGGAAATTTTTCACTTAATTTTTTTGCTTCTGGTTAAGGTGTTGCCTTTTCCTCTTAAAGAATTCCCTTTAACATTTCTTGTAAGGCTGGTTTAGTAGTGGTCAAACTCTTTAAATTCATGTTTATCTGTAAAAATCTTTATCTCTCCTCCAATTCAGAATGAAAATCTTTCTGGATAAAGTATTCTTGGTTGGGGCTCTTTTCTGTTCAACACTTTGAATATATCATGCCATTCCTTTCTGGCCTGTAGAGTTTCTGCAGCAAAATCACCTGAGAAGCTTATGGGGTTTCCCTTATAGGTAATTTGTTGCTTTTCTCTTGCTGCTTTGTCCTTGACCTTTGAAGCTCTCTGCTTCATGGACCTGATAGACTGTTTCCTTCCCCAGGTTAGGGAATTTTTCAGCTATCAACTCTTCAAGTAATTTTTCTACTCCTTTGTCTCTCTCTCCTCCTGAGACTCCTATAATGCAGATGTTAGGACATTTCATGTTGTCCCAGAGCTCTCTTACCCTATCCTCATTTCTTTTAATTCTTCATTCTGCTGTTCAGCTTAAGTGCTTTCCATTATTCTGTCTTCCAAGTGACTGATTCATTTCTGTGCATCCTCTAGTCTGCTGTTCATTCCCTCCAGTGTGTTTTTTATTTCATCTATTAAATTCTTCATCTCTGATTCATTCTTTTTTAGACTTCCTATCTCTTTGTTTAAGAGATAGAGACTCTTTCTAACTCATTGCACCTTGAGATCTGCTATTGTTTTCTCAAGTCCAGTGAGCATCTTTATAACCATTGCTTTATCAGGTAAATTGGTTAACTCTATTTTATTTAATTTTCTTCTTTTTTTGTTTGTTCTTTTTTCTTGTTCTGTTGTTTGGAGCATACTCCTCTGTCTCCTCATTTTGTATGACTTTCTGTGCTTGATTTTATGAGTTAGTTGAAAGGGTGTGCTCTCCCAGCCTTGAAGGATTGGCCTTGTATAGGAGGGTCCCTCGTGTAGACTGTGCGTGCCTTGTGGTTTTGGCAAGCTGGAGGTCGAGTGAGTGTGGGACAGGCTGTTCCTGGTGCTGGGGCTCCCAGGGGTGCAGTTTTGGGGTCCCATTGGAGAGGCTGCTTGGTAGACACCTGTGGGTTCTGAGCTAGCAGGGAGAGGATGGTGGGGCAGTGGCAGATTGGAGGTATACTTCAGGTAACTCCCAGATTGGCAACGACTAGGTCCTACATGCCTCCTCAGCCATAGACCTATGTGTACTCTGGGCTGCTTGGGGGAACTCTCTCATCAGCACCCACTGGGTCCTGCTGGCAGCCAGCATCAGGCTCTGTACATGTTCCCCCACAGTTCCTCTGTGCTCAGGGATGCTCCAGGAATTCCCATGTCAGTGCCAGCTGGGTCCCACTGGCAGCTGGAGCTAGGCCTGAACACATTCACCAGCAGTAGACACGTGCCCTGGGCTTCTCTGGGAGCTACCTTGGTGGCACCAGCCCAAAGATTCATGCGCCCTCCCTGTGGGCTGGGGACATCACTTGTCCTGCTGATGGGAGGCTGGTGGATGACAGCAGGTGGGACTGCTGGGTCTCCTGCAGGCATGGTGGGTGTGCAGGGAGGGGATTGAGGGGCTGCCTGTATCAAGTCTGAGATTGGTGTGTGTGCCCAGATCCCACTCTCAGCCACACTAAGATGTGTGGAAGGATGGTGCTGGCCCCTCTTCCAGTCCCAGATTTGCTTCCAATCATTTGCAGTTTGTTTGTTGGGGCGGATGTTGTCATTGTTGTTGTTGTTTGGCAGTTTCTTCTAATTTTTTTCTAATTGAAATATTGTTGATATACAATCTTATATTGGTTTCAAATATACAATACAGTGGTTCAACAGTCACACATATTATTAAATCCTCACCCCCACTAGTGCAGTTACTGTCAACAGAAGAAGATGTTACAGAACCACTGACTATGTTCTCCATGCTGTACTACCATCCCTGTGACCAACTTATATTATGATTGAGAATTTTTGTGCCCCTTTGTCCCCCTCACTCTTCTCACCCACCCACCTCAACCCCTCCCCCATGGTAACCACCAGTCACTTCTCAATCTACTGTGTCTGTGAGTCTACTGCTATTTTGTTCCTTCTGTTTTGCTATGTTTTTATATTCCACAAATAAGTGAAATCATATGGTATTTGTCTTTCTCCTTCTGGCTTATTTCATTGAACATAATACCCTGTAGATCCATTCATGTTGTTGCAAATGGCCAGATTTCGTTTCCTTTTACGGCTGAATAATATTCCACTGTGTATATGTACCACATCCTCTTTATCCATTCATCTGTTGATGGGCATTTAGGTTGCTTCCATATCTTGGCTATTGTAATAATGTGGCAATAAACACAGGGGTGCATATGTCTTTTAGAATTAGGGATTTTGTTTTCTTCAGTTAAATTCCTAGAAGTGGATTTACTGGATCAAATGGTATTTCTATTTTTAGTTTTTAGAGGAACCTCCATCCTGCTTTCCACAGCGGTTGTACCAATTTGCATTCCCACCAACAGTGCAGGAGGGTTCCCCTTTCTCCACATCGGGGTAGATGTTTGGTTCTGAAATTTGTATTCTTTCACTTGTGGTCTGGTTGCACTTCAAACTGCAAGGCTTTTTTCCTGTGCCTCAGAGAACCCACTCCTGGCTCTCTCAGACAGCCCTCACCCTCTGCTTTGCTGGTCACTGTGCTGCTGGGGAGGTTCCCACAGCTACCATGTCTCTCTCTCTCTCTTTTTTTTAATGTGATATTTCTATCCTTCATTTTATAGAAGGTGTTCACTTCAGTCTCCACTCTTCTTCAGGGTAAAGTGTTCTGTGTGTAGGTGTAGATTCAGTGTGTAATTGGGAAAAGGGAACTTCAGGCTCTCTCTCCTCTCCCACCTTCCCAGAATCCTCTCAATTTCTTTACTGTATCTTTTATGTTCTTAATTTTCACTTTCAATGTGACTAGGTATTTTTTTTCTTTACTAGTTTTCTACTGTATGAGTCCTTTAAATATGAGATCTTCCTTCTTCCTTTAATTCTGGGAGATTTATTGTTCTTCAAATATTTCTTTTTACTCTCTTTCCAAGCCTCCAGTGACCAAATGTTGTCACATTCACTCCCTCTTCGTGTCATTTGTGTATTTTATCTTTTCATACCTTTCTGCTGCCTTGTGGGAGGATTTCTCACCTTTCTTCCCAATGTTGTTCCTTTTTGAAATGCTAAATATCCTACTTTTCTTCTCAACTATTATGCTGTTTGTTTTAACCTTTGTATGGGGGGTTTTCAGTCACCTTTTGTTTTGAAATGATTTCGAATTTATATAAAAGTTGCAAGAAGAGAACACAGAACTCCTTATTATCTTCACCTAAATTCTGAAATTTTGCCAAATTTGCTGTATCATTCTTCCTCCGCATAAAAAAGTTTCTTTCTAAACTTTTGAGAATAATTGTTTCCAACCTTTTGAGAATAAGAAGCAGACATCATCCCTGCTCCTTTACCCCTAAATACTTCAGTGTGTGTCTACTAAGAACAAGGATATTCTCTTACAAAATTGCAGTACACTTATCATTAATATTGATGAAGTACTATTATCCACATACCTTGTTCACATTACATTAATTGTACTTCTAATGCTCTCTATGGAAAATACTATACAATATCAATATTTTAAACGTCCTAGTAGCTACATTAAAATGGTAAAAAGAAGCCAGTGAAGTAAATAATTTATTTAAGCCAATATATCCAAAATAGTGCCATCACATGTTATTAATATGGAATTTTATTATTGAGATATTTTACGTCCTTTATTCATACAAAACCTGTATATATTTTACATTAATAGCACATCTTGATTCAGACTAGCCACACTTCATTTACCCAGTAGCTGCATATGGCTGGTGGCCACCATATTGCACAGCACGGCTCAGCTCTGCAGCAAAGAACAAATAAAGATTCTGGTCCAGGATCTAATCCAGGATCACACACTGCATTTACTTTGTCATGTGTCTTTATCCTCCTTTAATCTGGGACAGTTCCTTCATCTGTCTTGACTTTCATGATAGTGACATCTTTTAAGAGTACCAAGCAGTTGTTTTATGGACTCTGTCTCAATTTGGGGTTTTCTGATGTTACCTTATGATTAGATTAAGGTCTTGCAACTTTGGCAGGGATGTGGGGTAAATATTTGTTTAACACCCAATTTGCATAAGGTTCTTTGTCTTTTTGTTCTTGCTTCATATTAGTAATATCCTCCCTATGTCTTTGAGGATGGGTATTGTGCTTATATTACATTTTTGATCCATCGATTGTAATAAAGCTTCGTGTTCAGTTTGCTTTATCTTTTGCTAGTTGTACCTCTTGGTATCTAGTTATTGCGGTAGATGATCTTATGCTTCTCCAGTGATGTAACCGTTAGCCTTGTAGCGGGAAGAACCAAATCCTGTCTCTTCTGATGTGTTGAAGGGAAGTGAAGGGACAAGGCCAGAGAAGAGAGGTCAGGCCTCACATCTGCTATCAACTGCCCATTTTCTTCCACTCTGCTGGCACCTTCTCCAGGCAGGGATTGGTCTTGACACTCTTAGAACAAAGCAGAAATAGGAAGAGGTGATCTTGGGTCTATTCCCCAGTGCTGTGAGGTTGGAGAGGGAAAGAATGGAGAGAGAAGGATGGCTGGGCTCCCTTCATCAGCTCTTGCCTTGAGAAGAGCTTTTTGCTGCCCTGTGATTACTGTGTCTGGGGACAGGAATAGGGCTGGACTGGTGCTGTAGACATCTGGGCTGCAGGACAGACAATGATCCTCCCTGGCAATGTAAGTGGGGGGAAATAGAAGGCTAACAGTCCTCCCAAATCCATCCACCACATTCCTCTGGGTCAGAGGAAAGCTCCTCACTCCTCCTCCATCCATTCTCCTACTTCTGGGTCAGGCCGCCTGCCACCTCTGGCTGCTTCCACCCCACCCCTCCCTCCAGTCAGTACAGCTGGGATCCCCCCTGGTTGTTCCATGGGTCTGTGCTTCCGTCTGTTTCCCAGGGGTGAATTTAGAGGAGTGAGGAGTGTGTACTAATTCACTATCTCACCAGGAACCAGCAATAAACTTCCAGAGATGTTGTTGTTCGATCCCTTTAATTCTTGGCAATATCTATCCTTACCATATATAATGATAAGTTGAGTCATGCTTTTGAGGTTCTCTATTCTATAACTTTGTCATTTTTTTTTTTTATTCTGATAATGGAGTATTAACACCTTGATCTACAATTATATTTAGATTTCTCTTTGAACTTTTAACAGATTGATCTTCATTTGCTGCTATGTTTCTTGGGCCCCAAAGATATAATACCATTATGCTCCTACTATTAACTCTGACTTTCATCATCACATAATTGACAGTTAGCTCACTTTCATGACTTTTGCCTTAAATTCAATCCTGCCTGAAATCCTACCTGTTTTCCCTTCCTGTTTATTCATTTGTCCTTTCAGTGTGTTTTCATTTTTTTCTTATTTTTAGACTTCCTAAGCCTTTTAAAGATTTTTAAATTATTAAATTTAGTACTTTATTATTAATAGTAAATTATTGCATTAATCCAATTGGAAGTGCTGTTTTATTTTTTGTTTTTTTTTTTTGTTTCTTTGTTTTGCTTCCCATGATTCTTTAAACTTACACTTTCTTTAACCTTAGTTCTATTCAGTTTATGTTCTGCCATTCTAATTTTTACCTCTCAAATATTATGGTTAATTTGTTTACTTTTTTCCTAGGTTTTCTTTGGTATTATGTAGACAATGCATTTGATTGTTTCTGGTTTTGTTTATTTTTATTCCCTTTGACAATACTCTTCTTTTAACTCAATTAGCTATCCATTTAAAATATACAGTAGATATTCTATTTTGTCAGTATATCCATATGTTATTAAAATAGTATCTTGAATAACTTTTATAGGAAAATTTTGCTCTTTTTTGTTTTTCTCAACTCTTCTCACCTCTATTCCCCACTGATTTAACTTACTACTCAAATTATTTATATTCTACTTTTAACAATTCTCCTAATCCCCAACTCCTATCACAAATAATTCTTCCCTGTTACTGTTCTTATTTACTTATCTCTTCAATAAATATTTATTAATTCAGGATTTCTTACTATTCTTAATAGCATATTTTTTCAGGTCTGTCTTTTAAGATCAGATTTCTTTTTGAAGCCAACACTTGTCCATTAAATTTCTTAAGATTGAAAATCTGTGAAAGTCTTTGCATTTGGATAACAACTGTATAACAACCCAAATTATACAGCTTTTTTACTCTGACTATGGTTTATACATGGTTTTCCATTACACTGGAAGAAAACATAGTCCTTATTTACTTATGATTTATATTTATTTACATGAAATCTATAACCTAGCTCCTTACAGAATGATTTCTTTTTCTGTTATAGTTAAAATACAATATTCGATGACCCATGCTGGTCTCAGTTACTCTAAATGGTATCTTAAATAGGGTGTTATTTATACCTTCAACTATTTTATTAGTGATGCTGTTTTTCTTCACATGGATTTTTTTAATCTTTGATGTGTTCTTCACTGTTTGCTCAGTCATTCCATAAAGTTATTCAGAGCATCTATTACATGCAGGCAGTGTGCTCAGTTGAATCCTGTTTATTCCTTCTCTTTCTTAGGAACTCTTATCTCTACCGATGTTCATTCTCCAGATCCATCTTCTTTTATACCTTTTTACATCTCTTTCCATGCAGTATTCCATGGTATCTTTTCCCCTAGCTTATTTTCTCTTTGTTTAGTTCCCTGTAGCATCCAGTTCCACATTTTGCCTACATTATCGTTGTTTATTCCTTCTCGTTCCTTCCTCCGATAAGGAGCTCTTCTGAAATAGGTATGATATCTTTCTCCCACATTTAAAAAATAGATTGCAACTATTCTCTAAATTCTGTTTTTATTCTCACTTCCTTTTATGGCTTACTGATTCCACACCTCCCACCCTCACCTCACCCTGACCCCAGGTTCTTAACTCATATTTCTTCTCTCATACTGCCAAATATTTTTAATAGTTCAAAATAATTTTTCCCCCTTTTACTCATTCTTTCTTGAGTTTCTTATGATTATTATGACTGTTGTTTCTGAAACCTTTGCTTTATTTTATTGGCATAAATGGGACTTGAAATTGGAAGGTCCACAGCTTCTCACTCTACCTTTCTCCTGGAAGTCCACAAACTGTACTTCTTGAACATATCTTTTCTTAAATAAGAGATGCCTATATTGAATTGACCATTTGGAATTATATGTTATATATATAAAGTATTACTTTCCTTATATCTGTCAAGGTAAAGTCCTATTACCACTGATAGGAGTAGATTAATTTATTGATAACTTGCTTGCCTTTTACTCCTGCTGGATGGCAGTTGAAAGAGCACAGGGTTCCTGCATCTCATTTGTGCAGCTTAAATAGTCACCTGTTTGAACTGATCTGAGGAGGAAGAAATATTGGATTCATTGGCAAGTCATAGATCAGTTATGATGTAGGCTCTAACACTACGAGTTTCCCTGGCAAAATGGATGTGATTCACATTTAAGTATGACACCAACCCATTTCCTTCAAACCTGTTTGCCAGTACTTGTGTTATGATTCCAAGGAATGCATCCTTTGATAATAAAGACTTAATTTTCCCTTTGCATGAAAATATTTTAAATTCCACAAACCTTTATGAAATTGTAGAAGAGGGAATATACAAAGTCAGACTAAACAACATCATTATGTATGGTTACCCAGGAATTTGCACACAAAACTCTGCTAAAGCTAATGGCATTTATGTACTTAAGTTTTCCAAACAAGTTGAAAAACATACCCTCAAGAATTGTTTATGCCAAGAAAGACCAACTATTTGTAATCACAAATGGAGTTTCTGCAAAAGTCTGTGCCAGGCACTACAATTCTGGCAAACATCCCTTCCAATTTGCAAGAACTTTACTGTGTGGGGGGCTGGAAGTAAAGCATGAGTACAAAGAAACACTTGCAGCTTTCTCCTAGCCTCAGTTAAATTCAAAGTGGAAGAATAAACATACAAGAGGACAAAGGGTATAGGAAATCTCAGCACTGGCTGCCCTGCCTTATTTTTTGTGAAAAGAATTAGTAAGGCACTCCTGCAGTAAAGCAGATTGCTTATGATCACTGAGTAGGATACTTGTAATCCTTTTACTATACCACTGAGTTGATAGATTAAATTGAAAGTTATGAGTCAAATGCTGCCAGAACATTTTGGAACCTTCCAGAGACTGCATATTCATATAATCCTCATGACCTTCCCTTGGAAGGGAAAAGCGTGCCCTACCTGTAGGGAACACACGAAGAAAGGCTTGGAGGAAGCTAAACCTTTTCACAACCACCAGCAAGAGTTTAATTAAACTCTCTCTAACATAATAAGCTTGGTTCAATTTAAGAGCAAAATGTGCCATGTTTTCCCCACACAGGAGCTTCCCAGGGTCTTGCAGCTCAAGTGGAAAGAACAATGGGAAGCAGAAGGCTTTCTCTTCACATCTGGTGCGTCGAAATGGGGCTAGGAGGCTTTCTGGAGGGTTTTGCTGGCTGGGACATTTAGTGTTTACAGATGTGAGTGGCTTTCAGTCACTGAATGCAAGTTGCATTTGCTTTGCTGAGCACGCCCTGGGAAAACCAAGAGGAAGAAGAGGAATAATGCTCCTTGCCCCGCCCACCCACATTGAGATTCAGGACACAGTCTTTTCAGGTTTACTAGGTCCCTAAGCAACCTTTGAAGAGAAATGTACATCTGTCCGGCTGTCCCTACTACACGGGCATGGATTTATTTAGCTTCACTCTTCAAGTCTCTGTTCTGTCTTTAGTCCATTGACTGAATTTTTAGGCAAACACTTCTTGTCTGCAAATCTGACTGGTTACCCAGCTCCTGAGCTAATTCTGGCTCCCTCTTAAACTTTGATCTGGATTCGGAAGGTGAGCTCATCAGAAAAATGAAAGAAGGCTAGTTTTTAATGTGGAGGCTGAAAGCTGGGAAAATAAGCTAAAGCAGGAAGATAGGAGGCAGCAGGATCTTTCTGAAATACTGAATCTTAACACCCAGGATCAGAGCAATGTGGGAGCTGAAACTGCCATTTCTGAGGTGAGAAACTTTAATCTCTTGCCTTGAGGGTGACCAGTAGTCAGAACTCCACTAAATGGCAATATAAAGCACATACAGTCTGGACTTGGGAGTCAGATCCAACTTGGAGTCTGGTGCCTGAGATTTATTGTACGGCCTTATGAAAATTGCTCAACCGCTCTGTGCCTCGGTTTCCTCATGATTTTTCCACAGAGAAAATCAAAGCACCTCATGAAGCTGTGTTGAAGACAACCTGAGTTCAAAGCTCCTCTATTTACTAGCTGTAGGACCTTGGAAAAGACACCAACTGACCTCTCTGCGCTCCAGTTTTGCATAATAAAACCAAAATCTATATCATTGGGTTATTGTAGGGTTAGATGAGTTGATATTCTTATAGCCCTTAAGACAGGCTCGGCATAGAGTGAGTGCTCACAAACTGTTAGTCATATTATTATTTTAAAATACTTTGTATCCTTTTATTTCATGTTTCATATGATTGCTACATGTTTCCCTGAGGTTATATTCCTAAAGATATCTATATAAAGTTTACAGATTTTAAGATTAATCCTGAAAATGGATCAAGACTTGCTTTTTTTAAACTAGCTGTGGAGTGGTACAGCTGTTTCACCAATAACACAAGCACAGCTTAAAACTCAGTTGCCAGTTTTGAAATGATTCTTGAGGACTGTTTTTAATTTGGGGGAAGAAGAATTTGCATTTTTTTACATTTTGTGCACAGAGGGGCTTCATTAATATTTTTATATCTTTTTATATATTCTTATTAATAGCTTTATATATTGCTATACCCTATAATTCATACCCACATAAAATGAGGCTACTCAGTAATTGTTTGTTTGGTTAAATTAGTTATCTTCCCCACTAACAGATAACTTCCAGGAACTGTTGCTACCCATCATTCATTGCAATACATCCAGTGCTCAGCAAAATGTCTGGCACATAGTAGACACTCAAGAAACCTGGGAGGAGCTGAGAAGGTAGAGATTGACATCTGAGAATCTAAAAAGACCAATTTTCTTTTCTCCACAGGCAGGTAGGACAGTCATGTCTTCCATCTCAAAGACAGAGGAAAGGGTTGTCTTGAAGAATTCTGTCCACTCCTACATCATGGCATGGATTAACTGGCAAAAATTATTTATCAGTCTGTCTCTTGTATTAGACTGTTGGTTCCCTGAAGTCAGGGACCACGTCTTGTTCATAATTGGGAAATCAGTCTCCCAGCCTATACAAAAACAGTAAACACTTATAAACATCAGATGAGAAAAAGGATGGATGGATGAACTGGGCTGCTAGGGTCCATTCCACAGCTTGTAATGATATCAAGGAAATGTCACATAGGACAGAATCTAAACCATCTCCAAAATCCACCTTGATTCAGTGCGTTCCGTTTCTCTAATCTGTAAGATCTGGAAAAAACCTCTTATCCTCCACCTTAGAGCATGCAATTATAGTTAGAATCTTCATGGTACTATGTATATTAGAAATAACACTAAAGAAACTTCCTATATGATTGAGCTGTTCCCTTACCTTCTATTTCCTGTGTTTGCTTTGCTTTTCCCCACCGTCTGTTATGGGCTAATGACAGACCCCTGGAGAAAGGCATCAGAGTTGGTTGGGCCCATCCCTGGATGCCTAACTCCAGCCCAGTGTCTGATACAGAGTTAGTGCTCAATATGTGTTATTGAAAGGACTTGCTGTAAAAATCTCCATTTTTAAGAATATGTTCTAATTGGTTAAAACAACCACAGCAAGGGGGGAATGCATATGTTCTAAATATCTTAAGGTCATTCAGAATCACATACACAAAACTTTGCTAGAGCTAACAGCGTTTATGTGCTTCTGTTTTCCAAACAATGAGTAGAAACTATACCCTAAAGATTTGTTTATGCGAAGTAAGGCTGACTATTCGTGATCATGACAGGAATTGCTGCACGTTTTGTGCCAGCCACTGCATGCCTGCCAAACACCCTCCCAATCTGCAAGGATTCTGGGGTTTTCTGTTGGAAATAAAGCAGTAAAATGCCTCTTCAGCCCAACTTATATGGATCTTATTCTTCATTAGCACTTACTTAAGCTATGCTATGATTAGAGCGACATCCTAATTCTGTCCAGAATTGCTTATTTTGGTTGACAAAGTGATACGGATTTTCAACCGAGGAGCATGGAAATGAGTGAATAGCATTGTGATGTCAGTTTGGGTTCTGAACACACAACGCTCCGAAAATGACTCACACTACTTCCGTGCCACAGTCACCAACCGAGAGGTTGTCAGTCAGATGTTTCTATCAACCAAATCAAGAAATTAGCCTCCCCTCCCAGTGGCTGTTGAGCCAAAACTTGCAGAAAAAAGGAAAAAGCAAAAAGTTGGCAGATCAAGGTCTTAAGATTTGCTAATCACAACTACTAGGGATTATATGCTTGGAGAACAACTCACAACAAATAGTGCTTAGAGGCAAACATGCTCCTGAAAAGTGGACCTACTAAGGACCCTCAGCCCCTCTTGCAGACTCAGTCCAGCCCGCCAGCATCGGGAACCAATGATGTTTCCTTGCTTGGGAGAATTTAAGAACCCATTGTCTCAGTTCTAACAAGGCCACCCCATCTAATTAAGGGTGTGGACTCTGGAGCCAGACTAAATCCTGCCTCCACCACTTACTATCTCTAAGATATTAGGCAAGCCACTTAATTGAGCTCCCTGTGCTTCCGTTTTCTCATCTATAATGTGGGAATGATTTATAGGACCATTGTGGGGATAAAATGAATTAATGTTGGGGAAGAATTTAGAAGAGCCCCTGGCGTATGTTAAGTGTTAATATAATTGTTAGCTATTGTTATAATTCACTTTTTGTAATCCAGGTCTTGCCATGGATCCCAGTTCACACAAATAGGTCTCAATCTTCAGGCATTTGTTGTTTCCATGGATATTCAGGAGTTGCCTGTTATCTGGTTGACCTTACCCTTAGTATTATTGCCTTGTTCCCTAGTGAGGCCCACATGCTAGCCCTTTGTCCCTCCCTGGCTCCTACCGACCCTCCCAAGCCCTGAAATTCTGCCAGACCCACCTGATGCCCAGGGTCTCTGCCCCCTCCTAATACCGGGAGCTCCCTGGCTGCCTGCTCACCTCTCCCAGTCTCTCTGTTCCATCTTTAAGCTGAGCTGTCTGGTCTGGTCTTGTGAGCATCCTGGAAGTTTGTTTAGAGGATGACTAAATTATTCAACCCTTTGTTTCCTTCCAAGGGGGAACTAGGAAGCCAGACTTTATAGAGTCAAAGGAATTCCGCTGCCCCCTTACTGCAATGAATTCATCTCTAAGGAGTTGAGTTTACAAAGAAAATCACTAAGGAAATACTCCTCTAGTCATAAACTATCCCTCTCCATCAAAAGAAAGTAAGACTTCTCCTGCCTGGAATTGCACAAACAGAACTCTTCCATTTAGCCAGAGCTCCTGGGAATAATAGGCCACCAGCTGCCAGCTTGGGCTGCAGGTTTCAGGAACTTGGAAAGGGGAATTTTCCATCCTGATTATTGCCTCTGTAGAGTTCTCAGCTGCCAGCACTTGGTGGTGGGCGTGGGTCTGAGCCAATTTTTGTGTCCCTAGATAACAAGGCAAAGATGCTGTCCTCCTTTACTACACAGTCCTGGACACTCATCAATCAACCCCTTTCCTGTGTACACCTATTATTTGCAGACCTTTAGAAGACAAATCAGCTCTTTATGTATTTTTTAAAACCTTTACATATTTATTTTAAATCAGCTCTTTATGTATTATTGCCCTCTAATACTCAAGGCAAAAAACTAAGGGAGTTCTGATACTACCAAAGCAGAAGAGACTTGACCAAGTTCACAGACCACAGAAGGGGTAGATCCAGGACTTAATTACATCATGCTGGGTTAAAAGACAAATTTTTCAACATGGCTAAACTCACTGGGACCTGGCTAGTATCAGTCTAATCCCTTAACCCGACTACAACTGGTACTCTCGGCGCCATGTCCATCTAATGCTCCCAGACAGCACCTGCTCGCTGTGATCGCCAGACCTTTCCAGAGGCCATTTCATGTGCTTGCAACCCTCTCTCTGGCCCACCCACTTCACCTGGTTGATTGCTGGTCACTCTTTTATTCTCACCATAAGTCCCACTACTAAGGGGTTGGAAAGACTTGTCCAATTCCCCAATCCAGATTCGCAGCCCTCCTCTTTTCTGCTCGAGTCTTGTGGTTATCCTAACAACACTTCCCACATTGCATTGTAATTGCCTGTTCACAGGCTTGAATCACCCTGATATTCTGAGATAAGGCAGGACCTTCGTCTGGTTTGGCTCAGAATCACCAGCACCTTGCATAGGGTTTAGAGCATAACATATGACCAGTAAGTTTTGGTAGATTTAGACAAATTAAGTTCACTTTCTACCAATCAAATCCCAGACTAAAGATACCAGCTTTGCAGTTCCTGGCTAATGGCTCCATGCAGACTGAGCTCCTGGCCCAGAGCACTTGACCTCTGATCTTTAAACTGTGCTGGGATGAACGTTGACCTCTGCCTCTTACAGGCTCATAGCTCACCTCTGACATTCCCCTCTCACCATCCCCATTACATGAGAATTAAACTTTTGGTTTCCATACAATGCAGTTCAAGCCTAGCATAGACCAGAGTGAGCCTTGAGAGACGAGGAAAGAAAGGTAACACTGCTTCTACCTTCACAGTTTCTTTTTCAACAGTGAACATTAATAGAAGAACCGTGAATCTTACAGAAAAGTGGGTGAATCATTTAGTGTGCAGCTCACTGTTACATATTTATTTGAACACATTCATGCAACCAACATAAAAATAAAAAAACTAATAGTGCTGCGATAAACATAGGGGTGCATATGTCTTTTTCAAACTGGGCAGGGGGAAAAAGGGGCATTATGATTAGCAGACATAATATGGGGGGGCACGGGGAGGGCTGTACAACTCAGAGAAGACAAGTAGTGATTCTATAGCATCTCACTACGCTGATGGACAGTGACTGTAATGACTGTAATGGGGTACGTGGTGGGGACTTGGTGATGTGGGGAGTCTAGTAACCATAATGTTGCACATGTAATTGTAGATTAATGATGCCAAAAAAAAAATCAGAAAACTACTAAAATTCCAGAAGCCTCCTTTGTCTCTCCTTGTCACTACTCTGCCAACAAAGGTTAACCACTGACTTGACGTCTATAGTAAATTCATTTTGCTTGTTTTTAAACTTTTTATAAAATGAATTTTACACCATGTATTCTTTTGTGTCTGGTTTCTTCCTTTCAACTTTATAGTTTATGAGATTCATCCATGTGGTCACACATAATTTTGGTTTGTTCTTTCTCAAAATTGTATAATATCCCAGTGCCCGAATATACCACATTTCATTTATCCATTCTCATATAGATGAACATTTGGGTAGTTTCCAGTTTGGGGCTATTATGAATAGTGCTCTATAAGCATCCATGTGCATGTCTTCTAGTAAATATATGTATGCATTTCTGTTGGTTATATACTAGGAGTGGAATTGCTGGGTCACAGATATGTAGCCCATCTTTAGTAGATATTGTCAAGCAATTTTTCAGAGCAAGACTGATCTGGTAATCTACATCCTTGTCAACAGTTGATATTATTGGTCTTTTTCATTTTAATGACCTGATATATAGCACACTGCGATTTTGATTTTAATATCTTTGTTTTTGACTGCCATATTGCTACTGGTCTGCCTATTTAGGTCTTTGACCATTGTTTCTATTGAATTGTCTGCCTTTTTCTTATTGATGCGTAGCAGTTCTTTTTATATCCTTGATATGAGTTATTTGTCAATCAAATGTATTCCAAGTATCTTCTTCCATTCTGTGACTTGCCTTTTTAGTCTCCTGATCTTTTTTTGTTACTCTCCTTATCTGTTGATGATCAGAAGGTTTTCATTTTAATACACTCCCAATTATCTTTTTTTCTTCATGGTTAGCACCTTTTGTATCTCACTCAAGAAATCTTTGCCTACCTCAAAGTCATAAAGGCTTTGTTCTATTTTCTGTTCTAAAAACTTTATTGCTTTTACCTTTCATATTCAAATGTTGATCTGTAATTGAAATTGTGTATAGTGTGAGGTAGGGGTCAAGATTCTTATTTTTTCTCCAGAATCATTTATTAGAATGCTCTCCTCTGCATTATTGTTACCTTTGTCATATATCAAGTGACTATATATCTGTGGGTCTGTTTCTGGACTCAGTATTCTGTCATCCTACTTCATTGGCCAACTTCTCCTATTTGCCTATCCTCAACATCTGGGAGGATTAGTTCTCTAACTTTGCTCTTCAAGATTATTTTGGCTATTCTTAATCCTTTGCATTTTTGCATAAATTTAGGATCATGATCTCAATATTCATTTACAAAAATAACTGACTAGTAGTTTTATTGGGATTATTTTGAACTCATGGACAAATTAGGAGAGGTTTGACAACTTTACATTACTGACTTTTCTAATCAACAAATATGTTATATTGCTCCATTTATTTAGATTTATTCTAAGTTCACTCAATGATGTACAGATTTCTGTGGAAAAGAGGTGTTCATTTTTCACTGGATTTATTCTTACTATATATTTTATGTCATTGTAAATAATGGCTTTTTTAAATTTCATTTTTTACTTGTTTGTCACTGGTATATAGAAGTGACATTGATTTTCACATATTGACTTTGTATTCAGAGATCTTGCTAAGTGCATTTATTCATTCTATTTGTTTATATAGAGATTATTTTGGAATTTTAACATGCACAATTATATCTTCTACCAACAATTTCCTTCCAATACTTATGTACCTTCCATTTCTCTTTCTTGGCTTATTGCACTGGTTAGAAGTGGGTGATAGTGAGCATTCTGGCCTTATTCCTTCTAGGGAAACTTTTTAATATCCCATTATTAAGTATGATTTTTGCTGTAGCTTTTTTGTAGATTTTTTTTATCAGGTAAAGAAAGTTCCATTCTATTCCTACTTTGCTGTGATTCTTTTTTTATCATGCATGAATATTGAATATAATCAAATGCTTGTTCTGTATCTATGAAGATATTAAAATATTTTTTCTTTTTTTTTTTCCTGTTAATGTGTTGATTGGATCTTGAATGTTAAACTACATTGTATTCCTGGAATAAACTCTACAGGGTTTGATATCATATATTTTTTCTTAAATAACTAGATATAAATTTTGCTAATATTTTGTTTGAGGTGTCTGAATCTATGGTAATGAAAGAGACTGGGGTCCTACGTTTACTTTCACCTTCAATTTTGAGTATTATTTTTTTTACCCAGTCTGCCTCCCCTTTTATCATATATATAGACTTGATTCAATAGACTTTACTTCTATTATTACTAGCTTGATAAACTTTCTCCAAGGGCCTCTAGCTTTTCTCTCACTGACAGAACAAAAATCCTTCCCAAAGACAAAGCAATCATGATCCAAATCCTGGCTCAACCACTCACTGGAAATGTGTCCATTGGCAGATTACAGATCCTCTCTGAGCCTCTGTTTCCTCATCAATGAAGTGGATTGAAAAGTAAATTAGATAATACATATGAAAGCACCTGATACAAGTAATGCTCAGTAATTCCTCTTTCTCACTACCTCTATCTGCTGTCCAAAAATTTTTGAAGCACAAAAGAGCATTAGCTGACTTATATACAGGGTTTAGCACACAGTTAAGGTTCAAAACTGAGAAATGAACAAGTGGGGATAGGAGAAGTCCATTCATTTTGTTGAACTCTAAAAAACAAAGCAAAGTAACTTACTGCTCCTGTTAAGTTTTTAAATACAAGCTCTTAGACTTTTTTAAATTAGATAAACATTGCTAGAATGTATCGTCCAAAGTGCTATAATCCCTTCCCTGGAGCTTCAAACTTAGGTGTTAAAGGTGTTTTAAACATTTGGAAGTTGTCCAGGAATATAGCCTCTCTCCCATATAAAACAATGTTTATGTGGAAAAGTCAGCTTGGAAGGACACTTTTAAATAAAGTTCCTATTTCTACAAATAATCCCCAGTGCTATTTGTCAGTGAACAATAAACCTTTAACCAGCCTCTACAGTAGCAGTGGGGATGGAATTTGGGGATACTATGAGATTATGTTCTTTGCTTCAGGTGATTTTACTAGGTTTTAGAGATGTCCAAATAAATCAGAAATCAGAAGTTCAAGGAAAAAAAGTGAGCTGGGAAGACTGAGGTCAAAGAAGACAGAAATTTTTGAACATCACCAGCCTTATTCCCCTGGTATCCCCACCCCAAGGGCTGATTCTGGTGACAGCCATGGGAGATGTGAGTATGACCTCCTTCTTCCTAACCCAGCTTAGGCCATGTCGAGTAGAAAGGACATGGCCTTAAGTTTGTCAAACCCAATGACAATCTCAGCTCTGCCAGTTCCTAGCAGCTTGGTTCCCTCATCCATAACATGGGGATGGTAATTGACCTGCCTAAAAGAACCACTGTGAGAATGGAAGGGTGGTAGCTAACACCTATAAAGTGCATGATACAGGGAATATGCTCGATAAGTGGTAGTGGTTGCGAAAATAATGACATTAATAATGATAACACTGGCAACAATTAATGATGACAATGACAATGGAGACAACATCCGTAGCTTTGGGTGGAGGTGTTGCTGGAGGATCATTTGTATTCTATAAGACTACTCAACTTCCAGAAACAAGAGGAGCACCCCAGCTGGCTCTTGTCTAATCTCCAGATTGTTATTTTATGGATCTCTGGACCCAGACGCATGATCTTAGTTGAATGAGCCATGTCTCAATCTCCCCAAAAACAGAGCCTGAGGTGCCAATAATTTATGTAGAAGGTGATCCAGGAAGCAGAAGTGAAGGAATTGAAGCAGAATGATAGGGAGGATAAGGAATCAATCTAGTGCATTTTGAGGTCAATGGCATCAGTGTACCTCCCAAAAGGCACAGAATGCCTCTAGAATTGGCCACTAGCACCAACCCATCCACAGGCTCAGGATTGTCTCCAGGAGCACACACTTCTCTGCACTCCCAGGCATTTGCTTTCTGGCCAGGTGGGCTCTCAAAGCTCCAGAGAAGGCCATGAGGCAGTAAATGGAAAGAAGCTCAGTACACCTGAGGTGGACACCTACTGACAGCATGAGTGTGTGGGCTCGCATCTGCCACTGCCACCCTCCCAGCCTCTTTTCAGTGTTCCACCCTGATTCAGAAAATGGAACCTGCACAAGCTTGTGTCAGGGGCTCTACTGCTTGTTTCTGGGAACTCCTCTCTGTACTACTTCTGAGAACTTCTATCTGTATAACTGACTCATTCTGCTCCTGTCTTCCCACCACTTGCTTCATCTATCTGATGGGCTTCTATACTGCCCAGTGCTGACTGCCTAAGTTAACCATGACAACTAAGCTAACTATAGCACATGGAAGATCCAGCTATCTTCCAGGACCTTGCCTTACCCTGAGGACAGGTCCTGTGCATGTTCTAGTTTGTTCCCAATCCCTACCTTCCCTGGAGAAATGGAATATCAACACTGAAAATAAGCATTTATTGAATGTTTATTATGCACGAGGAACTGTACTGTTTTTAAATGGATTTCCTTATGTAATACCCTTAATAACCCTAGAAGGTAGGTACTATTGTTATTTCCATTTCACAGATATGAAAAATATCTGAGTCTTAGAAAATTTAGTTTGTTCAAGGTCATGCAACTAGTAAATGGTAGAAACAGAAATGTGGTTATGGCCTTGAATCAATAGGAGGTCTTTTTCTTTCAAGACATTTGAAGTGATGATCTACTGATGAATGTAACAGCAGGGATGAATCTCAAATGTATTATGCTAAGTTAAAGAAGCCAAACCCAAAAGGCTTTATACTATATGAGTCCATTTACATTATCTTCCAGAAAAGGCAGAACTATAGGAACCAAAAACAGATCAGAGGTTGCCAAGGGCTAGGGCAGGAGAATGGGGTTGACCACAAAGGGACACATGGAGATCTTTTTAGTTAACACAACTATTCTGTATCTTGATTGTGATAGTGGCTGTATGATTGCATGCATTTGTCCAACTCACTAAGCTATACACTTAAAAGGATTAATTTTATTGAATTTAAACTATCCTTTTATTTTTTAATTGCAAATAAAGCAGACAGTAATTTTCCTCTGATTGCCCCCAGCAATTTTCCAACTGTGGGAATAAAGGGAACCAAAAATCAAAATTTCAAAGACTTGGTGGAGTAAGTGAGTTTAGGATCAAATTGCAAGGATTTGAGAAAAGAATTCAAGGAGACGAAGTGGAAACAGTGAGCTTAACTTTCCAGAAAAGCCTGTTGGTGTAGAAAAGACAAAAGATATGCTTTGTGGGAAGACAGCATTGATGGAAGATTTTTTTTCACCCAGAATGAGAAAAAGTAACCCTCTTTACTTCAAAAGAGAAGCTCTTCAGTGAAAATGAGATTAAAGGTGGACCTTACCCAGGTATTTGCCATCTCTAGCTCTCTTCATCTCTTCATGTGATCTGTTTCCATTTGTTTTTATTTCCCTTCAGCCAGAACTTTAATATGTCATATACTGCAGGGATGCTGTAATAATTTCACTTGGCTTTCATGTATCAAAAAAGTGTTTTATTTCACCCTCATTTTTGAAGGTATTCTTGCAGGGTTTAGAATTCAAGATTGTCAGTTTTTTATTTCTTTTAAAACTTTTGAGGTGACATTTCATTGTCTTCTGGTTTGTCTTGCTTTGAAGCCAGCAGTAATTCTTATCTTTGTTTTCCCAGTTGTAAGGTATTTTTTATTGCTGCAGGCTGTTTTTAAGATTTTCTTTTTCTCTCTAGTTCGAATCAATTGATTAGATTATGATGTGCATAGGTGTGATTTTTTTTATCCTGTTTGGAATAGAGCTTCTTGGATCTGTAGGTTTATATTTTTCATCAAATCTGGGGAAATATCAGCCATTATTTATTTAAATACTTTTAAAACAGTCTCTCTGTCCTTTCCTTCTTGGACTCCAATTGCTTTAATGTTAAACTACTTACTGCTTTTCCAACGGACACTGAGACTCCAGTTCATTTGTTTTTTCAAACTTTTTCTCATTGCTTCATTTTGAATTGTTTCTATCACCCTGTCTTTCAGTTTACAGATCTTTCCTTTTTATGTCCTGATACAGATATATTTTTCAGTTCTAGAATTTCAATTTAGTTTTACAAGATAGTTCATTTCTCTGCCAAATGTCCCTACTGTTCACTCATTTTGTCCATCTTTTCCTTTAAATCCTTGACCATACCCATAATAGGTGTTTTAAAATCCTTGTGTGATAATCCCAACATATCTATCATTTCAGGAACTCTTTCTTTTGACTTTTTTTTAATAGTTATGGGTCATATTTTCCTGCTTCTGCACATGTTAATAATTTTTTATTATATGAGGGACATTGTTGAGTAACTGGATTTGATATCTTCTTTTAAAGCATATGGAATTTTGATCTGGAAGATGGTTAATTTACTAGTATATCTGATTGTTTCACCTTCAAGGCTTGTTTTCTAAATTCTTTTAGGGTAGCCTAGAGTAGTCATCACTAAGGTAGTTTTACTCCTAACTTGTGGCTTTTCTAGGATCTCAGTTGAATGCCCAGAATGGTCAACAAGGTCCCTGTAATATGGATAGTTGGAAATCCTACATTGCCAGCATTGTGTGACCTCTGGAATCTCCACTCAGCTCTTAGCTCTGCTGTAGCTGTTCTCTCCCAGGCCTTCTGGAGTTTTGTCCTGCACATGTGCAGCTTAGTGTTTGGTCAAAGATTTAAGGGGACTATGCATATTTCTGAAGTTCCTTCTGTGTGCAGCTTCCCCCTCAGTGGCATTTTTAATAGTAAATCCTATCTATCTTTTTTTTGATATCATTAATATACAATTACATGAGCAACATCATGGTTACTAAATTCCCCCCATTATCAAGCCCCCACCACATACCCCATTACAGTCACTGTCCATCACTGTAGTAAGATGCTATAGAGTCACTACTTGTCTTCTCTGTGCTATACTGCCTTCCCTGTGTCCCCCACACATTATGTGTGCTAATCATAATGCCACTTATTCCCCTTCTCCCTCCCTTCCCACCCCAGCCCCCACCAGTCCCTTTCCCTTTGGCAACTGTTAGTCCATTCTTGGGTTCTGTGAGTCTGCTGCTGTTTTATTCCTTCAGTTTTTGCTTTGTTCTTAGGCTCCACAGATGAGTGAAATCATTGGTACTTGTCTTTCTCCACGTGGCTTGTTTCACTGAGCATAATACTCTCAAGCTCCATTCATGTTGTTGCAAATGGTAGGATCTGTTTTCTTATGGCTGAATAATATTCCATTGTGTATATGTACCACATCTTCTTTATCCATTCATCTACTGATGGACACTTAGGTTGCTTCCATATCTTGGCTATTGTAAATAGTGCAACGGTAAACATAGGGGTGTATATGTCTTTTTGAATCTATATCTTGTTTCCTTTAGGTAAATTCCTACAAGTGGAATTCCTGGGTCAAATGGTATTTCTATTTTTAGTTTTTTGAGGAACTTCCATACCACTTTCCACAATGGTTGAACTAGTTTACATTCCCACCAGCTGTGTAGGAGGGTTCCCCTTTCTCCGCATCCTCACCAACATTTGTTGTTCCTATTCTTTCCTATGTTGGCCATCCTAACTGGTGTGAGGTGATATCTCATTGTGATTTTAATTTGCATTTTCCTGATAATTAACGATGTGGACCATCTTCTCATGTGCCTGTTGGCCATCTGAATTTCTTCTTTGGAGAAGTGTCTCTTCATATCCTCTGCCCACTTTTTAATTGGGTTATTTGCTTTTTGGGTGTTGAGGCGTGTGAGTTCTTTATATGTTTTGGATGTTAACCCCTTGTCAGATATGTCATTTACAAATACATTCTCCCATACTTTAGGATGCCTTTTGTTCTGCTGATGGTGTACTTTGCTGTACAAAAGCTTTTTAACATGATGTAGTCTCCCATTTGCTCATTTTTTATTTTCTTTCTCTTGCCTGAGGAGATGCATTCAGGAAAAAGTTGCTCATGTTTATATTCAAGAGATTTTTGCCTATGTTTTCTTCTAAAGTTTTATGGTTTCATGACTTACATTCAGGTCTTTGATCCATTTTGAGTTTACTTTTGTGTATGGGGTTAGACAATAATCCAGTTTCATTCTCTTGCATGTAGCTGTCCAGTTTTGCCAACACCAACTGTTGAAGAGGCTGTCATTTCACCATTGTATATCCATGGCTCCTTTATCTTGTATCAATTGGCCATATATGCTTGGGTTTATATCTGGGCTCTCTAGTCTGTTCCATTGATCTATGGGTCTGTTCTTGTGCCAGTACCAAATTGTCTTGATTACTGTGGTTTTGTACTAGAGCTTGAAGTCAGGGAGCATAATCCCCCCCCCCCACTTTATTCTTTCTTCTCAGGATTTCTTTGGCTATTCAGGGTCTTTTGTGGTTCCATATGAATTTTAGAACTATTTGCTCCAAAGTCTATCTACCTTAACAGCCTCAAATTCCTATCTGTACCTCCAGCTTAGCCAGATTGCCATGCTCTGCCGTGTTCCACCTTCCTGTAGCACAACCCAGAAAACGTCCAGGACAAATATAGGGCTCACATCTTGTGTTTCCCTTCTCTTGGAGATCATAGCCCTTTGCTGTCTATTTTCCAACATCTTAAAATCAGTGTTTCATCAGTATTTTGTCCAATTTTATAGTTATGTCTAGTGGCTTAGTCCAGTGCCATTTACTCCATCAAAATTAGAAGTGGAAATTGTGTGAACATATATAGATTTGGGGGTTGTCTTTAGAGAAGACTGTTATTCTCTTCTCTACCTCATACTGCTTCAAGATAAAATAAAAACTTTCTATTAACATATTCATATCCTTTCTGATCTGCCTAGCTGATTGGCTTCATCACCAATCATCTCTTCTTTACAAATACATGCACACATACACACAAACACACACACACAAAAAAAAATCCTTGATGTACTTATAGTTTTCCACATACCACTGGCTTTTTCTTATGCTTTGCATTTGCACATACTAGTCTTTCTGCCAAAAAACCCTCCCACTTACTCTGTAATTGCCTTGCTAACTCCTACTTATCCTTCAGAATGTAGCTTAACTGCCATTACCTCCCGGGAGCTTTTTCTGGTACAGTCTGAGTTAAATACTCCCATACTTCTGCTTTTATATCACTCTGTTTTTGCCTTTATAAAAGCTGTATTATATAAACTTTATTGTAATTGACTCTTATGACTTGTCCTTCCTACCTTCCATCTTATCCTGCAGACTGAACATCTCAAGGACAGACACCAAGTCTGATTCTTCTCAGTCTCCATAGCCTAGCAGAGGTTTTGTCAAACTTTTCCTGTAAAAAACTAAATGGTAAATATTTTAGAATTTGCAGACCAACAGTCTCTGTTGTGACTACTCAACTCTGCCATTATAGCATGAATGCAGCCATAAACAATACATAAATAATATGTAATTATATAAAATTTTATTGGAAAAAAAACAGGAGGCAGTGTGGGCTGTCGCTTGCTGATCCCTGGCCTAGCACATAGTATGTCTAGTAGACATTCACTGAATGAATGAACTAATAGAATAGAATATTATTAGTGGAGGCCTCAGAGAACATGCAAAAAAAGTATAATCAATTGCATAAATGCAGGAGTTTTCCCTGGAATGGAAAGATGACAATTTTTGAGATCTCAAGGAAGGAAAAAAGGCTGAGTGAAGAAGGCAGAAAGATAAAAAGGTGAGGAATTTCTGGCCTAACTGACAGAACACCCTTTGCAGGGTTCTTTCCAGGGGTCCACACTGTGATGGGATCCTGAAATCCAGAATAGCTTCGTCAAAGTAAGTTCCTGGAGCATCCAAGAGCAGCAAGAGCCAGAGGGCAAGTACAAGCTGTGTCCTGGGCAGCACCCAGGGGCACATGCAGAGGAGCCAAGTTCTGTAGCCAAATCCAGTGTCAGGGACCAGACAGATTGTAGAACTGAGCCTAGGGTGAGAATAACAAGGGCAAGAGGAAAGGGAGACCCAAGACAACTTTTATGAATAGGGATGGCAGGTCCACAGTATTTTTCTGTTAGGCACTGTCTTCATGGTGCCTGTATAAGTCTGTGAATGGGTTGACTTTAGTCTTCTCAGAAGAGTTAAATGACAAGGTTATCTACTAAGAGATAAAAGAGGGAAAGGAGTCTGGAACTTAGAGATTGGAGGAGCACTGGTGTAGCTACTAGAGCAGATTCTATAAAGGCCCAAACAAGGCCCCAAACAAAGATCTGCTGAGATGCAATGGGTGAGGCTGAGGTTGGATAACAGGGGTTGTAGCAATCCAGTCACCGGAGTTGTAGGACATTCTACAGTGAAGCACTATGTGTGGATGTCAAGGAAATAAATGAATGGCTTCCTGAGAGATTGGGATTTGCAGGGGAATGCATCCATGGGCAAAGCAAGCCAAGAAATCTGGACTGTCACTGAACACCTATGCAGAACACCTCAGAGAATCTCTCTACCATAAGCAACATGCCTCCTACTACACCAGACAAAAAAACAGACAGTTTTTCTTTCATTATCAATGGTCTTTTAGGCATCATTGTGAAGACTGGTAATTTAGCACCAGCAATAACAGAAAAAGTGCCAGAAATGAGGTTACGACACATATATTCAGGTTATCTCCCTGGAGTGGCTTTTCAGACAAATGTGCCTGGTTGGCTATCAGTATCTTAAACTCACCTGTCATTTCTTCCTCTCAGCTTCCCACCTGCCTCTGTCTCTTCTATGCCTTATCTAAACTATTGGGAATAAACATCTAGACCCATATATGTATAGGCCACTTGAACTCTGCTGGAACCAGAGAGAGGCATGCTAAACCAAAGAGCTGGAGACTTACGTGAGAGCCAAAGGAGTCGGTGAGTCTTGTTTCTCTGCCCTGTCTCCACGAGTGAAGCCCAGTGTTTCACCCACCACCTCGTTGGTAGCCTCCCTGAGTATTCCTTCAGGGAAGCTACGAGCATTTACCTCATCCCCTTTTACAGGCTTCCTGACAACTGGGGCTTCTCTCCCTCTTCCAGTATTTCCTGGAGGATGTTGGAGCCCAGCGCTAAACTTCCCTGTGTCCCAATTAACTGGACACTGCTTAGCCACCTTATTCTGCAGGCCCCAGGCCACTAAGTCTAAGTTAGATGATTCCCTACTATTTTTCTTTTCATATTCAGATCCTTAAATCTTGTCATTCTCCACCCTCCGGTTCTAAGCCAAGCTCCTGTCTAATCACCTGATCAGGTCCCCATTGGTCCTTATGCCTACCAGAAACTTGTCTAGATTTGACCTGTCCTATTCAGATTATTAATTTGGCTAGCTAATATTTATTAAGCCCATTTTATATGTCAGCCACTAGTCATTACTTCATAAACTTCAGCCTCAGAACAACACTAGGGAGCTGATGTTGATATCCCTACTTTACAGATGAAGAAACTGAGTTGGGAGTGATTAACTGATGTATTCAATATAGAAAGTTTCAAAACTGAGACTAGAATACCCATTGGTCTGACCCAAAAATCAGAGTTTAAGTACTTTACCAAACTGCCTCCCACAGGCCGTCCAATCTTCCCTCTTCTTGGCTCATGTCTCTGTTCCCTTGTCCCCACTTCCTCTCCATTGTCCTAAGTCAGACCGTACACAAAGCACAGGGAATGTCGGTGGGTCTCCAATTTGTCTCCTCACCCTCCCAACCACCGGGCGTACCCTGGAGGTGGTGCAGCCCTGTGGCGAGGAGCCAGGCTTGGGCACAGGACAGACCTGACTGTGAATCCCAGCGTCTTCACTCATCTGCGTCTGTGATCTCACTTAACTTCTTTCAGTCTAAGTTTCCTCATGTGAAAAATGGAAATTCCGATAGCATGTGTATCAAAGGAATTTCCTTTTTTCAGTATTTAATGCAATAATGTAGGTCAAGTACTTTGCATAGCACCTGGCACTTGGTAAAGGCTCAATACGTGTTAACTATTGTATCATTCTTCCCAGAGGAGACTTCTGCATGTTTCCCCCTTTACTGACGCCATTTACCATGATGGGGGCTCAGCCCCCTCCTCAACCTGGCCCTGACTTTTGTCTTCATCTCTTTGTCTCCTAACTCTCTAGCCCACCAGTCTGCCCTGTATCCTTACCTCTCAGTGGGATATAGGGGAAAAGTGTGTGCTCTGGGGTCAGGCAGGCCTGGCTTTGAACCCCAGTCTTGCCCTTCAGTAGCCCTGTGAGCTTCAGGAGGTTCCTTAACATCTCTGGGCCTCCGTTTTCTCACCTACCAGAATGAGAATGAGGGTTACTCTAGGAAAAGCATTATACTAACACCTTATGGGTGTTTAACCCTCTCATCTATGCCGTTAATAGAATTCCTGCCCCTGCTGCCCTGCCAGTGTTCCCAAGGGAGCCTCCTTCCCATGGGAAAGATTGTCTTGCTCCTCTACCTTCTCTCAGATTCCTCTTGTAGATTCCTACAGTGCTTTGTGTCTGCAGTAATACTGAGACCTTTGTTTATACAGCTCTTTAAAGCATTCATGGCTCTGTCCCAAACCAGCCCAATTAATTTGTACCACTTGGGGGGATAGTCCTGCCTAGTAATGATTAGCTATATTTTTAAAAGGTAAACTGAGGTTCTGAGAGATTGAATGACTGATTCATGATCATGAATGGAGGCCTGGAGCCAAAATCTTCTCACTCTTCTTCACCAGTGCTTCTCTCCCCTGGACCATTCTGCACCTGAGGGACTGCCACTCATGTCACTGCCCTTTCTAGTGTTGTAGATTGTTTTCCATTGTCCCCCTAGGGAGGATATAGCCTGGTCCCTCTTCCTAGGCTGGGCCTCGCGGATATGTGGTTGATATCATTCAGTGTGTCGAAATTTAAATTGCTGTGGTATGTTGCAAGACTGCCCTAGGAAACTAACAACTGTATTGATGAGAAAGCTGAATAAAGTACGATGACACTTTATTCAAGAGTGAAAAAGCACCAAATCATGCCTTTGGACTTTGATTCCCTGGATTTGGGGAATTTGAAGTTAGCTGCTCCATCCCCTCTGCTCTGGGTTCTTGTTTCTATAATAATCCTGACCTTGCTGGACTGTAAGTAATCTGCTTACCCATCTATCTCCCCACCTGCAGACTGGGAGTCCTCCTGTCAGTGTCCAGGGCCTGCCAGTGTGCTTGGCACATAGTTAATGAAAGTTGAGGGAATGAGCCAGAAAGACCCATCTGTGTTCATCTGCTAACCCTGATAATTGTGCTTACTGTTATTCGCTTATCTTATTCTGTATTGTTCAAGCCTTTTATTTCCTATACTGAAGGAAAGGCACGTTTCATGTTTTACTCATTTTTGTAGCCTCCCTAACAACCAAGAAAGGAGGAAATTATAATTGATTGTCTACTGTGTGCCCATAGTGGTTTCACATATCTCATTTTTAAAAATTGAATTTAATTCTTATAATAGGTCAACTAGGTAGGCATTATCATCCTTGAATTACAAAGGAGGAAGCTGAGACTCAGGGAAATGAGGTCACTGGAATCTGACCAAGTTTACACAGCTATACATGGCAATGCTAAGATTTGAATCCTGGTTGCTGGCTGTAAGACTAGTGCCTTTCTTTTTGTTGCTGTTTGGTGTTTGCCTTTTAACATCCTGCAGATTAGCTGTGTGTGGTAGCCCAATAGGTGTCAGGAACTCCGCTGAACCAAGACTTCAATTTAATCACCCTGAATCGAATCTGTGCAGGCCTGCTCCCAGACACTTCAAGCGCATTTGATTGGATGAAACGCTTCAGGAAACATGGGCCAAGCACTTACAAAGTATCAGACACAGTGCTGGACCCTGGGGAAACAGCGCCAAAGTCAGCCCCCTCAAGGAGTTTATGGTGGGAAAACGGACATGGAATCATGATCATAAATGTGATCTGTGCAGTAGGGGGACAGGAGACAAAGGCTTAGGTCGGTCTGGGGTGACCTGGGAGGCTTCTGGATAAATCATGAGGGAGGAATAGGAGTTGGCCGAGCCAAGCAGGAGGAGAGCACAGAGGGAACAGTACATGCAAAACCCTGAGGTGCAGAATTGTAGGAAGACTGAGTCTGGAAAAAGGAGGCATTTAGGTGGAATAGGGCAGGGGAAGCAAGAGATGCTGAAGCTGCTCCCCTGTTCTCACATGGTGAACAAAGGTTGCAACTGGCTCCTTGACCCTGCATAAGCAGTGTTCATGCCTCAGGTGAGACTAGGACATCTCCCCACTCAGGTAATGAGGTGGAGAAATAGGCTGATTAGGCAGCACCTCCATCTGTCTTCTCTAGGAACATGATGGACAGACACCGAGTTTGCATTTCCCTGATGTGTAGGAAATAATGAGCAAGCAATTGGGCAGACCCACATGGTGATGTCATCTGCCACGGGTGGGGCATGGCTTTGCAGGAGGGTGACTTTGTGCCCATGTCCTGATGTGCCCCTGGAGCAGAGGACCCTGGGGTGGCAGGTGGCAGATGCCAACAGGATCAGGCCTTGTTCAGACTCATTTTCTTAAATGGAGGGGAGACTTCTGCCCGCTCTGGGCCACCGGGTGGTGAATTATGTCAGTTGGGTCTACCAGTTCATGTTCTCCTCTTCACTGTGCCTGAATATGTCCTTTAACTTGAGACTTTATAAACCAACCAAAGAATGGCTGAGAACTAGCCCAGCCTTATAATGAGTTATATGCAATTTAGCCGGTAATGAATCTGTATGTGTCTAAATGCTTCACGTGCAAAAACAAATGCAGTGTGCTTCCTCTCCTTCCTCTTTCTGGGACCTTGAAAAATCTTCAGGATTGGTCCTGCCTAGATCTTATTCTGTTCTCCCCTACGCCATCCATCAGTTCCCTCCTGCATCCCGCTGCAGTCGCCATCCCGCATGATCCTCACCAAACCACTGTGTGCTGTCACTTTCGCACATCCAAACTGCCGCTCCTATCCTTGAGTGTGGCTACCCTGCCTGCCCCTCATCCTAGGAAAGCCAGCTGAAGACAACTGCATATTCCGGGAATTGCCTATGCCCCACTCACTCCCTTTACCTTTTGCTCTTTGCTTACTTCCCCACCAGCTCTGCACTCCCGTTTTGGTCCCTCTAATGCATTCTTCTCCCTGCTGCCTGGATGATTTATCTAAAATTCAAATGCAATCATGTCATTCCCCTGCTCAGAACCCTTCAGGGGTTTCAGACCCTTTCAAATGACATCCAAACTCCTGAGGTATTTAGAACAAGACCCTCCATGAGCAGGCTCCTTCCTGCCTCCCTGGCATCATTTCCTCCCTCTCCCCTGACGGTTTGTGACAGCAATGCTAAATTACTTATGGCTTCCCAAACACACAATGTTATTTAGTGTTTCTGAGCCTGCCAGAAATAGCCTTTCCTCTCTATTCTGTCTTACAAATCCAATCAGCCTTTCAAATTCTTTCTAACTGTCCCCTTCTCTAAAACCCTCCCAGAAAGAAGTCATCATCTGGGTTGCCTCTGTCTTGTTCAGGCATCTACGATGGCCCTGTCTGCATATTCCCAAGACTGACTTGCTTATAGGGACTGTCTTAGTCATCTCCGGATAGCACAGGGCCCAACGCAGAGTAGGTGCTTAGCCAGCGCTGGTTGAATCGTCCAATTACGCGTCTTCCCCATCACTTAAGGGAGCTGGGTTTCAGCGACAGCCACACTGATATCTACATGCTGATTGGCTTTCCCAGGTCGGGCCAATCACTGGTCTGCAATCATTGGCGGATCCCACTCCAAGAATTACGTGCTGTGGGAGTACGGAGGATATGCGAGCGAAGGTGTCAAGCAAGTTGCCGAACTGGGCTCACCCGTGAAAATGGAGGAAGAAATTCGGCAACAGGTAAGAAAAACAATCGCAGAATGCATCCCTTAGCTTTCTTTCCCAGGATCTTGAAATTTATGATACAATGTGTTGGAAAATCAGTACTATAAGAGGCAAAATCTCTTTTCTGACTTTGGGGAATTTGTGTCAAGTTGAGGACAGAGGCACAAATGTCCACCTCATTGTCTCAGATTTTCCCTGACTACATTTGTATTTTCTTCAGTCTGTCCTGAAAGGTATTGCTGTGGCCACGTGGTCAGGCTGCTGTGTCTCTGGTCTCCTGAGAGTCAATGCGGGGAATTGTGGTTTTCTTACTGTGATCCTTGAGAGGGCCAGAGGAGTGACATTCAAGCTGTCTAAGCCAATTTCCAAAAATAAATGTTTGTGTATCAGCACATGCTTTGTGCAACTGTATCTGGAGGTATTTGATAAATTAGTCGGCTGTTAGTTATAACCATTATAAACAGAAGCATCTTTCATGTACCACATGCCATGAGGGTCCAGGAGCTGTTCCACTAGGCCCCTCTCATACCACTGAGAGATAAGGGAGAAATAGCCCTTCATTCTCTTTTGATTTGACTAACAGTGCTGCCATCCCTCATTAAAAGCCCTCAAAAGAGGATGGTGAGGGTCTTGGAAGAAGAACTACAGCTTTTCTGTGGCTGTTCACAGGCTGTGCTGTGGTGAGGTGATGGCTCAGTTCTGGCCTTCACTACGCACAGGAGCCCTTCAGGCCTGAGATCATTCACTGGGCAGCCATGCCTCCCTGCCCACAGGTGCTCAGGAGGGGTCAGGAACTGTGTGCAGAATGTGGTCATTTCAAAATCCAGGTCCCTGTGAGGCTGTCCGCGGTCTCCTGTGACAATGCAGGAGGTCCCAGAGACACAGTGTGCACGTGCGCAGGGCCTGGGCAGCGCAGGCCGGCACAGCCGAGACCCCTAGTGCTTCTGCATGAAGTCTACCATCTGGGCTGCAAGCTGCCCACAAACCCTAGATTAAATGCGACAACGGTCATTCTGACTCCTTCTATAATCCCCTGAGGATTCCTCTTAGACCAAAGTCAAAAAATGCCCAGGTATTAGCTTATGTTCCACATTAATTTGATTTAAAGTCTTTTCTCCACTCTTGGAAAAAGTGTTTAACCAGATGTTTTATGATGGCATGTTATGCATCACAAGTGTAGCCAACCAACTACTTAGTGTTTCTCTGACTCTGGCCGCCATGCCTTGTAACCGGCCTCACTCGTTCAGACTACAGCCCAGCCAGGTACATAGGAAAAGGCATGGAGCGCTCCAGATGGGTCCTAGTCAGCCTGGCCTGTCGTGGGGGGGAAATCCCTCGTTTTGGGGGTCCTGAGGGTCCATGTTCCTGGTTCTCAGGCATGGAATTGGGATATGCTGGTTTGTCAGATTTTGTTGTGTGGTATGCTGAAAACATTTGTTACAAACAGGAGTGGAAATACTGAAGCAAGCTTGCAAATAAATTAGATCAAGGTCAAGGGCATCTTCGTAATAAAGCCAGTCTCACTTGTTGGCTTTCTTGAGAGATTTCTGGAGAGAAGAAAAACATGCATGAATCATAAGGGACTGAGACTGCGTTGTGGTCTGTCATGCATCATAGTATTAAAAAGGTTGAAAGCTGATGGACAGACCCCCAAATGTAGAACGTCCCCCTTAGGAAAAGGCTCTTTATTTGGTGTGTTCCTAACCAGCGCACATGGATTCACTTCTGTGCCACACAGTCTGACTATCCCAGGCAGCTAGGGCTGCTGACAGAAGTCATAAGTTTAACTCTGGGTCCTGCACATGGGAGTTGAAAATCCCACTGAGCCCGTCTCAGGGTTCATCACTGCCTTTCAGGCCCCTGATGCTAGACATCTACTTTTAGTTCTCATTCTAGTCTAAGGGGAAAATGTTATTAGCCCAGTCTTACAAATAAGGAAGCTGAGGCACAGTCAACAGCTCGAGAATACCAAAACTTGAACCCAACTCTGGCTCCAAAGCTTATACATAGCAACAGATATCAAATTTGCAGGGCCTAGTTCAAATACGAGGCTCCTTGTTCAAAACTGATTAATTTCAAGATGTTGACACAGTAAATTTCACAGCATGGGACCCTGGGAGTCTGCAGGTCATGCGCCCATGAATCTGACCCTGCGTGTCCACCTTCCCTGCCCCATACAGCTGCTCTGTGGAGAAACTCCTCCCTGTTGCCAGAGTTCCGCTTAGCAATACATCAAGCTCCCCAGGTCCTTGGGAAGTCTGTTGGGCGGAGTGATTTCAGGGTTCCTTCACTTCCAAACAGCTTAATGTTGTTCCACATCCACATAATTTGTTGTATTTTTCCGTAAGTCAGGTAAGAAGAACAACATAGAAAGGAGCAAGAATGTGGATCCTCCTAGAATGTAAAAGTGTCCTCTGAGCACCTGGGAACTTGTTTGAACACATCTACAGACTAACACAGAGTTCTCAGCCTTTAATACCTTATATCCTACCAGTCACTCTATCAGAGAACCCAAGCCCTACCAGGATGAAAAGAAAAAAACCCTCTTTCCCCAAGAAAGACGTTTATATGCTTACTAGCATTCGCTCATTTGCAAGTTTCAAGGGCATTAAAAATTGCAGCGGATATCAGTCAAGGTAAAGCTTATGCTAATTAATGGCTTTCAAACACAAATGAACCAAAATAACAACCCCATTAGTCATGGGAAATTGTAATAATATTATTAAGTATAAATTTTAATGTTACTATAACTGCAAAAAACACCAAGAGAATTAATGAAAAATTACAGCAGCATTATTGGCTATAATGACACTGGTAGCCAGAGAGAGTTGGGGAATAGGACAAGCACACTTCTTAGCGAGGAGACAGAGGCACATGTGTCCTGGCAGCCAGTGTGGACTGTGGATTAGCAATACTGAGCTAAGGCTAGCCCGGAAACTCACAAATGGATAACCTATGCAGGTGGAGGAAGTAGGAAAATGTAGATCACACTTGCAGGTAGACCTGGGAACTGATAGTGAGCTGATGTATACTCATTGTTATAAAAACACTAAGACCATTTCTACTTCATCAAGGACACATTGATGGCATGTGTACTAGGTGTTTGGTTCTCTGCTGGATGTGGCTCAAGGAAGGTGCCCCACTAACCATGTTATTTATGCTAGAAACCGAGACATCACTCTTGATTCTGTCCCCTGCCCCAACTTCTGCCTTCTCTCCTTCTTCTCTTCACTCCCTCATCACCACTGCCACATCTAAGCCGTCTTCATTTCTTGCCTAAATGATTGCACTAGCCTTCTGAACTCCCTGCCTCCAATCCTCTTCCTATTATCCACACTGCCCCAAGGCCACCGTGTAAAACACAAATTGGATCTTGTTGCTTCCCCAATTAACATGTTTGATGGCTCCTAATTGACCCTAGGACAAAGTCCAAGCTCCTTATCAATGTTTGGAACCCCCATGTCTTCCCTTTCTCATATTGTTTCTTGCTGCAGCTCTAAGTTTTGCCCATGCAGAATCTCTTCTGGTCTCCCCAAAGAGATGCCTCTCTTGCATCTGGTCCTTCTCTCAGCCTGGAGCATCTTCCAGCTCCCCTTCAACTGGTGAACCGCTATTTATCCCCCAGGACTCAGCTTAAATGTTGCTTCTCTCTGGAAGCCTCCCCGGTTCTGTACAAAATCAGTGCCTTTGCTGAGCTCCCAGAGCACCCTGTATCTCCCCTAGCATTATCATCATCACATTTACTCTACGTCCTTATTTATTGTCTCTCCCTCACTAAACAGCCAAATTCAAATCTGTGCTTTCCATCACTGTGTCCTCTGAGCCGTGTATCGTGTTAGTTACTTCATAAATATTTCTTGACTATAGTAATTTATTCATTCATTACCTTTACTGAATATGTCCTAAATGCCAGGCATCAGAGATTTAACCGTTACCAGACCATTTCCTGCTTTCGTGAACACGTATATGTTCTAACAGGGGAGACAGGGAAAATGTTACTTAAATAATTATAGATCATTGTCTTGCCAATGGGTTTCAGCCCCAGACAAGTTCACTATGGATTCAATGTGACCAAAGAAATGACAGTAGAATGTTCTTGGGGTGAAAGGGTTATACCCAACTTTGTTCCCATGGTGGCAAGTCAATCACTAGAATCCCATCCACTCAGAGTGAGTCTGCATGCAGCAAGCCGGTCTCTGCCTCTGGGCCTCTCTGCCCCTGCAGCCGTCTCAGTCTCTGTTTCGGCGCTGCCACCACTCCAGTCTCATCTCTGCTCTCCTGCGCCTTGAAGCTGTGCTACCATGTCGCCCAGAGCACTGGGCAGAGGTCTTCATATAGAGTCAATATTGCCCACATGTGTATAGTGAGCTAGCCAACCAGGCTCTGGTGAGAACCCTGGCCACAGGAACCTTCACTTTATCCACAATCATGGAAGTGAAAAGAAAGCAACAGGGGTGACATAGAAAGCAGTGGGAGGAACCTTTTTAGATAAGGTGGTCAGGGAAGGTCTCCCTGAGGAGTTACCAGTAGGCTGAGACCCAAAGGAAAAGCATAAGGAAAAATCATTCTTAGGCTTGAAGAACTAAGAAAAGGCTAGTGTGACAAGAGGAGGGGGTGGGGGGCGGCGGGGCATGGCACACAGGAGACTGGAAAGTTGAACGAAGGATCACTTTACATCCAGTTGGGAGAAATTCATAGATTGGGTGGGAGAGGCAGAAACAAAGAGCTTTTCTCTATAATGTACTTCGTGTCTTCAGGAGCATCTCTGCATCAGCTGAGGGAATGCAGACACTGGGCTGTGGCAGTTTTTATGAGCCATTTTCTGAATCACCCATGTTTTAACATCCCCTGTGTCCTATAGTCAGGGACACATGTCAGTACCGGTGTCACTTTCTCTGGGGAGGCTGGGTCTGGAGCCCCTTCTGTGGGCTTCCCTAGCTCCCAGCACGGTCCCTATCCTAGGCTGAATCACCCCTGCTTATTTCCTCATCTGTCCCACAAGCAGGCTCTGTGTCCCTTGCAGGCAGGCACTTGGTTTTCCCCACTGCTGGTTTCCCTTTCAAACCCAGCTTTAATCCTGCCTATATTTTTTCTATTGCCTTATAGTGGTTTCTTTTATCTCTTCTATTTTAAACATGTCTAATTGTCTTTTTCAGCTTATCCTATTATCTCAGGTCTTAGGATCTTAGGGGCTAATTTTCCTCTGAATTTCCTTTGAATTGCTCTCTCTTCCCATCACTGGTTTCCTCAGTTGGTTTTGGATTATTTGCTCATTTTCAGCAGGTGTTTTTCTTTTTGCGAGTCCTATGTGCTCAAGTTGTGGTGCCTCCTTGGGGCAACAATGCATTTGTGTCCTGTCCACCTAGATTCTGTTACTTTTCAGCTTGGAATCCCCCCACTGCACACCCGGTATAAATCTGGACCCTGCACTCATGTGTGGGAGAAGCTGAGGCTTCCATTTCCTGAAGGTGAATTTTCACACAGGGGCCTAGACAGAGGCCAAGCTTCCTTGCCACCTTCCGAGGGTGATGGGTGGATGGGTTTCTTGTCCGCCATTCATAAACAGGGCAGTGCTTTAAAATGTCCAGCTTGATGCAGGGGTGTCTTCCCACACCTCACTCACACCAGCTCAAGACCTCCCCTTCTCTCCCTGCAAGGATTTTTGCAAATCGTTCTAAATTTTCAGCTGTGTGTTTTTTAAAATTTGTCTGTTATAGTGTGCCTACCATTTCTATGTGCTTGTAGCAGGAGGGAGAACCCTTTGCATCAGCTCAGTCTTTCATGTTTCCAGATGTCTACCTAATAGCTCCAGCACTCAATACAGTGTCTGTACATCCTAGGTGCTTAACAAATACCTGAACTGATTAATTGACAAGCAAGCTATGAATATCTCTTTTATAAAAGCATCCACTCTGAATGGCCACTCACTCATGAAAAAATGCACTAGGAAAAACCCTCCAGCTTTTCCTGACCCTAAGAGGTCAGATAATGGTGGACATTAATATAGCCATTGATTAATTCACCTTCAGGAGTTCTTGGCTTGGCAGATTACTTGAACCAGCAGGATCATCGCACTGCCTATGGCACAAGAATCAATAACCAGCAGGTGCTCTTTTTCTTTCAAGTTAAAGCAGTTTATAAGGCTTTGCAAGGTTGTGGGAACCAGCAGAAGGATTCAAGAATTTTCTTGCCTTCTTTAAATCATTGGAGGTAACACGTCTACTAAATTCTTGTTTTTCCTGATTTTTTTATTTTCTAAATTTTTGATCACTTTCCTCTAACTAAAACCATTGCCTTATTTCTGATGTGTTCCATGGATCATGGCCTGCTGCCTCACCTGGTTAAGAAAGTCATACACACACTATTAGCAGCTTTGTTTATAATAAAGCTCTAATGATCTTCAGTGCTTATGAGAAGCAGTGCTGTGTAATAGCTACCAGCATTGGCTTGGAATCGAGATTTCCTGGGTTCGAATCCTGGCTCCATCACTCTCTGTGTGACTGTAGGCATGTTACTAACCCCTCTGTGCTTCAGTGGTCTCTTCTATGAGATAAGGATGATAACAGAGCCAGTTCATAGGGTTACTGTGCGGACTAAGTGAACTGATAGGTGTAACATGCTTGGAGCAGGGCCTGCCCTGTACAAAGTGCTCCCTCAGTGTAACCTATCACTACCATGCTTTCAATCTTGGATCTCCATTTCTTCATCAGTAAAATGAGGGCTTTGTCCTCAGACCAAAGAGCCCCTGTAGGAGCTAGAAAAGCTAAGGATTCTAACTGTTCCTCATGTCACTCCTCAACCTGAGAACACCCCCCAGGGTGAGGTTGCAGCTCCTTTGCCACCCTTCAGGCTCTGCCTCGGGCCGCCTCTCCTGCCCATGCTAAACAATGTCATCTCCCAAGGTGTCCTAAGGTTGGCCCAAAACAACTTGAGGACAGTAACCACACCCTCATGTAAAAAAGTAGCCACAGCCGAACTCCATGCCCATTCCAACTCTATTCCTGTTCCCACGCTCTTCTCTTCCTTGGAGCAGCCTTATCTGGACGCTCCAAGGAGCCAGTCAGGGTCGCCTCCAGAACAAGGCCTGCCCAAAACAGGAGATCTTTCCATACACAAGAGGACACCAGCCAGGAGGTGGAAAGGCAGACCGGGCTCCCAACCTAAAAACAAAGGTGTTCTAGTGAAGTCTCTTAATGCAAGTAACCCATTCGAACTAACTCAAGAACAAAGGAAACCTTATCATAGATAGAAAATAAAACTCAGGAGAACATCAGTTAATACTGAGTGCAAAACGGCCTTCAGAGAGCTGTACCTGGAAGGCCTCTGGCTGAACAAACTGTCGCTCTCCCCGGCCCACCCAAGCCCGTTGCCCTGGAGTCTCGTGCTCTTTTCTATGCTCTCCTTTGTGACTCTCTCCCACCATCCCTTCTCAGGAAAACAGGTGTCCCTGCCTACTGCTGTTGCACGTGTTCCCAAATGGTGGCTACACGACTCTCTTCCTTGGCTGCCAGCTGACCGGCTTTGCTGACTCTTAGTTGAACCCCTGGAAAGACAGACTGACGGCTGGACAGCCTGCACATGGGTGCCCCCTGCATCGCACATCTGCCCAGCCCAGTCGGTGGCTATCCCCATGTGAAGACCCCCCAGCCTATTACTTCCATACAGTGGGCAGGATAGTTTATGACGAAAAAGGGAACTGAAGGTGGAAGGTAAATTGATTGATATGTCAGGGCAGCGGTGGATTGTCAAGAAGTAGAAGGCACAGAATCCCAGCCAAAGGACCAGCGTTCAGGCCAGGATGTCAGCTCTGCAGGAGGGAGGAGCACTAAAGAGAAAGAGACTAGAGGAGAGGGGGGACCAGCAGAACCCCAGAATACAGAGCTAAGCCCCCTGGGTGGTAAAGTGTTGGGTCTAGAGATTGGTTCTCCCGCTCAGGTGGAGTCACGGATCATCACTAGACCGAAGCATAGGATTTGGAAAGGCCGAGATCAGAGAAAGTGCACAGGGGCCGAGAGCAGTGTGGAGACCACGCCTTTGCCCCTGCCCCTTGCTGCCCTGCCAAGAACCATGAAAAGAGGACAGGGAGAGCAGGTCAGCTCTAATGTGGCTTCCAAAGTCTCTGACCTTGAGCAGGTCGCATGACCTTCTCTGAGCTCAGAGTCTTCATTTTCAACATGGTTGTAGTGAGAATATGAACTGCATATATTGATTATGAAATAATACATGAATACACATACAGTGCTTGGTTTGAACTATGAGAGCCCATTGGTACTCTTATTATTGGGACAAAAAATTTAAATTTGAAGGACCTGTAATCCCCCTTTCCTCCCATCTTCTCAGATGATGCTTGTGGGGCAGGGATGCAATTGAAAAAAGAGGTCAGCTGTGCTAAACAGAAGCTGCTAGACAATGAAGACCAGGAAAAGGGAGAAGTGAGGGGAGAGGAAAGGCCAGGAAGTGGAGGCAGTATTAGAATTTTAAGGAGTGAAAGGACACAAATTTCAGCAGCGGCCATTTGCAGTGGAAATTAGGGAGAAAAAGGAAAGGTCCTAAGAAGACTTTTAGTGAATTTGATTTATAAAAGAAAAGACATCAAAAGAGAATACTTAGCAAGACACTTTTGCAGAACACTGTGTGATGTTATTTACCCTCGGTTGCCCCTCAAGAAGCATTCATTAAAGACCTACAGTATTTTTCAAGGCTTCTTGGAGCAGACCAGTACTTCTGGCTGTGTCAGGCTGCCACACATGGCCTCCAGAGGTGCCCAGTTTTTTTTGTTTTTTTTTATTGAGGTATCATTGTTATACACTCTTATGAAGGTTTCACAAGAAAAATAATGTGGTTATTACATTCACCCTTATTATCGAGTCCCCCCCCCCATACCCCATTGCAGTCACTGTCCATCAGTGTAGTAAGATGCCACAGAGTCCCTGTTTGGCTTCTCTGAGCTACACTGTCTTCCCCGTGACCCCCCACACCATGTGCACTAATCATGATACCCCACAATCCCTTCTCCCTCCCTCCCCACCCGCCCTTCCCCACGCCTTCCCTTTGGTAACCACTAGTTCCTTCTTGGAGTCTCTGAGTCTGCTGCTATTTTGTTCCTTCAGTTTTGCTTCATTGTTATACTCCACAAATGAGGGAAATCATTTTGTATTTGTCTTTCTCCGCAGGGGGTGCCCAGTTTTATTTGGTTTACATTAATACCATTATCCATACCTCCTCTTTCCTTGTCACCTCATTCTAGTCATAACTCCAGGAGTGTGTATAAATAGGCATTTGTGGTTGAAATAAAGTGCTGTTGGGGGAGGGGAGAGAAAGGAGTGAAATAAAGATTCTCCGTCACAGACACTTGATACAGAAATTAGAACATCATTTGAGAAGTATGATTTGAGTCGTATGAAACCTCATGTTCACTTTCAGCTGAGTCTTCAAACAAATCCATACTGCATTAGGACAAGCAGCCAAAGTGGTTCAGCAAAGCCTGTTCTTTCATGAGGTGGTACAGGCTGCTTTTGCTGCAAGGGGGCAGAGCCTGGCTCTCAGCAGCAATTCCTAACCTCCGCAGTTTTATGTCAGAGCATCCCTGATCGCTGAGAATTTTTCTGAGACTCTCTCTATGAGAGAAATGGAGGACAATTTTATTAAAAATTTATAGATTATTTAACTCATTAAAAGTCTGTTTTTATGGCAACTGAACCAAATACTGCAAACAGAAGGCAAATTTAAACGGGGAATCATTAAAATATTGCCTTCATATTTAGAAGTCAATTTGGTAATTATCTGTCAAAATTGTACATTCTGTTTTTTGTGTGGCAAAAAACATAATTTTTAACATCGTGATCATATTTAAGTGTCCAGTTCAGTAGTTTTGAGCACATTCACATTGTGTGTACATTTTCTTAACACCTTGAAATAGTAATTTTATATCTAGGAATTTGTCTTTCAGAAATATTCCCCCACAGAAGTGTATGAGGAAGGACATTCATTACAACATTGTAAATGTAAATAAGAGAGGGAAATAAGTCATTTTTTATCAACAGGGGCCATATTAAAAATTCTGGCTGCTCTTACAGAGTTAAATACCCTGCAGCTATTGAAAGGAACAATGCAGAACTGTGTGTACTGATAGAAAATGTTCCCCAGTGTATATTGTTAGGTGGAGAAAAGCAGAACAGTGTCTCTAGCTTGCTGCCATCTGGGGAAAAAAAGGCAGGTGGGTCAGACTCAAATAATTATATGCACTAGCAACATTTTATATGCGTGTAATATATCTGTGAGCACACACCAGAAACGCATGGTCTCTAGAGCAAATTGGGAGAGTTGGAGCCAGAACTGAAAGGTGTGTCCATATTTTACCAAAGGCCCTTTTGTTTTGTTTGTACATATACATGTTACCTTTTTTAAAGAATATTATTTAAACAAATAACATTTTGATAAGAAACTGAATATTGCACAAAAAACCCAATACTCCAAATTTAATCTGTAAAGTTAATGTGCCCCGAAAAAAATGTCAAATAGTTTTTTTTTATTATACAGGCTGATTCCATGAAAATTAAAACTAAATAATGAAGAATAGCCAGAAAATGTTTGAAAGACAGTAATGACTGGGGCGAGAAGACTATTCAAACCAGATACCTACAACTTCATTAAATAAAAGTATGTGACACTGATCAATAGAATCTAATAGAAAGTACAGAAAATAGAACCAAATTCACTTGAAAGTAAGTATATAAAAAAGTGCAATTTCATATCAGTTGGGGAAAGATAGATTATGTAATAAACGATAATGGCACAGCTAGAAACCATGGGGAAAAAAAAGTTTGCTCCATACCTCAATCCTTTAACCAAAATAAATTCCAAGTATATCAAAGGTTTAAATATTAAAAAATGAAGACATAAAAGTATTAGAAGAAAACATGAGTTTAATTTTTATAATCTAGAGCAAAGTCCCTTCCAAACATGTCACAAAACCCCCAGGTCATGAGAGGAAAGATTGACAAGGTAAACTAAAAATGTCTTTTTGATTGTGGATAATATTTTTAAATTTTAGACATAGAGACACAGTGGGTAGGAATAGTTATAGCCTATATCATAAACAAAGGGCTAGTTTCTTTAATATATAAAGAGAGCTCTTATGGGTCAGTTTTTAAAAGATCAATAAACCAATAGAAAAAAATGATCAAAACACATGGACAGTTCTCAGAAAAAAAAAAGGCTTTTAGATATTCTAAAAGATGCTCAACCTCATTTACAATTAGGAAAATGCAAATTCATTCCACAGAGCTATGATTTTTTATCTATTAGTCTTTTGATAACCGTATGTTGACAGGCTGACTTTCATACACTGATCGTGTCAGTGCCGATTGGTAGAACTTTGTGGTGGGTACGTTTCTTTGGCTCAGTAGTTCATATCTGGGAATTTATATACACAGATATACTCACACGTGGGGACATGCTATTTAGTTAACATTGTTTGTAACAGAAAGATTGGAAAAACTTAAATATCCATTAATAGGGAGCTAGTTAAACAAAAATGAGAATGTGAGATTAAATATTGCCAAGAAAAATCATTTAGTTTAAAAAGAAAGTGCAACAGATATTTATAATGTGTTTTACTTGTGTTATCTTTTTAAAGATGTATGCTTACATCTCTTGAAGGATATATAAGAATCTGAATAGCGGCTGCCTCTGGGGTGGGGAACAGTGAGATTGTGCAGTAGGAATGGGAGGGGCACCTCCCATTGTGTTCCCCTTGGTGTGTTTTGAATGCTGTACCATTTTTTTGTTGTACCTATTCAAAAAAGCAATTATTTTATAGTTGAAATTAAAAAGAAGCCAAATACACTGAAGCTTAGGAATCTTTAAAGACACCACATAAGAAAGCATGTCATGCAGTCTTGGTGGATATTTTTCATCATGGCAACCAAACCAGCTTGTCTAGACTCTGTTCATGGGTTCAGGTCAAAGCCATACCAATATGTCCTGAAAATCCCCACTGTGGATATGGTTCTAGGGACTGGGCAGGTCAGCAGTAGAGATTTGAAATCCAGATGACCAAAAGCAGTTTACTCAGAGAAACTATAAATCATGGCCAAAGAGGAAAGTAGGGGTCAGTGCAGGTGCCTAGCCTTAAGTCTGAGGAGTGAGGTCACAAACAGGATGTCCAAGTGAGAAGGACTGCGGGTGCCCAAGCCGATTCTGTGTGTTGGCAGCCCCTTGGCCTCAGAGGGGTCTGTGTGCTTGAAGTGTTTAATGAATACTCTGCCAAAGACACACCCTTGTCTGTGGATTGTCCCATATTCATGGGGTCTATAGGGGCTTGTGTGAGCCTCACTAGTCAGAGCATGAGTTCCTAAGTCAGCATTAGGCAAAGTATGGTCTGTGGAGTGGTGTCTGTCTCAAGCCATTTGCTACCAGGCTGTGATGTGCTAAGTACAGAAATTAAAAACAAGCCTTTAGAAATAGCAATTTAAATGAATTAAATTATTAAATATTAAATGAATCAAATAATTAAAAATCAGAATTTGGATTTTGTACACTTTTCCTTTTCCTTTTGTTTACTGTTACATGTTAATTATACTTTGCCAAAATTTGCAACAGATTTAGTTATTTTTATAATGACAACATCAAGCTGGTCCTTCACTACAGAGTTGAGAAGCACTGTTCTAGAGGCAAGGACCATTTCTCAGTTATCTTTACCCCAGTACCTGAGTCAGGGGCTGGGAGATCACAGATGCTACTAAAGTTTTATCTGAAGTCACTGCAGTCTGCAGGGTATTTTTGATGAGAAAATTAGGCTCAGAAATTATACCTGACTTGCCCAAATGCTAATGGTGGCACAGATCTGTACCCAGGACTCCTGACTTCCATTCCAGTGCTTTCTCCTTTCACTGCTAAAAGAGAGGAGGCGTAGGCACACTGAAGACGTCACCCTGCTGTGGGTACTCCTCCAGTGTACTGCAGACTGTTTCACCAGACAGAGTTCAGACTTTCCAGTGAATATTTGCCATCTAGTGGTAAAAAAGTTTTATGCACCTAGTATAGAATTCATTCATTCATTCATTCATTCATTCATTCATGTATCAAAGAGCACATGTGTAGAATCACTTGTCCTTAAGAGACTCGTGGTCTCTTGGGAAAGAGTGACATAGAAATTGGTGGTTACAGCACAGAGCCAGGAAAGTTACGTACAGGGCACTGTGGGAGCATAGAGCAGGACCTTCCCCTGCCTCCAGAAGTTGACATTTCATAAGTGGCATTAAACTCAATATTTTGATGCTCAGAAAATATTAGAATCTTTCTTGCCTTGCTGTTGCCAGGCCATCAGGATCAGGGTAGCAGTCTTTGTTGTCACCTTCTCTGTGTGAGGACGAACTCATGAGCTGAGCATGTTAGGAATGCAGCCAATACATACCCTTTGTCTAAATGGCATAGCTATCCCAAGAGCTGTCTCCGTTGCCACTGTGCATCTGATGTCCAGGTCTGTGTCCCACCTTGGCTCAATCTGTGGATGTCCCTCCTGTCCATACAGTTCTTTAGCTGTCCCATCCTGAAGCTCTCCTGAAGGTAAGCCTGGCATTCCCCATGCAAACAAGTTCTTCCAGCCCGTAGAAACAAGCGCTGTCCACCCAGTGGTCCAGCTTGCATGGCCTAAAGGAGTTGGGGACAGGCCTGTTGAGAGGTGGGGGTCGTCCCATGAATGAACTTGAATACCAGGCTGTGGAAATTACACATAGAACAATAGGATTAGGGCAGCCTATTCCTGGAACAGGCAGCTATTGAGAATTTCTGAGCAGGGAAGGGACCAGAGGCCAGGACATTCATTCATTCAGCCAATAATTATTAACATCTATTGTGTGCAAAGCACTCTTGAGACCCCACACTAGGCCTAAAGGCACAAAGATGAGTAAGACCCAGTGTGAAGGCACATCACGTCATCCTCCTGGGCTGTAATGTGCTCTTTAACCACTGCAGCAACTTCAAATCCTCATCTCAGAGAAGGAAAGAACTTAAATTGTCTTAGAATTTATAAAATTATCTACCAAAATTATAAAACTGTAAGTCACTCTTCCAATTATTGTGTAACTATGTAAACAGGTTTCCTTAGGAGAGATGGACATAAGCAAACAAAAGATGAAACAGGAGCCTCATCCCAGGGAGAGATCCAGCTGCTCCTCAGATTCTGCCCCCATGTTATGACATGTTCCCTTGATACTATGTAAGCAAAGGCTTCCAGGGCTCAGAGACAGAGTGGAAAAACAAGCAATTACCAGCTGACACCCTGTGCCATGGTGGAGTATTGTATGAGGGCACATGGGGGTACTGAGGAGAAAGTGCCAGTTCTGTCCAATTCTGTCCTGAGGACCTGAGCTAAATTTTGAAGGATGAAGAGCGTTTACCAGGTAGACCAAAGGGAAGGGCACAGGGAGGCACACACAGGCAGCATGGATGTGTAACATGCCTGCATGAAGCTGTAAGAGATGGGAGAGGGACACGTTCATTCACTTCTTTCCATGAAGGTTTCCTGCACACCTATTACGGGCCATGCCCTGAGGTAAGCAGGAAGGCATACAGAAGTGCTTACAACACCAATCTTACTTTAAAAGAGCTCAAATACTCTGAGTTTGGATAGCCAAAAAACCCAAAAAGCAAACCATTGAGTCTACTTCAGAAAAGGAAGGCAAGGAAATGATTCTTTCAGAGTCTTACTATTGTTTTTCATCAGTACATGGCTTATAGCTTCCACTGACTGTCTACCCTGGGGCAGGCACTATGATAGAATCCTTACACACTTACCTGTTTATTTCAGTGGATCTTCACAGCTGGCTGTATGGTGGCTATTATTCATTTCATTTTCCAGGTGAGAAAACCAAAACCCAGAAAAGTTAGGTAACTGGCCCAAGGTCACACAGCTAATAATCAGTAACATGAGAATTAGTTCTTTTGTTTTCACTGGCTCTGTACTTTCCCTCCTGTTTCCTCTGCATGCCTAGAACAGCTTTCACTCCCCATCTCTATCTGTCGGAATCTACCCAGCCTGCCATAGCCCACCCTGTTCTGATACTTTTCTTGATCCTTCCAAATGCATACTGTTTCTGCCCCCTTGGATCTTCCAGACAGTATTTTGCATCCTAATTTGACCCATTTCCTGCCTTCGTGTTACGGGTGTCTGCATCTGCCTCCGGGAAATAGAACACAACATAGGAGTCCATCTGAGCTAGGCTGCAATCTGGACCCACTCCTGCCTCTCCCCAGTGGGGCTTATATGAGGCTCTTAATACGTCAGTAAGCATCTTTTTGAATTAAGTTATCACTTTAGCCCTCAGACCCTGACAGAAAGACTGCTGCCACTCCACCTCCTTTGTCTCCATAGTTACCACCAATTCTCCAAATGATAACCTATCTCCCAGTAGGTTCCAGTTGCAGTAATTCTTAATTTATCTTCCTATTCAGAAGCAAAATCACTGCTTCATTTATCAATGGGTAAAGAAAATCAAAAGTCTATTAACTGGCAAGCCAGTGCTGTATCAAAGGGCATTGATTCATGTGCAATATAGACAGCCTGTTCATTGGTAACTTCAGCTGTTGGGATCAGCTCTCTGGAACAGTGCTGGAGAAACTGGAATACTTGTTGAAATAGACTTTAAATGCTAGAAACCCACCAGATTCTTATTCGAGTTTTTTTTTGGTGAGGAATAGGGAAAGGGAGACTGTTTATCAGTAATACGGTGTGGAGACTAAGTATTTTGTAGGATTTTATAGATGCATACATTTAAACCAACAAGCACTGGCAGATATGTATGTGTTCTCTGTAGAAAAATTAATTTATTCTTTAAAATATAATGAACTCCCTGCAGAATACATTCAAAATCAATATGAATGTACAGGGTGTGCTCATCTGGCTGATGATCTGGGATCACGACTATCAAGATGAGAATTCCCTTTATACTGACATCCGAAGGATTTTCTTTCTCAAATGGATTACTGGTCATTTAAAACTCACTCTTTTGAATTACCTAAACTCAGATTAGTGACCTCCAAACTCGAGAAAATATATGTGTATGCGTATATATATCAAATACGTATGATGTACAAACCTAACTAACCACAGAGAAGTGGGTCTGAGGTCAAGCCCTCCAAATTAGAGCCTAAGACAGCAGCAGTGTTCACTGCAGGGGAAGTGTCTGGACTGAGATAGGGCTTCATTTTACCTTCCAACTCCCATGGAGGTTTTGCATTCTTTTACAACACGCATCCTTGACTTGAGTCTAATAAATTTGCATCTAATATACTTTTACTACTTCCGGGACAATGCAAGAACCTCAGGACACTTGGATTCTCCTCATCCCACTGCCGCCTGAAGTACCGCTGTTGACAAACCATGAAGTTTTACATGTATTTAGCCCTACTAGGCATTATTCATATTGTTTTGTATAGTCAGTACAATTATAGTTGCCCTTTCTGCTGCTTCTTCCTGAAGAACTCCTTGATGGAACTCGATGGAATTCTCATTTCCATTGGTACAGAGGGAGTTCATGTTCTTCTACCTAAAGAACAAGTTTTAGAATGGCTTTTAGGGAGAATTTGAAGGCGAAGGTTCTCTGTTTTGTTTGGGTGAGAATGTCTTTGTTTTGCCTTCATTGTTGAAGGTTATTTTTAAGTAAGTCGGCAATTATTTTCTCTCAGTATTTTAAAGACATGATATCCCTCTAACTTTGGCTTCCATCGTTTTGTTGAGAAGTCACATGTCAGTCTGGCTGTTGCACTTTTGAAGATAACATGTCTTTTTCTATAGCTGCTTTTAAGATTTTTTTTTTGTCTCTGGTTTTCAGTTTATAAGCTTAGATGTGGTTTTCTTTTTTTTTTTTTGTATTTATTCTTTGTGGTGGCCGGGGGTGGTAGCAGTGCTTGAATTCATGGCTTCATATCTTCCGTCAGATTGGGAAAATTTTGGCCCTTATTTCTTCAGAGATTGCTTCTGTCCCAATTTTCTCTCTCCTTTTGTTCTGGGACTCCAATTACAGATATGGTAAGTTTTTTTTTATCATTTCCCACATGTTTCTTATGCTTTTTTTTCCCCCTATACTCTCTATCATTTTTTCCCTCCATATTTTAGTCTGGATATTTCCTAATCCTCTCTTCTTCTGGTCTAAACTTCTGTTAAAGCTGTTTCTAATTTCCAGTTATCATATTTATTAGCTTTAGAATTTCCATTTGTTTTTTTTTTTTTTTTAGAAATCCAGTTTATCACTAAAATTCTCCATTTTGATGTCTCTTTCTTTGAACATGTTAATTACAGCTTTATTTAAATCCAGGTTTGGCCACTGCACAATCTGGATCATCTGTGGGTCTGTTTCTATTATCTTTTTTCCTTGGCACAGTTTCCTGGTATGTCTGATAATTTTTTATGGAATGACAGACATTGTACATGAAAAATTGTAGAGGCTCTGGAAAACATTATCTTCCTTTACAGAAAACTTGCTTCTACTCCAGCAGGCAGTTAGTGTAGGGCAGATCACTTTAATCCACTCTTAGGCCGACTGTTGGGAAGCTGAATTTCAGTCTTTGTGAGAGCTGCACCACTCTGATTCACCCTTACTCCAAGGACATAGCTCTTCTGAGGTCCTAAATGAAAGTCTGGGCTGCTTACCAGTGTCTCTCCTCCTTATGGTTTCTGACTTACAGTTTTAATCTTCTCAGAATATGAGGCTGCTGAAAGCTCTGTTCAACCTCTTAGCTGCTCATTTCTACTCTGATTTGCAAACTTTTATCCTGTGATGCTTACAAATCAGCAACTGCCACAGAAGGAAAAGCAACGCCAAATGCTGGGCTCACTTCTCTGTTCTTGCTTTCTCTTCAGGGTGTTGGCTCAAGTCACTTGCTCTCTCCAGTCCTGGGAGACTGCCAAAAGCTATGCTCAGCCTCTCAGCCTGTTAGCCTTGTATGGCTGATGGCAAAGCCACTGCTGAAAGGGGAGGAGTGGCTGGGAATAGCTGACTCACTTCAGTGCATCCCTCTTCTCTTCAGGACCTTGGCCTTCAAATCCTGGCTGCACTGAGATCACTCCAGTGCTTTCAACCAAGTTGTTTGTTTCATTTTCTCTGTCTTTTCTAGTTGTTCTTGGCGGGCTGTTGGTGTGATACAAGCTGGATCATCGTTGTTGGAGGTGAAACTAGAATCTCTTCTTTCAGCATTTGGGTTATGTCTCTCCAACATAGAGCTGGGTCTCTGATCTCATTCTGATCCTTTGTCTTCAGCCCAGTCCCACTGTCTGGTGTCAGTATTGACGTGCTAAGTATGGAGAACTCTGTCTTTCCATCTGTAATTGTTCCAGATCCTCCCTTAACTTATATTTGTGTGTAAGTTATATTTGCTCTTTGTGTCAATTCCTAATTTTAATTGGAAATACAATTTTATACCAGGTGTGACTTCCTGCATGTAAAGTGCTTTGGTGAATTTTGGTATGGGGAAGGGACGTAAAATGCTCTGGTGCTCTGATTAGCAGGCTTTCCTCAGTGTTGAGGTCCCTCTCCTGCTAATCAAAGCATTATTTTTCTGTGTCCAGCTTCTTACTCACATAACCCCACGACAAGGAACCACCTGCCCCTGAGTGGAAAACAGGTTAACTGAGCTGTCTTAGAGCTTTGCTTTCTGTCTCATTGATGCACATTGCCTGTGAGTAACAGAAGTGCTGAATATGTCATGATAAATGCCAAGAAAGTAGGTTTTCAATTTTTCCAAATATTCAAACTCATAAAAAAATTAAATTGTCTGTGGACTTAAAAATAAATAATATTTTACATAGGACGCTGATTCTTCTAAGATGTGAAAGTGGTGCCACTTTTTTTTTTCAATGTTTGAAACATTAGATGTGAGTCAGGCATTATTAAGGATGTTCTTGGTGCCTTTGAAAAGGAATTATATTAAACTAATGTTGCTAAAAATATAAAATGAACTATGGGGGATATATAATGAGGACCAACCAATGCATACATAGGAATCTAGTTTGGTAGATACCCTCCAAGCCAACCCAACTGGAAGTTGGTTACTAGAATCTGTAAAAGAATGTGTTAAGACAGGGAACTATAAAAAGTAATATATGAGTATGTCAAAATTTTAATTTAAATCATATCATATAAGAACACTTTCAGTCCCAAATATAACTCCAAAAAATGTATCATCTTTGATTTCCAGCTTAGGCTTCTTGAACGTGGATCTAGTACTTAAAGATACTTGTAAAGCAATCTGAGTGCAGAACCCCTGATTTTACAACGTTTCCCAATCCTGGACAGTTATTTTGTTCTCACCTCATTTTAGCAACTTGCGTTTACTGAGTCCTTTCAAAGCAGTCATAAAATAACACCTTCCTTTTCTCACTCATTTCAAAAAATTAACTAAGCTATATAAATAAAATATATGAATAACTGGCATAAGGAGATTTGGGAACATACACAACTTACTCTTAGTAAATATATGGCTCTACTGTGGGAGCGTCAGCATGCTGCTACAGCAAAGAGTGGCACAGAGCAGAGGCACTCAGCATGCAGTGGACTCTGTCACTATGTACTACAGAGGGAGTGACAAGCGTTGGTTAGTCCTGCAAGGAGCTTAAGTGGTAGTTAGTAAAGAAAGCTTCTACAGTACTGCTAATGAGTACAGTTCATTTTGCTCAGGCTTAAGTTGAATTTTGCCTATTTGAAGTCACCTTCCTTGACACCACACCTCTTATTCTTCATATTCATTCATTGGCATGATTTCAGAATGATTAAAAGTAGCTCCTTCACCAATCTGTAATATTGCCTAAATTTAACAATAATAACAGCAAATGTTTTGTATAGTACCAAGTGTCAGATTGCTCAACACTTTACATGAATCATCTCACTGAATGTTCATAACCCTATTAATTATTAACCCTACTATTATTATCCTCATTTTATGCCTGAAGAGGTTGAGACTTGGAGGAGTGAAATGACTTGCCCAAAGGCTTATGGAGTGTAATGGTGAACACAGAAATCAAGTTCAAGTCATCAGAATCCAAAAGCCACATTTCACCCCATTGTAACTCCAGGGGGATGAGGGGGAATATTTTCCCAGCCTGGGGCAAAATATCTTTGAAACTGAAATCAGTCAAAAGGAGACATAAAGTGGGAGAAACCTGTTTATTGCTTATAAGCAGTCATCCACTTCTGCTTCCCGTGTCTCTCATGATCTGGCTGCAAAAATGGACCTAAACCAACCTCTTGGAGTCCAGATATGCCCACACTCCCCCTTGTAATTACCTATTGATATGGATATGGACTACTTCTCTCCACCCCTTGGAAACTATTGATATGGCGATGCACTAAAGCTGGGCAAGAGATTCTGGAAATACTGCAATTTTACCCACACCCACATTATATCCCTTGTCATGAAACCTGGGAGTTGGTGGTGGGTCTGCTGTAGCCCACTGCCTGATCCTCAGGCTGGGGCCGCTCCCCATGCTGCCATTTTCCTTTTTTTTGCTCTAGTCACCATCTATAAACTCAGCTCACTTTCCATTTTTTTCATAAGTTGGTAACTTCCCTCTCTCTAGTCCTATGAAATCTCACCCCCAAACCTGGCAAAGTGTATTCTAACCTCCCTCTTTCTTCATTGATTCATGAAAACATCCTTGTGAGCTCTTTTGTGATTTAATGATTTTATTGTCATCACTTTGGAGACACAGGGTAAGAGAAAAACACGTGCAGAAAAATGACAAAGGTTCCAGAAACTTACAGCATATTTGAATTCTGGTTCCTGAGCTACCATTCTTCATGCCTGTGCTGTGATGGGAACCAAATGCTCCCCTGGGCTGCTGTTCTCCATATTCAGTCCTGAGAAAGGAGCTCCCCAGTTCTTTCCCTCCCTTGAAGAATAGCCCTGGCTACCCCGACGCCCATAAAGGCTCCTTTTTGCAGGGGTCATGTACTCTAAAGCCCTCAGACAGGGAGGTACCTATTTCCCAGGAATTCTGCCTCCACACACAACAGCAGTAATGGCCCTCCTAGGCATTACCTAATGGTCACTGTTTGGAACTAAGTATCATGAATGCTGGAAAAGCTCTGTTACGATGTCAGTATTTTACCTACATACAGTGCGGTTGAGTGGGCAGGGCACATGAGTCCCTGTTAACCATTAACTCTGGAAACAGATTTCTTCATCTGAATAACTGTCACCCAGAAAGGACGTACTGGCTGTACTAAAATGGCAGAAACTGACAGCCCGTGCATAAATTTAAGCTGCCACTAACAAGTCAACAATGTGTATACCAATATCCATTCTCCAGTACATTTTATATCAGAATATCAATTGTTAACTGGATACATGGTCACCCAGAATAAAGACTACATTTCCCAGCTTCCCTTCAGGTAACCTCGACCTGAAACTTAGTTTTTACCAATGAGATGTAAGAACAATAATGTGTGCCATTTCCTGGAAGAGTCCTTAAAAAAAGGATACATGCCCCGTTTTGTCCCCTAGACTGTCCACCTACAAACTTTTTTAAGTAGAGAAAAATAAACTTCTATTCTTGTTTTAAGCCATGACACTTAAGGTTTCTAAGTTATATGCAGTCACACCTATTCTTGACATAGGAAAGAATTCCAGAAGTATTTCAGAGATTGAGATACTTATTTCTTATTCCATTTCAAGGTAATTGTCATGTGAAGTGTATTTAGACAGAGGATTCTTTCTTTTCTACTCTATCTTAAAGCACACATACATATTTTGGTCTCAAGGGACTGGGGAAGAGTCATTGGTTCTCATAGGTAACTGTTCTATACACAGTTCTTCCCTTAAATGAGGGTTTAGAAGTTAGAAACTACACAAACATGGTCTCACCTTATGCCCAATCCCCACCCCCATCACCCAGGTGGGAACACAAATGAAATCAGCCCCCTTTTTTTTATTCCTGGGATTCAACTGTTACATGCCCTGCAAGGAAATGAGAATAAGGTATTCCCAAGACTAAACCATCGTACACAAGAAGTCAACAATAACTACAATAAATGCCTAAATAAATCATGGCTGGAGTTGGTAAAGTAATTTTTTACCATCAGATGGTTCTCATGAAAAATCACTAAAGTGTCAGTCCACATGAAGCCCAGCCCCACTTTAAGTTATCTGTCAATTTACACATCCTTCATTTATCCAGTGCCTCTGCTATTGTGCCAAGTGTCTGGTTCATTTCGTCCCACCGCTCAATAGATTTTAATTGCAGATACTGCAGCAGACACCTTGAGAAGCATTTCCTATAGAGACCGTGGCAGCCTGCTGGACTGGGCCAATCATGGTTAATTTCAATGACTTGAATCACTGAGGAAGAGGGGAGCCACTTCCATTTTAATTACATCTATAAGAGTATAGCATTTTCACCCCTGTTCATTGTCCTCAAACAAAAGACTTCCTGAAAGGAAAATAAAATCTAGGGTGTGAAGGTATCCACTATTTGCACAGATCTTTTCTTTCAGTTCACTGCGCCACAGCTCAGTCAGCTCTGTACTGGGAAATATTGGCAAACCGTTGGGGTTTACAAGCAGATTAGAAACCATGAAGAAAGCTTCATTCAGTTGATTTTTGTTTATTTTACTGAGGCAGTTAAGATGCATTGAGCGGGTCAAGCTGTGAGATAGCATCTTGCCATCACTGCAGATGTTCTTCATAAAAGGGTCAAGAATAACTAACTCTGACATGCCCATGTATTTATTGTCCCGTGGAGACAGAGCCTAAGACATTCCTGGGGGTTTTCCTGAGTATGCCATCCTCATTTGTGCCCCTAGGTGCTGGCACATGCTAATCCCTTCCCTCCTCTTTTCCGCTTCGGTAAATACAATCTTCCAACAAAGCCCAGCTCAACTGTCACTTCCTCCACCCTGCTCTGAAGTGGAAGTGGTGCAGGGGTGGAGATTCAAAGAACGGAAGACCTTAGATGAGACACATCTGATTGGGAATGCCAGAGCTGTGTGACCTTGGGTGAGTTACTTAGGCTCTCTGAGTCCCCGTTTCCTCATCTGTATCCTGGAGGAGAATTAACATTCCCATAAGTCATAGTCATTATGCCTATTAAACAAGATACTTTATATAAAGTATTCAGGGTGATTCCTGTCTGTAGAAGGAGCATAATAGGTATAATTTACTGTCCTCTTCTATTCTTCCAACAGTAACATATATTAAAGTCTCCTTGATGATTGTAATTATCAAGTCTGAAAACAGGGATTCAAATTAGACTCTGTCCTTTCCTCCTCTCCCCACCCAGATAAAAAGGTGATTTAGTTGTCTCTGCCTCCTGTTTCAGGCCCATTCCCTCCTCCTCATCCTCACTGCTGATGCCTTGAGTCACGCATGCTTTCTTCATTAATTCAGTCATTTTTTTACAGATCTAATGCTTCTCATTTTACCCGCCTCAGGCTCAATGAATAAATAAATAAAAGAGTACATCTTTCTTTCTTCAGATATGAGCCAGATGAGGAGACTTTCATGGTGAAATAAACTTCAGTTCATCCCCTCCCCTAGCCATGTACCCTGGACAAGGCACCAGCTCTCAGAACTGGCTTCGTGCTGTCCCCAGGTAGCTGTGAGTTGGAAATCACTGGGGTCATGACCTCTCCTGTAGACACAAACTCCAGAAGAAAAATGGTTTCTGTCCAAAGGTTGATTTCAGAGCTAAGAAAATTCTCAGCTAGATTCCCTGCACAATTGAGTATAAAGGCCACCAGCACAAGGGGAAGAAAGTTACACCAGGTGGTTTTTCCACTACAAAGAGATGAAATATGTGTCATTTCCACTCCTATAGTGGTTCAGTCTTTTTGGAGCCCAGCATGAAACAGCTGGGACCCTTTCTGACAATGCAGACTCTACCGCCCGATGGCAGGAAGTCAGGCGACACGCAGGGTCATCATTTCCTCCGACCACCTTTCCAGCCAGTAAGCTAGAAATTTCTCCCCTATAAAAGTTTTATGGCAAGCTGAGTAGAAAGCCTAGCGGAGAATAAGACCTCAAGAGGTTTGGCAGGAATGGGGAAAATGAGAGCAGATTGGAACATGACTTACTGTTCCTGGAAGTAAGTGTGGATTAGCAAACAGTCCAAGGGCCTTGTGGCCACACAGACCTGGGAGCAAAACCCAGCTCTTCCACACACATGCTGTGTGGCCCCAGTAAACTGGTCCTCAGTCTTCTGATCTCTACAATGAGAAGAGTAACAAAACCTACTTGGCACAGGGTACGTTCAGTACATGTCAGAGCACTTCCCCTCTCTTGACCTCTTCCTATTATATTTGGCAAAATGACACTTCTTGTCTGACAAAGGCTTTTCCCCCCACATTTGTAGATTTCTTTATAATGATAAGTCTCATGAAGATTGTTTCAAGTGAAATGAAATTTAGATTCATGCATTTTTAAAAACTACTTACTTTTGAATAGAAGGACAATGGTATGCTGAACAGACTAAAATTAGAACTGTCAAAGGGTGTCTGGGAAATGTGTTGGCGCTATCCATGAGTGGACCATGAAAGCCAATCAGTGGTGCTTTGTAAGTTTCTGTGGGTCTCCGGAAAAGTGTAGAAACACCTGTGTTCTGCTTTGCCTCTTATACTTGCTCTCCTAAGTTTCCAGAATAGAGAGCAGTCTTCAACACACTTAAATTCTTTTACATATCCTGCTGTCTGTCCCTTCAATGCATTATTTCCATATACCATTGTTTCTGATGTTATTCATTCACCTTCCAAGTTCAGTAATATTTTTAAATCACATTTGAATAAGCGCGTGAGAGCAAAGCTTACTTAGTTTCAAGCCAAAACCTTTCCACGGGGAGCTGCAGAAGACATCCAGCAAGCCTAAATGAGAAAGGGTTTCAGAATTCTAATCCTGACCCCTTCATCTTTACACAGGATTAACACTTTCGTCTTCAGCCATTAGGTAGAATCTCTAAACACCTGTCACTCTCCTCAAGTTCTCATCCAATGCTAGAAACCACTCCAGATGGTCACCACTAGCAGACAGTCACCCTGTCTCTGCTCAATGCCTCCAGCAACAGGAACCTCATTTTTCTCACCTACCATGCATGGTTATGCAATGTGTGCACCGCACAAAAGCACCCAGCTAAGGACACAATAGCTGAAATCCAGTCTACTTTTTGCTTGTCAAGCTAAGTGTCCCCAAAGGGATTCCTTTTTCTAATTTGACCATCTGTAAGGGGCTCCTTTTTCTCCTTTTCACAAAGGCATCCGTAGACAAGCACAACCCTCTCACATCAACACACTCTGGTGCTCTTAGAAGGGCTACTGCGACTGAAAATTAGAAAGGACTTCAGTGTCCATCATGGTGTCATCTCAGGTGCCAAGTGGGCAGTGAAACTTTGTGTCCTTTGACCCTCCCTAGCGAGGGCCAAGTCCCCAGATGAGTCCAAATGTAGAGAGACCAGCAATTAGCATCCCAACTAATGTTTCTGCAAGGGAAGAATATCATAAACAAGGACCTATGGTAGCAAGCTAAGCGTGATCATTTGTCAAACTGGAAAATCTTATCCATGACTGTGAAATGGCTTTATGGTTAGGAGAATGTACTAATAATTTTATTAGGCAGCAATTAAACCTAAGTTCCTTTTAACTGTATTTGATGTCATCCTTTTTCTGGGCCCATTAGAGTAACATTAAGGTGTTTGTGCAGATAGCACAGTCATTTCAAATTACTTTCCTGTCTAATGTGGGAGCCTTTAATAGCACACTCTTAGGTTGAATTCAATTTTGGAGACACCAGGCATGCTAATTAGATTGTCTCAGGGTTCCTTGCAGAAGAAGCTGAAGAAGAGCTATTTTTTCCCGCTCTTCTGCTTAGCAATGTTCATGGAACACAACTTTCTGGGCAATGAGCGGTATATAGACCCTTTACTGCACGAAATCCCACTTGAACTGTTAAGTATTGCTAGCAAACACAATGCCTGGTTAATATGACACCACTGTTGAAATGTTTTTAAGATCTAATTAGAGCCAGTAAGTTTTCTCTCCTATTATCCTGAGTATCATAGTTAGGGTTTGTTCTGTCGCAGCCTCTAACATTAGAATTAAAAGTAGTAGAGGGAAGGAATGAACATTTATTAGGCACCATCTGCTAAGTTCTGGGTAAGATGCTTAATGCCTATAACAGATCTGTGAGCTGTGGCCTTATTACCTCCACTTATGGTTGGGGAAACTTTGGCTCAGAGAGGGTAAGTAAAGCACTCAAGGTCACACAGCTGGCAAATGGTGAAGTTGGGATTTAAATTTGCAGCATCTCTTTGCCACTTAGTGGTTCTGGGAACTTGGAAAGTCACTTTAACACTGGCCATCAGAGTCCCCATCTATAAGTCAGGGATGGTAGTAATACTAACTGCCTCACAGCTCATCATGTGAACCAAATATAGTAATAAATGTAAATGGCCATGGCAGCAGATGAAGTGCTTTCCAGAGGTGATAGGTCATATTCTCTGATGTTGCCACATGAGAGGCCTTGGATAGAATCTTCCTTCTTTACATGGGGTTGAAGCCACATATCCAATGCCACAAGAAGGTCAGACAGCACAAGTTATACCTTACAGTTGGGACTTGAGTAAATTAGATGTGAAAGGTAGAGAAGACAATACTGTGAGAAGGGGTTTGTTCATGGTTCCAAAGGTGATTTAATGAATCTACAGCTCAACAGGCAGTTCAGTTTCCCCGTCTGTAAACAGGGCATGTGCAGGCTGCCTGTGGATTAGACGAGATGGTGTCGTGTAAAGCATCCGGCACATTGCCACAGAACTGAAACACTCGAAAAATAATGATTTCGTTTCATAATCATTTCAGCCAGTCTTAGTCCCTGGCAATCTCCCCCCTCGATAATCCCTGCTCCCTTAAAGATTCCTCTTCCAAGTCTCTTTCCTCATTGATCCATTAACATAAATTCTTTCTCCAAACAGTCGCTGCTCGTGGCATCAATCTACTAACTGACAGCTACTACACTCATGATTGCAATTACCGCATGTCCAGGCTCCTTGCATCATTTTCTCTCAGTTACCATGATAAATGTCACCAATAACTCCTACCTCAGATCCTTTGTGGAATGAGGCAGGAGATTAATTTATTAATTGATGGATGAATGACTCATAACTGTTACAATCATCATTAATTGCTGTTACCTTTGAAGCATCAAATGGCTGGGAGATTGGAGAGCTAGGCTAGGCTAAGCAAATGTTTCTTCCTCTCATGGAAAAGAGGAGAGCGAGCACCCACGAGGGAGAGAAAATGAACATCGCCTCTAAGTACAGTAGTCCCCTCTTATCCTCTGGGGATGTGTTCCAAGAATACCTGAAACACATAGATGCCTGAAACCATGGATAGTACCAAACCCTATTCATACATCTTTATTTCTTCTACATGCATACCTATGATAAAGTTTAATTTATAAATTAGGCACAGTAAGAGATGAGCAACAATTACTACTAATAAAATAGAACAACTATAACAAAATACTGTAATAGAAGTTAGGTAAACATGGTCTCTTTCTCTCTCTGTCAAAATATCTCATTGTACGGTATCCTTCTTGTGAGGATGTGAGGTGATAAAATGCCTCGTGGTGAGATGAAGCAAGGGGGATGACGCAGGCATGGAGACCCAGTGTTAGGCGGCTACTGACCTGACGATAGGCCAGAAGGAGGATCGTCTCTCAGGTAACTGAAACCACAGAGAGCGAAACCCCCTTCTGGGGGGCGTGCCGTACGGGTGTGCTAAGGCTGTCGTGGCACAAAGCCCAGCTGCCCCAGCCCCTTCCTCTGAGCTCCCTGTCTCTGACCTGGCTTTCTCCAAACTACTGTGGTTCTCCTATCATCACACACCAGGACTGCACTGCTGGCCCTCTCCTCACCCCAACACCATTCTCCACCCTGGACTTCCTGTGGGCCAGTCAGACAGGATAAGAAAATATGGGACTGTTTGTCCTGCCAGCTTCTGGGGACCCAGCAAGCTCTGGTCAGTGCAACATGTCACTGCAGTCCTGTCACTCCAGAGCTCGAGGAAGACAAGAGCTCCAGATGCCCGAGTCAGCAGGCAGCAGGACGAGCCCAAGCCCTTTGCACCTCCACTCACCCCCAGATCGCATGTATGTAGAAGACAATCCTTGAAAAGTCACACTAATCTCCCAGGCAATGCTCTTAGCCCTGAGGCATTGCTGCTTAGAAACAAAAGTAATGGCCATGCAAAGCACATGCTGAATTATTCCCATGAAGCAAACATGTATCACATGTTCCCCTTCTCAGAGACTCCACCGTTAATTCCCCTCTGTCAGTGAAGTCAACCATTTTCTCTAAAATAGTATAGCCGCAGTTCCGTGCTGTTGACTACAGAGTTTAGTTGACAGTTTTGCTCGTGGTCAATACCCAATCCTTTACCATCCAAGATCTGTATGAACTGTTTCCTCTCCCTTTACTCCAGTCCTGACTCTTGTTCAAGTTCTGTGTCTCCCGCCCTTTCTCCTAAAGAGTCCTTCTCAGCCATACTGGGCTGATCACATAAACTCATCCGTGGAATCTTGTCATTGTTTTCCCTAAAGATAATGGAAACAGACCAGAGGCTTGGTTCAGACAGCTCTAGGTTTGAATAGAACATTCTACTGTTTTAAGTTTAACTTTCCACGGTGCTTAGAGCTTTGGTTTCCATAAATCCCACTCATTCTTCCCTGGATGGTATTCTCACTGGGGATGGTGTTATGTCAGTCAAGCTGGTGGGTACAGCCTTCCTCCAGCTGTGTCTGTGGAAGTGTGTGTGTGTGTGTGTGTGTGTGTGTGTGTGTGTGTGTGTGTCTCAGTGGTGACCCCATAAACAGCGTGGTGTCTCTACAGATTCATCTTTAAGGAGATATGTGTCATGGCCTGCCCATCACAGACATCAGGATGCTGACCAGTGAGGGCTTGGACGTTCCTTATTAACGATGGGAGAGATTCCTTACAACAGAGAAGATCACAGTAGCAAAAGTGTCAGTGAAAGCAAGACCTACATGGCAGAATGAATCACATACAGTTCACCAAAGAGATCAAAACGTCCACAGCTACCACAAATGGCATACAGACATCACTATAGAGTGAAATGGGATTAATATCAATCACTCCGAAACAGGCCACTGGGCAAGCCCCGAGCCCAGGCCAGCTCCATAGTCCTGTCCTGGACCACCCAATCCACCTCTGTGGTTATGGCAGTTCTCTGGTTTCTGCTGATCTACATGTAGGTCCAGGCTGATCAACATGCTTTCCCATCAGACTGGCCAACCTCCTTAATCAGAGGTGATGCAAAAATCAGTACACTTGAGAGGATTCAAGATGGTGGCATGAGATGTGACATGGAGAACTCCTCCCAAAACCACAAATAGTACAAAAATATAGTTAATTAATACAACTAACCCTAAAACAGCAAGAAGAAAGAAGGCTGAACCAGACTACATACAGACCTCACGAACAGAGCAGACCTCACGAAATAGGGTAACATACAAAAGCCTTAATCCCGTGGGACCCAAGCCCTTCCTCCACCCCAGCTCACCGGTGGGAGGAAGAGAAACAGAGCAGGGGAGGGGGTGGAATCCTGGGATTGCTGAACACCTAGCCCTGGAGATCTGCTTTGTGAGCAGAAGCCTATATTGTGTGGTGCTCTGGACGTTGGGGAGCTCAGATGGGCAGAGGGCCTGGGAGACTGGCATTCTGGCCGGTTGTGGAGGACGGGATCCCCACCCAACCGCTCTGTGTCAGAGGAAGGGCGGGTAGTCTGAGAGGCTTCCTAGCAGTGAGAGGGCTGCTGGAGGGGCGGGGTTTCCTCGGAGCTTGCTGCGCGGGAGAAGGGAGAGCTGGACAAGGTTGTCTGGGCATGCGCTGCCCAGCTGGTTGGGAACTTTGAGGAGCTTCAGGTGCTCCATCCCTCTGCTGCCTACTCAGTTCCAAGGCCCCCCACTGTGACACATGGCCTGCCGAGCCTTCCTCCTGGCCTGCCAGCACCTGCTCGCAAACCAGCAGTAACTGTGCTGGCGTACAGCCAGCCATAGGGAGGCCCCACCTACAACCGCTAGAGATGCAAAGCACAGAGACACGTGTGTGCTTGGCCATCTGGCTCTGACACTGGAGACAGGCACCACAGACGGGATTCAGGAAACAGATCTTTCCTCCACCCGGGCACCAGCTCCACTCCCCTACAAGCCCCAACCTCACTCTAGGGGCTGAGCAGCTCCAGAGACTGGAGTTTCTGCACACTAGTGGGCACCACACAGAAATATGAAATGTCGAAAGAACGTGGTTCAGACCAAAATCTCAAAAACCCCAGAAAAAGGGTCAAATGAAACTGAACTCACCAATCTTCCTGAAAGAGAGTTCAAAATAAAAGTTATAAACATGCTTATGGAGGTACAGAAAACTATTCAAGAACTCAGGAACTAATTTAAGTCAGAGATTCAATCATTAAGAAATTGCATATCTGAAATGAAACATACAATGGAGGGGTTAAAAGCAGATTAGATGTAGTAGAAGAGATGGAAAATGGAATAGAAATTAGAGAAGAGGAATACAAAGAAGCTGAGGCACAGAAAGAAAAAAAAAGAATCTCTAAGAATGAAAGAACATTGAGAGAACTGTGTGACCAATCCAAACAGAACAATATTCGCATTATAGGGGTACCAGAAGAAGAAGAGAGAGAAAAGGGGATAGAAAATGTCATTGAGGAGATAATTGCTGAAAACTTCCCCAATATGGGGAAGGAGATAGTCTCTCAAGCCATGGAGGTGCACAGATCACCCAACACAAGGGACCCAAGGAAGACAACATCACAACATATAATTAAAATTGCAAAGATCGAGGATAAAGACAGACTTATAAAAGCAGCTACAGAGAGAAAAAATATCACATACAAAGGAAAACCCATGAAGCTATCATCAGACTTCTCAACAGAAACCTTTCAGGCCAGAAGGGAGTGTCATGATATATTTAATGCAATGAAGCAGAAGGACCTTGAAGCAAGAATACTCTACCCGGCAAGGTTATCATTTAAACTTGAAGGAGGGATTAAATAATTTTCAGATAAGCAAAAGCTGAGAGAATTTACCTTCCACAAACCTCCTCTACAGTGCATTTTGGAGGGACTTCTATAGATGGAAGTATTCCTAAGGATAAATAGAGGTCACTCAAGGGATAGACAAAAGTACAGAATATGATTCATAACATACAAAGAATGGAGGAGAAGAAAAAGGAGAGGAAAAAAGAAGCTTTAGGTTGTGTTTTTAATAGCATATGAAGTGAGTTAAATTAGACTGTTAGATAGTAAGGGAATTACCCTTGACCCTTTGGTAATGACGAATCTATAGCCTGCAATGGTAATAAGTACATACCTATCGATAATCACCCTAAATGTAAATGGACTGAATGCACCAATCAAAAGACACAGAGTTACTGAATGGATAAAAAAACAAGACCCATCTATATGCTGCCTACAACAGACACACTTCAAACGCAAAGACATATGCAGACTGAAAGTAAAGGGATGGAAAAAGATACTTCATGCAACTAATAGGGAGAAAAAAGCAGGAGTTGCAGTACTTGTATCAGACACAATAGACTTCAAACAAAGAAATTCACAAAGGCCAAAGAACGACATTACATAATGATAAAAGGGTCAGTCCAACAAGAGGATATAACTATTATAAATATCTTTGCACACAACACAGGAGCGCCGGCATATGTGAAGCAAATACTAACAGAATTAAAGGGGGAAATAGAATGCAATGCATTCATTTTAGGAGACTTCAACACACCACTCACTCCAAAGGACAGATCAACCAGACAGAAAACAAATAAAGAGACAGAGTCACTAAACAACATATTAGAACAGATGGACCTAATGGACGTCTATGGAACACTTCACCCAAAAGCAACAGGATACACATTCTTCTCAAGTGCACATGGAACATTTTCAAGAATAGATCATATACTAGGCCACAAAAAGAACCTCAGTAAATTCTAAATGATTGAAATTGTACAACCAGCTTCTAAGATCACAAAGGTATGAAACTAGAAATAAATTACTCAAAGAAAATGAAAAATCCCACAAACACATGGAGGCTTAATAACATGCTCCTAAATAATCAATGGATCATGACCAAATAAAAACAGAAATCAAGCAATATATGGAGACAAATGACAACAATAATTCAACACTGCAAAATCTGTGGGATGCAGTGAAGAGAGTGCTAAAAGGGAAATATATTGCAATACAGGCCTACCTCAGGAAAGAAGAACAATCCCATATGAACAGTCTAAACCCACAATTAATGAAACTAGAAAAGGAAGGACAAATGAGGCGCAAAGTCAGTAGAAGGAAGGACATAATAAAGATTAGAGCAGAAATAAATAAAATTGAGAAGAATAAAACAATAGAAAGAATCAATGAAAGTGGGAGCTGGTTCTTTGAGAAAATAAACAAAATTGATAAACCCTTAGCCAGACTTATCAAGAAAAAAAGAGAGTCTGCACACATAAACAGAATCAGAAATAAGAAAGGAAAAATCACTACTGATACCACAGAAATACAAAGAATTATGAGAGAACACTATGAAAAATTATATGGTAACAAACTGGATAATGTAGAAGAAATGGACAACTTTCTAGAAAAATACTACCTTCCAGGAAGAAACAGAAAATCTGAATAGACCAATTACCAGCAAAGAAATTTAATTGGTAATCAAAAACTAAGAACAAAACTCCTGGACCAGAGGGTTTCACTGCTGAATTTTATCAAACACTTAGTGAAGACCTAATACCCATCCTCCTTAAAGTTTTCCAAAAAATAGAAGAGGAGGGAGTATTCCCACACTTATTCTATTAGGCCAACATCACTCTAATACCAAAACCACGCAAGGACACCACAAAAAAAAAGAAAATTACAGACCAATATCCCTGATGAACATAGATGCAAAAATATTCAACAAAATATTAGCAAACCGAATTCAAAAATACATCAAAAATATCATCCACATGATCAAGTGGATTCATCCCAGGGATGCAAGGATGGTACAACATTCGAAAATCCATCAACATCATCCACTTCATCAATAAAAAGGACAAAAACCACATGATCATCTCCATAGATGCTGAAAAAGCATTTGACAAAATTCAACATCCATTCATGATAAAAACTCTCAACAAAATGGGTATAGAGAGCAAGTACCTCAACATAATAAAGGCCATATATGGCAAACCTACAGCCAACATTATACTTAACAGCAAGAAGCTGAAAGCTTTTCCTTTAAGATCGGGAACAAGACAATGATGCCCACTCTCCCCACTTTTATTCAACATAGTTCTGGAGGTCCTAGCCATTGCAATCAGACAACACAAAGAAATAAAAGGCATCCAGACTGGTAAGGAAGAAGTCAAACTGTCCCTGTTTGCAGATGACATGATATTATACATAAAAAACCCTAAAGAATCCACTCCAAAACTACTAGATCTAATATTTGAATTCAGCAAAGTTGCAGGATACAAAATTAATACACAGAAATCTGTTGCATTCCTATACACTAACAGTGAACTAGCAGAAAGAGAAATCAGGAAAACAATTCTATTCACAACTGAATCAAAAAGAATAAAATACCTAGGAATAAACCAACCAAGGAAGTGAAAGACCTATACTCTGAAAACTACAAGACACTCTTAAGAGAAATTAAAGAGGACACTAATAAATGGGAATTCATCCCATGCTCTTGGCTAGGAAGAATTAATATTGTCAAAATGGCCATCCTGCCTAAAGCAATCTACTGATTCAATGCAATCCTATCAAAATATCTACAGCATTCTTCAATGAACTAGAGCAAATAGTTCTAAAATTCATATGGAATGACAAAAGACCCCGAATAGCCAAAACAATCCTGAGAAGGAAGAATAAAGCAGGGGGAAGTATGCTCCCTGACTTCAAGCTGTACTACAAAGCCACAGTAATCAAGACAATTTGGTACTGGCACAAGAACAGATCCATAGACCAGTGGAACAGAATAGAGAGACCAGATGTAAACTCAAACATTTATGGTCAATTAATATACAATAAAGGAGCCATGGATATATAATGGGGAAATGACAGCCTCTTCAACAGCTGGTGTTGGCAAAACTGGACAGCTACATGTAAGAGGATGAAACTGGATTATTGTCTAACCCCATACACAAAAGTAAACTCAAAATGGATCAAAGACCTGAATGTAAGTCATGAAACCATAAAACTCTTAGAAAAAAACATATGCAAAAATCTCTTGGACATAACCATGAGCAACTTCTTCATGAACATATCTCCCCTGGGAAGGGAAACAAAAGAAAAAATGAACAAGTGGGACTATATCAAACTAAAAAGCTTCTGTATAGCAAAGGACACCCATCAGTAGAACAAAAAGACATCCTACAGTATGGGAGGATATATTCATAAATGACATCTGATAAGGGGTTGACATCCAAAATATATAAAGAGCTCACGCACCTCAACAAACAAAAAGCAAATAATCCAATTAAGAAATGGGCAGAGGACATGAACAGACACTTCTGCAAAGAAGAAATTCAGGTGGCCAACAGGCACATGAAAAGATGCTCCACCTCGCTAATCATCAGAGAAATGTAAATTAAAACCGCAATGAGATATCACCTCACACCAGTTAAGATGGCCAACATCCAAAAGACAAACAACAACAAATGTTGGCAAGGATGTGGAGAAAGAAGAACCTTCCTACACTACTGGTGGGAATGTAAACTAGTTCAACCATCATAGAAAGCAGTATGGAGGTTCCTCAGAAAACTCAAAATAAAAATACCATTTGACCCAGGAATTCCACTCCTAGGAATTTACCCTAAGAATGCAGCAGTGCAGTTTGAAAAAGACATATACACCCCTATGTTTATCGCTGCACTATTTACAATAGCCAAGAAATGGAAGCAACCTAAGTGTCCATCAGTAGATGAATGAATGGAGAAGATGTGGTACATATACACAATGGAATATTATTCAGCCATAAGAAGAAAACAAATCCTACCATTTGCAACAACATGGATGGAGCTAGAGGGTATTATGCTCAGTGAAATAAGCCAGGCGGAGAAAGACAAGTGTCAAATGATTTCACTCATCTGTGGAGTATAAGAACAAAGAAAAAACTGAAGGAACAAAACAGCAGCAGACTCACAGAACCCAAGAATGGACTAACAGTTACCAAAGAGAAAGGGACTGGGGAGGATGGGTGGAAAGGGAGGGACAAGGGGGGAAAGGGGCATTATGATTCGCACACGTAATGCAGTAGCAGGGTACATGGGAAAGGCAGTATTTATAGAGAAGACAAGTAATTAATCTATAGCATCTTAGTATGCTGATGGACAGTGACTGTAGTGGGGTATGTGGGGGGGACTTGATAATAGGGGGTCTAGTAACCATAATGTTGTTCAAGTGATTGTACATAAACGATACCAAAATAAAAAAAAATCAGAGGTGATGCTCACATTGCAGAGAGTTCTTATTTTAATGTCGATCCAAACAATCTGACATGTGGGGTAGGGTGGGGCAGTCTCCATGGCTGATTCTGCATTCAGTCTTAAAGTCCATAAAGATTAGTGAGCTGGGGAGTAAGTCTGAATGATATGATATGCACCTTCCCTGGTTACATGAGAATCAAATTAAATAATACATGTAAAAGAGGTGTAAAAACCATAGAGGCCTGCATGTTGTTATTCTTTCTTTCTGATGGGAGCTCCGCTGTTAGTGATTCCTGGCTTGTCCTTTGACTCCCCTTCAGAAAGGCAAGCCCAATACATGTGACAACTTCAACAGGCAGAGGAGATATTTTTATCTGCTTAAACCAACAACAGTAAACGCATCACAGGGCAGTATGTGATTAATGGTCAAGTGAATTGTGAAAAGAATAATTGCCAGAAGGATATGAACAAGGGAGGCTCAGCTCTAGCTGGCTGGGGATGGGTAGAATGAGACTCTGGAGACACCATATAGAATAATAGTGATTTGTTCTGGGCCTTGTAGGACAGATGGAGGAAAGGCATTCCAGGAAAGATAAATTAAGGAGAGATGGTGAGCAGACAGACAATGGGGTGTTCAGGGGAAAGCTGGTGGGGTGGGCAACAGTGGGCAGAGTAAAATGTGGATATAGTGGGAAATTGTGAATGTTTGCTCTGAATCTGTACCTTTAAACAAGCCCAACCTGTGCCACATGATCCTCCCAACTGGAAAATAAGCTCTGTGCACTCTCCAAGGCCTACCATGTCTTTTGCCCCCAATACCCCCGCCTTAATGCTCCCTACCCAGCCTTTGCTACCCTGGCTCAGCTAGGCTCCTAACCTTGCCTACATTTCCCACTTACACCCCTTCTCAGGCCTTGAGAACTTGATTCTAATGTTTGACCTCACAGGTTTACTTCTCAATTCTGGCTCAAACCTAGAAAACTAAAAGCTAACCAGGTCTATAAACCTACCAAGTCCTTTGTGCGCTCAGCACATAAAACATCCTGCCACCTCTAATTCTCAAAATAACTTTGTGAGGTGGTACTGCTCTTACCCTCATTTTTCAGATAAGGAAATTGATGCTTGGGATGTGAAAGTGCAAGGTTACAGCACCAATAAATGGTAGAGTCAGGATTTGAACCCCAAGCTTTCTGACCCCATAGCATGATTCTCAACCACTAGGCAGATGACGCAGCCTCTTATTGCCCAGACTGTCCCCTCCTAGGTTCTTTCCTCTTTGGCTACTGTAAGTCCAGGGAGAGGAAATCCCAGGGCAAAATACCTCTAAAAACCCAAATCAGTCAAAGGGAGAAATAAAGTTTAAAATCCATTTATTGCTCACAAACTGCAGTCCTGGGCCATCTCTCTTTCCTGCTCCAGCAGAAGCAAAACCTGCCTTCCCCTCACCTCTTGGGTAGAGATAAGCCCCCCTTGCCCAGGTAATTACCCATTGATATGGAGATGAACTTCTCTCCACCCCTGAGGAATGATGCAAATGCACTAAAGTCATATTTCTTTCCACCTCTGAATGCCTATTGATATGCAGATGTACTAAAGCCAGGCAAGATATTCTGGAAATGTTACAATTTTACCCACAGGCCACCCCTCCAGAAATCTCACCTTACAATCTACTTGTTCCCCCTCTTCCGACCAATCTAGTAACACACAATAGCAACACAATAAAATCTTGATAATCCTCAAGCCAGAGAACTCAGCCTGTGCAGATTAAGTAAATGTACTCTACAGCACAATCTCTCACTAAGCACAAAATGTGTTTCTACACTTGTTTACTCATTCTTAACAACCATGCTAGATTGCTCACAAAACTTTTACCAATTAGACAAAGTCAAGCCTCTCTTTAAGCATTTTTTTCTTGACAACAGCAACACAGTCATGATAATTCTCAAGCCAGAGGATTCCGCTAGGTTCAAAGTACCACACAGATTAAGTCCAAAGCTCGTCCATTCCAGCCATCACACGGCAGCTGCAGCCAGGGGGCGCATCCAGGACACAAGGACTGTAGAAGTAAATAACTGTGGTTGTGGGGGGCCACTTTGCTGTTATTCCAGGACTACCCAGGAGGCCAGCTTCCAGGCCTTTTCCCCAAGGTTCCAGAAGAGCCAGCCATTGCTGGTCCATGTGTCAAAATGTCCAGGGCCATGTCCATTTTACTCCTAATCGCTGTACCCATCCTTGCAACACATGTCCAATAAAGTGGGTGCCTTGATCGCTCTCAATCACTGGCAACAGGCCATAGGCTGCAGAGAGATGCTCTGGGCCCCTCCTGGTGGTTTGCTGATCTGCACAGTGTGCAGGGCACTCCTTCCAGGATCAGCTGACTTCTTCAAAGGTCAATGGCAAGCCTCACTGACAGGCTACAGCCCACACTGTCTTTTGCCCTGTGTGCACCAAAAGCTGATGTAGCTGTTGGGCCACATCAGAGGCAGGCTTTCTTTCTAGCCAGCGCACCTGGGCCAATGCGTCTGCTTCATTATTCCCTGGGGATGCCAAAGGCAAATGGCCAGTCACATGATATACGGTAGATGTCTGTGCCACACTGCTCCATGGCCTTTGGGTCCAGTCTCTCACCCACCCTGTGATGGGATAGGTAGTTATTACCTTGTTCGGAGCTTCTCCAGCAATGGCCTCCATAGCCAGCAAGGCGTGGTACATAGCAGCCAGTTGCTTCTCTATCAAGATGTCCCAGACCTCTGCTCCTTTCCATAGTTGTGACCAGGCTCCGGCCGGCAGCAGGAGCAGCAGCAGTGGCAGAAGCAGTAGGCTTGGGCTCGGCCCATAGGCCGGGGTCAGCACGGCCAGCAGTGGTGGTGGTGCCTCCACGACCACACGAGTGTAGACACATGTCCCTCAGTGCGAGAGCCACTTCTCCCCATCATTTCTTGGGGCGGCCCTCTGAAAGGTCACACCCATTATGACAGATTTTGGGTTCAGAGGAACCCTGCCGACTGTGCCAGATATAAGTCTGGTGAGAGGAAATCCCAGGGCAAAATACCTCTAAAAACCGAAATCAGTCAAAGGGAGAAATAAAGTTTAAAATCCACTTATTGCTCACAAACTGCAGTCCCGGGGCGTCTCTCTTTTCTGCTCCAGCAGAAGCAAAACTGGTCCTCCCATCACCTCTCAGGTACAGATAAGCCCTCCCTGCCCAGGTAATTACCCATTGATATGGAGATGAACTTCTCTCCACCCCTAAGGAATGATGCAGATGCACTAGAGCCATACTTCTTTCCACCCCTGAACCTCTATTGATATGCAGATGTACTAAAGCCAGGCAAGGTATTCTGGAAGTGCTACAATTTTACCCACAGTTACCCTTAGATAGAATGTCTTACCCTAGTCAACCCTTGGAAACCTAGGCCCTTCCTCATGCTGTCAGCCTGCTGCAAACCCCCAGGCACAGGACATGATGAGAATAGGAATTCTCAGTGGAGCGGTTGGGTCCTAGACTTTCAGCACCAACATTTATATTTGATTGTAATTACAATGAGAGCCAACGAAGCTTTCAAGATGACTATAATTGGGGGAATAATATCGTTGTGGGTAAAATTGTAACATTTCCAGAATATCTCCCCTGGCTTTAGTACATCTGCATATCAATAGGCGTTCAGTGGTGGAAAGAAGTATGGCTTTAGTGCATTTGCATCATTCCTCAGGGGTGGAGAGAAGTTCATCTCCATATCAGTGTGTACTTACCTGGGCAACAGAGGGCTTATCTGTACCTGAGAGGTGAGGGGGAGGGCTGGTTTTTTGGCTTCTGCTGGAGCAGGAAAGAGAGAAACGGCCCCAGACTGCAGTTTGTGAACAGTAAACGGGTTTTAAACTTTATTTCTTCCTTTGACTAATTTCGGTTTTTAGAGGTATTTTGCCCGGGATTTCCTTTCCCCAGACCTACAATGGTCAAAACCCGTATCTTCCGAAAATGAATCCTAGGATTCAATTCAGGACTGTCCTGCCTATTCCATTCTGGGCTGTAGAGAGGTTATAAGAAGAGGCAACAATTTGCAGCCTATTTTGTGGTTCAAGGCAAGGAAGTAAGAGTCTGGATTAAGGTAATGTGCTGGGAACAGACAATATGAGAGTAAAGAATCAGTTCATTTCACTGTGAAATAAAATATATTCCTTCTGAAATAAACTTTCTCACCAACAGCACCATGGAATCTGTAAATAATCAGCTATAGCTTTATAGCTCTCTATTCAGATTGCATTCCAGGCATATCATTGTTCCTTAGATTGTGTTCTTGAAGCCACTGGGGGCAGCCCGATTTGGAGGGGAGCTTCTGGCACTTAGCTTCTGGGCACTGCCCAGAAGTCAGACAGGCCTGGGTTCAAATAGTGGCTCAGCCACTCAACTAACCACCTAACCTTGGCAAGTATTTAATCTCTGTGAGCCTGTGTCCTCATCTGTCAAATGGGAATAATAATGCCTGCCTCAGAGGGTTGCTGTGAGAATTAAATAAGGCAAGTGGCTAGAAAGGCTATGATTAGCATAAAATAAACATCAGATTTTGTACTATCATTTCTTAGCCAAACATCTCATTAAAAGCCTTGCATAATCACCCATAAAATCTCATTTGAAATAAAAGTGATTGGGTTCAACCAACCCTTTGGAAAGCAATTTGGCTTTCCAAATGCTTTCTGCTGTGTGTTAAAACACATGAAAATGCTCATATCCTTTGACCCAGTTGCTCCACTTCTCGGAATCTATTCTTAGGAAATTGTCCTCGATACAGGAAGAGCATAATACACTAAGAGGTTCACTGCACGGATGGCTACAATAGTGAAAAATTAGAAGCAACCTGAAAATCCAGGAATAGATGATTGCAGAGTCCTTCTGCGATCTGCTGATGCTCTAAAAATGCTTTCAATGAGTATTAAACATAGAGCTCAGAACAGTGTTTTAAAATGGGTAAAATCAGTCAGGGATCAAATATTATTTTCATCAATTTATTAACCAGCCCCTTTCTTCTGCAGGGCTTCCCTGAGTGGCCCACAGACCAACAATTCTCTCCCTTTTCCTCCCAGAGTTCTGCCATCTGGGCACCGCCCATGGGGGCTGCATGCAAGAGGCCACTGCCCACAGCCTTAAGCTTCTCAGCCAAACTTCAACTCTTTCCTCTGCAGACAAAGGTTCTCCCAATACCGGGAGTCCTTTGGCTCAGCTCCGAAAGTCTCCCTGCAGATGCATATTCTTCCTCACCCCTGCCCCCCACCTCACAGCCCTGCTGTCTTCCCCTTCCCACCTCTTTTCCATTGTTTCCAACACAGTCTGTCGTGTCCAAATTAAAGTATTTTCTCAAGTGTCCAAACTTATAAACTTAATGAAAGGGAGAAAAAGATTCATTTAGATGTTAAAGGTTATTCAGAAGACCACTTACATTTAGACTTAGTCTTAAAGCCTTGAATACTTTGTGAAATCCCTCAAGAGAGGACTGACATTTTATTAAACTACATCATTTCAAAGCTGACATCCACGAAGTTAGAAACACGGGTATTTAGCTGGTTAAAAAAACATCCAGTAAAATCCCTTGGTCGACCTTTAATCTTGTAAGCTGGAACTTCTTTTGATAACATCTAGGAGGAAGAGTGTTCAGTTTCTCTTGAGTTCGTATAATGTGCATTTTGCAACCTCCTAGCTTTGGCAGGCACTGGGTAGCGTTTGGCTTCTGTGCTTTCAACTCTAAAGACAGTTCACAACTGGGCGTTTTCAAGCTCCAACATGTGGATCTTGAGTGGCCTGTGTCCATCCTGTGGTGAAACCCTCTGTGAACCTCAGCAGAGCACGGAACAGGCCGTACAAGGCCCAGATCCTCCAGTCACCCCAGGAGCCTTGAGGGCAGGCCTCCTACAATGACTGCACAGGTTATGGACATTGTTTTAAAAGTAAATAGAGTAATAATAATCTTCTTTTAATGTTTTACTGGTTGAACAATAATCAATCAATATTTCAGTTTAATATTTGATCAGCTCCTACTGCAGGCCGGTGCTGAGCGCCAGAGCCAGGAAGGCCTCTCATGCTGCTCCGCTCTGGCCCGTCTTCCTCCCTCCCTCCCTCCCTTTCCTCTTTCCTTTTTTCCTTTCTTAGATACTGTTTAGATAATGCTAAAAAACAAAAGAGAAAAACATTTTCAATCCCACAACTTTATGTGTATGTGTGTGTGTATACATGTATGTGTATGTATATATGTGTACATGTATACATATATACATATATATAAAAAAAAACAAAAAACTGAAACATCTTTCTTTCCCCATTCCATCTTCTAAACCCCACAGGTGGTAACTATCCTTAACAGATTGACGTATATCCTTCTCAACTTTGCCTTACATTATATGGATGAAGCTATCTATATATCTATACACCCAGACACTCCTTGAAGAATTAGAATGATGCTATACTTTCTAGTCCCAACTCTGAATGCTGACTAGGCAGCCATCTCTGGGTTAGACACTTGACAAGCATTGTTAATCCTAAACCCTCAGTATGAGGTGGGTGTTATTATTGGCGCCCTCTGGCAGATGGGAAACAGCTAAGACTCAGAGCAGATAAGCAACTTGTCCCACATCAGAGTCCAAGCAACACAGCTGGGATTTGAACACAGGTCCACGAGCTCCAAAACCTTTGTTCATTCCACTCTTCTAGGCCACCTCTCACAAATCTGTCCTCCCTGGCTTCTGAGTCTTAGCTTTCTTTTCTAGATACTCTTGTTCATCTTTCATCTGTGCTCAGATGACCAACAGTAGCCTTGGGCTGGGAAACCAACTCCTCCTGCACCAACCAGCCCCTGAAAAGGAAGAACTTGAACGAAAAAGAACCAGTCTGTACCTTGGAAGAGCTCTTGGATTAAGTTTTAGGCAGTGCATTAACACTTCATTTGTAGCCTCACGCTGAGCTTTCAGCCTCTCCCAGAGACCTTCCAGCCCCCCTCCCCTCACTTCTTTAATGGAGAGTAATTTCTTCCCTCCCCACACACTTAAAACAGGCGGGCACATTTTGTTCTTCATGAACTCTCAGGACTGGCACACGCTGTGAAATAATAAATGGAAGGGAAGAAACAGCAAGGGCTGTGTGACTTCCTGTCTCCAGAAATTTTCTTCCAGAGTAAGTTAGCATCCAGTTCACTCTTGCAGACAGCCCTGAGCCAAAAGATTCCAAATCAAAGCAAAAATCTATCAAGAGAATTCTGATTTAAAACTTAAGAAAACAGCCTTTACATATTTTTAGAACAACCCAGAAAAGAATACATCTGTGACTTGAAACAGCTGGAAATCTACTTCTGCCAAAATTACACTGATTACGAAAGTCGTAATGGTCAAACAAGAGGCATTCGAGATCCAAGCAGTCCTGTGTTTTTTGTATATTCCACTTTCATACAATAAACTCTGACCCCTCTAAACTGCCTTTTGAACACCGAATGCCAGCCAGCCACACAGCTTGTACAGCAGTGTTTGTATAATTATTGGAGGATTTTATTATATTTTCTCCTTATTGACTTACTAAAAAGAGAGGTAAACCAAAAGAACAAAAGTCAAAAGAAGCATAGGTCTTATAAACTCACAATATGCTTGAGAAAATAAGAGAAATTATGAGGTGTGCTGAAAACAGAATAATAATAGCCTCAGATATTGGACTCCAGCCAGTGAACCACGCATTCCATTCTGAAGGAAAACAACAAAATTTAAGAACATGTGTGGAAAATGTTCAGAGAAAATTGTAGGTGAAAGACAAGGTATCGTTAGGGAATTATACATTTCTTCTAGTTTCCAGTAAATGGAGCCTTCTCCTACATGGGAACCTGCTAGGTAGCAACGTGGGTGAAATACTGGTAGCAAATTAAGAAAAAAGACAAGGTGTCACAAACGAGTTGGATTTGGTGGGACAGTAGCGGTGGGCAGTAGTTGTTGAATCCCTGAAAACACTAGAGGGGGCCGTCTGATGTGCAGTGTTTACAGGATGGCCCTTGTCAGCCAAGATCACTGAGATCCTGAAGTGTCTTCACTGGTGACCAAGAGGGGTGGAAAATGTACTTACTGCACATACTATCATTTGGTTCAGCTGCCTCACCACAGGCTACTATTAAGTAGCTAGAAATCATGCCTTTTTCAAAAGTGTGTGCTCTACCTTTTTAAAATTATGAAAATATAAAAATTTATATTCAAGTTCTAAATTACACTTCTATCAGATGCCATCCAAAGTTCAAAAACATGACTGCCTCTGACCAACTGGGTTTGTAGAGCCCTTAATGAAGTCATTTCTATTTGATCCCAAATAGGCCTGAAGATGCCTTGTGATAAAAGTGTCAGGCTGCCAGATATCTGACTAGATGAAAGTTATTTACGAGCCAACAGAGTAGGGGGTATGAAATGATGAAAACAAAAATGAATATGGGAAAAGCCCTGGAGTCAAAGGACAAAAGGTGGAATCACAAAAGACAATGCAGCAAAATCCCACAATCAAAAACCCTGCGGTACCACAGGTTTCTTCACAGTGCAGGTCAAATCCAGTCCCGTGACTTTACCATTTTATGGTAGAGGGCAAAATGTCAGGCCCCTCACTTGGGCTCCAAAACAACAGCACGATGACAAAAGCTAAGAACCGAGCTGGACGTAAACATAACCTGCAGGTGTTATGGAAGGAGGGGGAAGTCAGAGTCAAGGCTTGCAGAGGGGGCCCAAAGGCTAGTGGGGGTGGAGACAACGTTTGAATATTTTATCTAGAATAGGGGCTTTTCACTGGAGCTTTGTGGATTTAGAGGTTGCACCCTCAACCATCAGACATTTATTTCACAGTTTTCAAGAATACAATCAGCATTGTCATCATCATCCTTGTCCATACGTCTTTGCAACCATCCTTGAGGAATGCCTAAGGATAATCCTAAGTGTGGGGTTTGTGGGTCTAAGGGTACATATATTTTTAGTGCTTTTAATACATATCACCAAGGAGCCTCTAGGAAGATTGTTCAGTGTCTGCTCCTAACAAGAGCATTTGAAAGTTCCCATTTCCCTACCAAGTCACCATTTGCCTCATGTCTTTCTCTAGGACTGAATTTTAAAGTTGAGTATTTCAAGTAGAACAAACCTGAATTCCATTGCTTTCATATTTAGGAGAAAAAAAAATTGAAGCCCAGGGCGGAAAGGCCATGTGTCCTCCAGGCTAATAGCAGAGCTTGGGGGTGGGGATGGCGGGGGAGATAACACTGCCCAAAGCTGCCTATTCCTGGCCTTTGGCCTGAGGCATGACAGGTGCACAGAAATGTCCAGGCAGGCAAGTCTGTACACACAGCAAGGAGGCCCTGGTTGCCCAGGGCGGGGCAGGGAGGGGAGACAGGAGTGACTCCTAGCAGGCTCGGGGCCTTGTGTGTGTGCTGGGGAGGGGGTGCCCAATCAGAATGTTCTAAGTGGATGTGGTGATGGTTACCCACTGAACTGCACACACTTTAGGTAAATTATGTACTATGTAAAATATATTTCAATAAAGTTGCCATTTTAAAAAAGAATGGGTGCTCAGTAAATATTTGTGGAAAGAAGGGACAGAGGGAGGAAAAGAGATCAAACATCCCTCTTTCTAGATTTCCAGCCAGTGGTCCTTCCACTCTCTCTGTTTTACAGAAGTAAAGCATGTCTATAATTAATCCCAGCATCAGTTTTTGGGTTCCTCTAGTAGGCCTTTCCCTGTTTGCAGTACACACCGGTCTGTCTCTTCTCAGAACTTTCGAATAAAAAATGTTAAAAGGTCTGCTCTTCATCCTTTTATATTCCCCTGAGAATCTAGCTCAGGGTTGGTCACAAAATAGGAAATTGATTAATGTCTGTTTACTGAATTACTTGGTGAACTGTAAGTAAATTGAGTATTAACTAATAAGGCGGTGACATAGTATTATTTCCTGACAATGATGCCTAATTTTCTGCATCTGTCAGCCCAGCCTCTGTAAATTGGGCTGCCAGTTACATAGTCTGGTGTTCCGGACATTCTGATTTCCCTCCTGGCATTTCACAGCACGGAGGGAGTGGTCACAGGTCCCATTTGCCCTTGGTGCCTAGAAGCACAGGGCCAAACTTAGGGCTCAAGAGTAGACTGCTGCCTGTAGGGGGTGATTCCGGAATCCACGGGCCTTAAAGCTGATTCAGCTTGGGAGAGGGTCCTTTTTAAGGAAAAAAGATACAAAATTATGAATGCAAATTAAGATGGAACCTTGGAAGCCTGCACAGCCTTGAAGGTTAAGCTTACCGGTAAGTCTGCCTCTGACCATGTTCATCTCTGCTCCTTTTACTTACATTTTATTTTGTTTTTGTGTTAAAGCAGTTTAGCATTCTCAGCCTCCTCCTAGCCTTCCATTTCTTCTTAAAGATAGAGTTTAAGCAATTGCTTGATTAACTCCCATTGCTACCATGCAGATAACTAGAATGATGACGAGAGTCCCATCCTGAGTGAAGGTCAGGCTCTAAAATTGGTGCATAGCGTGAAAATCACACTTAGTCACAGTTGACCTTAACGTCCCTGAAGCCTGTTAAGTACAGAATATGTGGTTTTATGTGAATGACCTTGAGTTCTTTCTTTGCTCTGAATGCTTCCCACACCTCTCATTCACCGGGCCAGTCGTGACTACCAATCCTTCAAGACACAACTGAAGAACTGCCACCTCTAGGAAGCCTTCTGTGCTCCATCTGTACCCCGAGTCTCTATGTTTTATGTTCTCCCCTGAACTCATTATGGCTCCGTGCATGTCTCTAACTTACAGAGCACTCGAGTTTATAGCTTATCTCGTGCACTGGAGGGTAAGCTCCCTAAGACTGGGGAGATTGAATTGTAACTTTTAAGACCTCAATGCCATGCACAGTGCTTCCTATCCTAGAAATTTTCTAATACTTGATATTTGTGGAAGGAAGGGAAGGAGAAAGAGAAGGTGGAAAATCAGAGCTATAATCATTTCCTTTTCATCAAATCCAGAGAGAAGAAAATATTTTTAACATTGATTTAATTAACTTCTGTAAGGTTTTATTGCTGACTTCAGGCATTTTAAAAGTCCTTATGTAAAGCATCTTTGGCTTCTTTCATATTCTAACTTTTTTTTAGTTTCTTGGTTTTTTTTTAATTTTCTTATTATTCTCACTTTTAGTGATTTAAAGTTATATAAAGGACTCATAGGAACCACTAGTTCTCCTAGATTCTAAAAGAGGGCCCTTTATAGGATGGTCTGAGAGTGTGGGCTCTGAAATGAAACAAGGTCTGTTTCAATCCCTCTTGGCCATTAACCATCTATGTGGCTTTTGTTAGTTACCTATCCTCTCTGCGCCTCAATTTCCTCATCTGTAAAATGGGGATAATAAAACCAACAACTCCATAGTATTTTTAATTTAAATGAGAAACTATATACAATTAAGTAAATTCACATAAATGTTCAACAAATGATTATTATAAAGACAAAATCTAATATACCGAATGTTAAGTTATAGCTTCATTAGTAGATGACTATAAAGTAGTAGATTCTAATAAAGGAAAAATTAAAAAATCACCAAGAGCAGAGAAATAATGAGATGATAGAGAAACAATTTTTTTCTAATATGTTCAGCTCATTTTCTTATAATTAAGCTACAAGATTATTCCTTCACCTACAAAATGGATAAGTTCTTCATTGTATTAACTTATTTGAAAAGTTATCCTAATTTAAATGGGATGAATTTCCCTTTAATATGATTTTCTAGCAATATTAGACTCTAATATGGATTAATATTCTAAATAGAGAGCTCTGATTGAAAACTGCCGGAACCAAGCATGAGTGAAAGACATCATCCCCTTTATCAGTGTCAGTCTTGGAGGAGACATCACCAGTGTGTTGGGGGAACCTCCTAACATCAACAAGAATAACCATGACCGACGCTGACCGAACGCTTGCTTGCACCAGGCAGCCTGAGTTGGGATACCTGATCTCACTGAAGCCTCAAGGCTACACCAGATGCTGACTTTCCATTTACAGTGAGGGAAGCCTCTGGCTGGTGAGCAGGGCATTCCCATCTGCTCTCTGGAGCATCCATCTCTCAGGATCTGGGGACCTGCTCAGCAGCCTCTGTTGTCAGCATGAATCCCAGCAGGGCGAGGGAGGCCCCCTCCAAGGCTCTGTCATCCAGCCCAGAATGAGACTTGGAAAGCTAATTGCCTCATATCCTTTCTACAGAAAGACCTCCTCTCCCTTCCCCTTCAATCTCTAATATTTTCTTCCTAGTATTTATCATTTTCTGAAATGATCTTGCACCTTTGTTTATTTTTATGGTCATGCAGCTTCCATAAACACGAGGACCTTTCTGTCTTGTTCCCTGTACCCCCTCTCCCTTTGCCTAGGACAGTATGTGGTCCAGAGCAGTGCTCGATGAATTAGTGTTAAATGAAAATGGGGCAGGAGGGTGGGGAAGGGAGGTGGATGATACCTTGTATGGCAGGGAGTCTCACACCCCCAGAGCCGGGGCTGGCTTGCCTGGACTGGGTCACCCTCCATCCAATCCTGTCTCTCAGATTGTTTCCCAAGTTTACTCAGCCCCACACCCACCTCACCCACCTCAGCTAACTTGCTCTTCTGGAGCCAAACTCACTGATTAGCCTTCAGTTTCTTTCACTTTGAATCATGCAAGATCCTGTTTTCCCTCTTAACCCTTAGGGAAACATGCTGCCTTTTACCATGATTTCTGCAGGTGGCTAATATCATCGGTTATTTGACTCATTCAATTCTCAGAGGGTAATCTTTTCTTTAATCTGAGTTTCAAGACCGTCTCACTAGGCGCTCCTATAGATCACTGCTTACACGGGGCAGAGTCAAGCAGAGGTGCTGGCATTGCTCTTTACAGACCCATCTGGAAGCTGTGGTGCCGTTAATCTCTGCTCTGTTCGCGCTAATCGTGTCTATCTGTAATCAACCTCAATCTACCCTTCACCATGCCAAAAAGATAAATGCCAGACTACAGGAAACAAACTGAAGGCAGCCCTCCAAGGCCGGCCCTCCTCGTCTACCTGCCAGAGTCCAAAACTCCTGATTTAGGAGGTTGAGCTCTCCTCCAATTCCTCCTTAGAATATATTCCAAAACCAAAAGCCAATAGTTACGTTTCTCTGCAAAGGAGCAGACAAAAAAATGTTTTTGTTTGACAAAGCAGCAGTAGAAACAAGACCATGTGTCTTTTTTATGAAACCTCTGAGAGTAATTCATTGAGATCTTGACATTTAATATCACTCGGCCACCTCTCCAGCAAGGTATTTTCTTTGGCTCTATCAGCCTCACACACAGACATAGCTGCTGGCATGTACTGGGATGCATTAGGTGGGCCGGTTTTAATACCCAATGCAGGATTTGGCAAGAAGATGCAGCACCTGCTTAATTGAAAGACATCTTCATATTTTATCCTCTGAAAGAGAAATGTGCAATATAAACATCCTTAAGAGATGGTTATCGTATATCAAGGTGTCCATTCAAAAAGCACTGTACAGATGCCCAATCACACGCAGTACCCAGAATGGAGGTGGCAGGTGGAGAATTTGAGCTTTTAGAGAAAACAAATTTGTACACACCCATGTGTTTTCCTGCTTCTGGCCAAAACATACCCAGGTAATCTGAGTAGTGCCCATTGGATTGAAGCAGAGATCAAGCCTCAGGGAAGGTTGGGGAAGAAGGCATTCAGGACTCTTGCTGCACAGTCTATGAATCGATACACAGGGATATACTATCTCAGCCCAGAGATTTTTATGCAGAGTTAAAGGAAAGGATTGAGCATACAATGTCACCTGATATGTTAATGTTGGTTCTTTGGCATCAGGGGAGAGATTAACATAAAGGACTTTTCCTCTCCACTTTTCAAAAATTGGAACAATCATTCCAGCAGTGGGAGCAGAGAAGTCCAAAACCCATCGTGCTTAGCAGCTTAGGTACAAAGAAAATGAAATTAGAAATCCATGGTGTTTAGCTGTTACTGCCGAGGGTCTATCTTCCATATGACAAGAAGTCTTTTAAATTTTGCATAGTTTGACCCTTGCAAATCTGACTGAGTCATTCCCTGTCTAAAATTCTTGTGTGGTTCCTACTGCCTACAGCTATGGCCTTCAAACTGCTCTGTGGGGCCTCAGGCTAAGGCTTCCAGAGGGGAAAGGGGTGGCTCTTGGCCCCAACCCCTCTGCTCATCCAGAGTTTTCCTTTTGTCTGTTCTACAAATTGGGCTTCCAGGTGGAATTTTCAATGAAGAGTTTTGTGACTTAAAAACGAAGTTCCGAAAGAACTGCCTACAGGATTAGATCTTGGCAAACCCTGCATGTTCTCTATCCTACCTGCCTCTCACTCCCCACAGCCTGGGCATGCCTGACCACTTCCCTTTTGTCATTGTGTCAAGTCTCCTTCTGTCCGTCTGCCTCAAGTGTTCTCCCTTCTTCCGTGCCAGGCAAATCTGCATTCTTGTTTTAAGACTTGGTTCAAATTTTGCCTTTGTGGTGCTACTCCTTCGGCATTAGCAGCAATTAGCAGAGCCCCATAGCTTTCGTGTGTGTGGTGATGACCATGGAATTATTTTATGTCCTAATCATGGACACTCATAGCCAACAGAGGCCATGTCGCATTTCTTTTCTCCGCTATCTTCTTCTAGGACCTGGCAGGCGGTGAGCGCTCAATTAATATTTGATGGATGGATAGGTAGCTGTTTAATTCAGCACTAAATTGCAAGTTGGCATTTCCCAAACTTTTATTTAGAAGGAATTCAAAGACACAAAGCCAGTCTCATAACCAGCTCAGGCAGTTCTGTGCTAACAAAGAACATAACTTCTTTTAATTACTTCTGTTTGGATCTGAATTTAATTTTTGTAAAAATAATGATTACAACAACATCAAAAGAAATATTGTGCTGAGATCACATGCTGAAAGCACGTGAACAGTAACAGTCTCTCAAAGTGGCCCGGATTGACCCTGCTAATCTGAGTCACTTCTCCCTTTAAAATCCTGTGCAGCTGCCTGTTGCCCATGGCTTTCAAACTCCTCCCTGGGACTTCAGGGGTTCCTCGGGCGTCCGACAGAGTAAGGTCTCTGTGGAGATCTGATTGGGGGGATGTGGCTCTGGGCCCCACACTCTTGGCTGCAATCCCAGAGGTTCCACAAAACCTAAGTATTTGTTTTGTGTTTCAGTTTTTTAATTTGTGTGTCTTTGACTGAGCCTGACTCTCCAGTTCACCAGTCTCCACCACTGGCTATTTTTTTCTATCCATCCTCACCTGCCTGAATCGTGATATCATTTGAGTTTATAACTCAAAACCCACCCCTAAATCCAGGCCTTTAACAGTTGTTTTCATTTTCATGAGCTCCTTTCCAAGTCCAGAGTACATGCATCCTTGTTTTTATAATCAGTTAACCTTTGAACAACATGAGTTTGAACGGGGCAGGCTCACTTATACGTGCATTTTTTTCTATAAATACATTGGAAAATTTTTGGAGATTTGTGACAATTTGAAAAAGTATTTTCTTTTCTCAATTTATTGTATGAATACAATATATAATACCTGTAACACGCAAAATATGTGTCAGTCAATTGTTAGGTTACCAGTAAGGCTGCAGTCAACAGTAGGCTATTAGGAGTTAAAAGTTATACATGGACTTTCCACTGCATGGCGGTCAGTACCCCTAACCCCTACAACATTCAAGGGTCAGCTGTAGTTGCAGCCATGTTGCACACCATTTTATTTATTTTATTGAAGTATAGATAACAATATTATATTGGTTTCAGTTGCGCAACATAGTGATACAATTATATGCATTATGAAATGTTCACCATGAGTGTAGTTACCATCTGTCACCATACAAAACTATTACAATATTATCAACTGTATTCTCTATGTTATACATTTCATCCCTGTGACTTATTTATTTTATAGCTGGAGTTTATACCTCTTTGTTCCCTTCACCTACTTTGCCCTTCCCCCCACCTCCCTCCCCTGTAGCAACCACCAGATTCTTCTCTGTATTTATGAGTCTGTTTGTTTTGCTTGTTCATTTTTCTTTTTTTAAAATTCTCCTCAAGGGCTCCTTATATCTGGCTTTGCACCAGTACTACACTGTTTGAACTACCCTTGCTTTATAATTTGTATACAATTTATAGTTCGAGTCTTACCCAATCAGAAGGTTTTTTTTCAAAATATCCTTTGATGTTCTTGACATTTTGTTTGCCTAATAAATGTTAATCATTTTGTCAAATTTTAAGAAACTGATTTCAATTAAAAAAATATATATCATTTTTATTCTTTAGTCATTGCATGCATTCTAAGCATCTTATAATATCATATATATATATATATATATGATTTCAGCTATTTACTGCTCCTGTATACTAATACATGTATATAGTATATAGCAATGTATCATGTATAGGAATGCTTCTGATTTTTTTATTTGAATACCAAATCTGCCTTCTTTCTAAACTTTCCTAGTTTCAAGTATATAGCAGAGTCTTTGTAAATATTTTTCTCTTCTTTTACAAAGTTTTATATCTTTTGCAATTTGCCTAAAGCAATAGGAAGTTATGATGGTAGCAACATTCTTGCTGGAGCCTATTTTTGAAAGAAAAGCTTTTATTATTCCTTTTTGGTTCATGGTTTTAAATAGTATGTTTATCAAGTTAAAGTAGTAATTATTTTACTCTAAATAAAGGTTTTATCAATTCCTTTTTTGATGTATATTGAAATGAATTACATCATCTAATGTTAATAGATTTTCTTTTATTGAATTTTTTTCTGTGTCCCTGGGGTAACCTTCATTAAGATCAAATTTGTCAAGTAGAATAAATTAGATGGACTTCAGTCTTGTCTGTGTTTTGATACAGTTAGCATAGCTTGGAAATTATCTGTTTTCCTTGGAAGTTTGAAGGAATTCGTTAAGTCTATGCATCTTTTTTTTTAAGTATTCTGAATATTTTTCACATTTCTCTATTACTAGCTTAAAAGGGTTTCCTACCTCATTGTTTCATTTGGGGTATTTTATACTTTTATTACAAAAATTATCCATTTATTGAGGCTTCTAGTCAAGTACCATGTAATTAGGTATAGTTTGCCCAGATTAGTAGTTTATTCCCTTTTTATATTTCATATACGAAATCAGTCCTGAATTCTCATCCAGCTTCCACTACTAACTTATCTGTCACTTTGACCAAGTAACCTGACTTCTGACATCATTTTCCCTATAAATAGGGGTCATGTTACTTATGTCCTGGGGTTGCTATGAGAGTTACAGATAATGTATGTAAAGTTCTTCGCACAGTGGCTGTCCTCAATAAATAGAAATATCACACTGTTCTCTTTTCCAATGCTGTTTGTCTCCTTTCTCTTTTGTTCTTAATTATATTTGCATGGGCTATGTTTCACAGTCTTTTCAGTATCTTCAGAAGCAGTGGGGAGCCACTGAAGGTTTTGGGAGAAAGAACGCCAGCTCTGGTCATCGAGTGTCTGAGCTGCGTTGGTGGGCAGATAGTCAGAAGATAGGTCTCTGCTGTGAGATAAGACACAGTTGACGACGGGCCAACGAGACTCTTCTTCTCTAGTAGGATGTGGGGTGTGGGCTTTACATTCATAATCAGTGAACAGAGGCTCCAGAGCTTAGGAGAGACCCTTTCAAGGGCTCTGGAGAGTGGGGAATTGCCCAACTGGCCCCCGGTTGTCCTGCTGCAGCCTCCGACCCTCAGGGCCTGGAAACGGACGCTGACAAACACGGTGACCCAGACTAAACCCAGCCTTTGAATGGGACAACAGAACAGGCTTTGTTCATCCTTTTGAAATGGGGCCCAATTATGCTTGATTAATAAGTGAAGCTCTGTGTCCAAATAGGAGAGAAACTAGAGAAATGGCCAGAAAGCACTTTGTGTACAAAAAAGGCCAATGAAGTTTTCAGAGGACATTCATTGGCCTGGAGCTGGTCTAAGACAGAAATTTTCAGCTCCAAATCCTTCTCTTGTTTCCCTATCCCCCTACCCGCTTTTTTCTTAAATATGTTTAACTTTTTCTGCTTGAGATTTATTTTACCTCCTTGGTGATGGATTTCTGTGTTTATTCTGTCATTTAGAAAAAAAGGCACTCTTAATAACATTCCTAATCTGTTTATAAATGTCAACAGAAAAATAAGCCAAAAGGTTGACAATTTTAAGTTAATCAAAAAATATTTATTAAGCACTTTCTATGAACAAAACACTGTGGTATATGCTATGAGGAAAGAATTAAGAAATAGTTTCTTCCCTCAGAAGTCCCTCAATCCAAATGGGGAAATGGTTAAATAATTGGCTGTGATATAAGAGAAATTGAAATAAATGCTATAATCAGGTCATAAGCCGCACCCTGTTAGGGGCACAGATCGAATGGATGAATCAGCAAGGACTTCATGAGCAAGCTACATTTAGGTTGCATCTTAGCACCTAAATAGACTTTGTATGTGGATGTGTTCCCTCAGACTTTTAGATGAGCTAACGAATGCACCTAGCATTAAGTCCTGCATGTCAGCAAACACAAGCAGCTATTCTGGGCTATTCCAACAGCCCCATGTGTGCACACAAGCACACAAACATATCCCCAGTTCACATGCATTTGCTTTCCTATCCCTCACTGAGGATGTCTAGTCTTGCATCCTCACTCCCAGACAGCGTCTCACCCTCTCCAGTTTGGTGACCTCCAAAGTTTGGCTTCTTAGATCTAGTCTTTTCTGTGTGGGTTGTTGGTTCTGCTGCCTTCCTTGAGCTTTAGCCCTTTCCTCCATGTTATCTTGGGGGAGAAACTCTCAGATCCAGTCCTCTGCCCACAGAGCCGCCATCCCTTGCCAGACAGACCTTGTATTGAGGGAGCTGCTGAAAGAATTCCCTTCATTATCGTCCCAGGAGGCATGGAGGTAGTCCAGGTTCTCTTCTACTCCCTGGACGTCAATAAGGTAAAGGGAGGTAAAGAGAATGCAGGTGAGGTGATACGCGATGAAATTCTACCTGTGTTGTCTACCACCAGGCTGGCGTGACTGGAGGCTGTAACCGAGTTCCAAGAGAATCCCAGGGGGCTGCCTTAGGAGAAATTAGCCATTCCCAACTGGTAAATTGAATGAAGAAGCCAGCGTCTGGTGTCAAGCTCTTACCCCATTACAAACCCCTCCTGAGAGACAGGGTGTGGGGAGATGTGTTTATTAGAATGCTGGCAGCCAAAAGTAATAGAAAACTTAACCAAGGTTTGGCTGAAGCAATGTGGATGTTTACTATCTCACTAAATGAGAAGTTTGGAGATAACTGGTGCCAAGGTTGGGACAGTGGCTCACTGATGTCATCAAGGCCTGGGACATACCCATCTTTCCACTCTGCCATTTCTGACGCGCCATCAGGGGCTCCCTCTCTGGCCGTCAGATGAGTCCTGAGGTCCCACACACCGCTTCACGAGACGGCCTGGGTGATTATTTTTGCTCAGAGTGCTATTGACTGCGTGACTCACGGTATTTGGCCAACAAAGGGGCTGGTCTGATGGGTCCGAGACGGCGGCTTCCATGTCTGGAAGGCTGGGGCTGTTGACCGAAGTGCCCGCATGTGGCCTCTTCAGCAAGGTGGCCTCAGGGAGTTGGCCTTCCCACATGACAGCTCAGGGTTCCAGAGGGTTCCAAAAGGCAGAAAGTGAGAGCTGCCAGCTGCCGAAGGTGCAGACCCACAAGTTGGCAAGCTGTCACCAAGCTTCTCGCCTTCAAACAGAGGGGATATGGACCCCCACCTCTTCATACGAGCAGTGTCGGAATTTATGGGCACCTTTGATCCTCACATAGGTTATAAGCTGTTGTCATAAAGAAACCAAAAATACAGTGATTTAAACCAGAAGTTTATTTCTCTCCCACATGACACTGCTGCAGAGATGAGCAGCGCAAGGTGGGAGGTCCTCCTCTGCCAGGCTCTGGGCATGGCTCCCGTTCCCAGTCCAAGACGGTGCTCCAGTGTCTGGTCCTCCCCAAGCAGTAGGAAGGGGGAAATGAAAATGCAGGGCAAACAGCTTCCTTGCCCAGGGTGATCTGAAAGCTGTACCCACCTCTCCTGTTTGCATCACTTCAGCTAAATATTAATCACATGGCCATGTACCTGGCTGCAAATTATAGCCAAATGGAAGCTGGGAAGAATGGATATTGGGAGATAATTACTTCTTGGTCTGTCTTGACAGAAAGAAATAGGTGGTGGTGGATGACATTCTTCTCTAAATAAGGAAGTTGTTATCCAGGGGCAGAGGGTCTTCATGTCCAGAGCTGGGGAGTGAATCCTGGGGTACCCTGAGCACCTCTGTGAGGATTGGGCCACTCACCCAAACAGAAGCAAATATGTGCAGGTACCCCCCCCCCACTAGGAGTGGTTGCTTACTTGAATCTCTCAGTGAATAGTAATGATAATTAGCAGTTGGGTCTCTCGGTGGGGGTCCTCCTTCTTAGAAATGTGTGATGTAGTTCTCTTACTTCAAACCTCACAAAGACCACAAAAGAATTGACAAGGAATGAGCTGAATAGTTCACTAAATAGTTTATCAACTGTAAATACAAAGCAGATGTAACTAGTATTAGAACCATTCCTGTGAGAGAGCACAGCAGCACAGCCTGCTCTGACCACCCAGCCCCACATTCCTGGGGGCCCTGGGGAAGCCCTTCCTAGGAGGTAGTGGTTCACTGAGTTTCCTGCCTTCCTCCTGGTTCTGAGAAACTCACCGGTTCACTGTGGCTTCCGCTGCAAAGCAGATCTGATGGTTCTCTTGCTTCTACAAGAGCTGAGGTGTCTGTTTCTGCCTGCAAGGGTTTGCTGTTGGTTTAGCCAGCACTACCATTTGTTTCATGAGTCTGTAAGGAGCCCTGTTTCTGTCTGCTTTATATATTGGGGTTCTGAGTATACTTTTGCTACACAAAGTGTCTTCCATTACTTAAAAAAAGAATTGACAGCTATGGCTTAGGAGGCCCCTTGGGCCCAGGGCACAGCCAGCTCATGCTCTCTCAAATATTTTTGCAACTGTTGATGTGAAATAAATGGTTTTTCCACTGGCTCTTGAGAGATATCTTACTAATATATTTGGGGACATATTTGAAATGGAATAAGGGTATTATGACTCTAGACTTTACTTATTTATAGTTGAATCTCTTTAGCTTCTCTATTAAGAAAAAAATACTTCTTTACTGAAGAGGCAGAATAGGGCAACAGAAAAAACATGGATTTTCTACTCAAAAGACTCAAATTTGCATATCTCTGCTACTTAATAGCTCTGTGGCCTTGGGCAAAATATTAAGATGTATGAGTGTCCACATTCTCATGTATCATTCCAGCAATATAGTGCTATTGTGAGGGTCAAGTCAGCTGGGCTCCGTAAAGCGCTAGGCACAGTGCCTAATACTCTGCTAACTATCGTTTATTGAACGCTTACCATGGGACAGGTGCTGTCCAGGTCAGTGGTTGTCCCTTGGTAACTTGTTAGAAATGCAGATTCTCCTCAAGCCCCACCCCAGACCCACTGAATCCGAAACCCTGGGGGTGGGATCCAGCAATCTGTCTTAACAAGCCCTCCTGGTGATTCTGATACACCCTCAAGTTTGCAAACGGTTGAAGAAATGGAAAACAAGATTTTCACATTCACACTGCACTACAGCTAATAACTTGTGTTGAAACAAATACAGACATGCCTTCTGCTTGTTTGATGAAAGCCCCAGAGCCTTACTGACCTGGTCCCTCTTGACGTGTGGCCCTCAGGACCATTCCTTACATGGGGAAGGAAGGTAGGAACCTTGAGAAAGCCAAATATCTTTCCCCCTCCTCCTTCCCAGGTCCTCTCTTCCGGCCCCAGAGGGTCTGCATTCTGTCGGTGCCATACCTGGTGAGAACTCAGCCACTCCAGAAAATGAATAGCGCCTCCTTGGTGCAGCCCCAGCACCGGGGGCCAGGATCACACGACTTGTCATTATGTCTTCCGTCTGTCCCCCAAATAAAATATGAACTCCTTGAGGGCAGGAACTGTGTCTTACTCACCTCTGTGTTCCCAGCACCTGGCACACCTAGTAGATACCTAATAAATGGTAAATGAATGAAGTGTCAGCCCCAAATCAGAGGGGCATTTGTTCCGGGAGCACTCAGATGGTAGGCATGCCCTTGCAGCCAGTATATTTCTGGTTCTGGTGACAAGTAGGCAAGAGAATTGCCTAGGGAGGGACATGTGATGTCACCTCAGCCATGCTTCCTCCATCCATGGGCTCAGTTCAGTGCCACGAGGAAGGTTGATTGGAACCACATTAGGAATAAGCTAGAAAAGCAAACTGCAAATATCCATTTCTTTCCTCTGTCAAAATTTGTTTTCCTAGTTGCAGGTGATGTTGAAATGAGCTCTGTCTGTTGAAAATTTTGGGGTAGAATAACTTTTCCGTTTCATGGATTCTAAACAGTAGAGGACTGAATTCTGCCCCGGGATGTGGAAAGTGAACCAAGCTCTTGGGGAGCTAGGTGGGAACTGAGTGGTCTTAGCTGAGGAATAATTTGGCCCTGACCTGGGGCCTTCCCCGAACTGTTCCGGCCTTCCAGGTCTTTTCAGCTGAGTTGGTGCAGAAAGCCATCCTGCTCCCCAGCCCGTGCACCATCCATGGCCACCAGCTCACTTAGAAGAACCAGAATAAATGTCAGTTTCTTCTTCCACACATTAATTTATGGAACCTATATCTTTCTCATTGCAGTGTTGCTGCCTGCTATGGTCACATTCAACTTTATTGAAAAGCAGCAGGGAATTCATCCTTTACTAGAAAACTTTGACAGTTAAATTCAGACCATGAGAGAAAAGCTATCCTAGCTCTAGTCTCTCTAAGTGGACACAGTATATATTGGGCCAGGCTGAGGGGCCCCTATAATGAAGAGTTCTAACAGCTAAAGGAGGAAGAATTGGCACAGAATGTCTGAGTTAAATGAGCATAGAAATGACCCTGATACCTGGTGATAAGTAAGTGATGGCCGAATTCTAATTATCACAGCTACAGGGTGTCCTCTAAAACCCAAAGTTTGTTATAAAACTGCCACCTGTTTGTATCATATTATTACAGCCTGGCTGAAGGAAGAAGATATGGATAGAGGGAGTGGTCTGCCTAGCCTCTAGAAGGAGGCAGTCAAAGAGGAGTTTGTCATCCAAGAGAGAAGATGTCGTTACCAGCAAATAGGATGTTTTGATCTGTAAGGTGGTCTATGCCCATAATGGAGGTAAATGGGTTTGAGTAAGATAGCTCTATGACTCTGTCCAGTGAAACCATTCAGCTACGCCCCTGTGCTTCAACTCTGCGCTTCCAGGCAATCTATTAAGATTATGGCTTCTCAAAAAATACTTTGCTGCCCAGCACACATGAATTTACATACAGTCCACCTGACGCTCCTCCTTCTTGCCGTTGAGTGTGTCCTCCGCGTCTTGAGAGTGGGTACCATGAGCTCCTCTGGTTGATCCTCTCTGCACAGAGCACCAAAATGAAGATGCTGGATTAGGAAAGGACAGGGCTCCACTCTGACGTGGTCCGGCTAACATGCTACGTGACAAAGATCTTGAATTCAACTGTGGGAAGATGTCTTTTTCTTCCCCATTTCTGTCTTCAGAGCACCAGTGTTAAAGTTAAATGACAATTGTAGCCTTTTTTTTTTAATTCTTACTAAGGTGAATTGTTAGGTTGTTTTAAGCCCTCCTTTGAAGTGATTTTTGCTCCCAAAATTTCCAATTTTCGTTCATTACGTATTTGAAAAGGGTTTCAAATTTCCTGGTGTTAGAAACCCAAAACGCGACAAGCTATACACACCGACCTTAAAAACGTCTATAATATAGCATCATAAAATATAATTAGAAATGCATTTCAACATCACATTAGAGATCTATGACTTAAAGGTAATTTCTGTCATTTAAATATGATGGTGAGATGATGGCTGAATTGGATTCTTAAGATTAAAACAATTCATCCTGCATTAGAAGTTATTGCTTTAATTGAATAATATCTGGATCATGCTAGTGGTGGTAATGTTAATGTTATTACCCATTACCTTGGTGATGCTCACCACACTGTTCCCAGAGAAAATATAGTCCATTAAACAGACAGAAGGATTAAAATAGAAAAAAGCTGCAAGCTTTTCATGGCTTATTATGCCAAGGTCTGGACAAAGAAATAGCCCTGACCTTGAAATAGGACAGAGAGCCTGGCCTGGGCTAAGTGCTTACAGGAATCGCACAAGAGGTCCTTCAGCCATGGCAAAGTGCCTCAGGCTTCCTCAATAATATATCTGTCTGAGAATGAGCATTAAGAAATTCATTCGCTTACCCATTGATTCCTTCAGCCAACATACTTTGTGCACCTTCACGAATGTTGTCAGACTAAAGAAACAAAGAAGACTTAATAAGGGGGAGTCAGGTTTATAGAGAACATACTATATTTCAGACAGTATAGTGGGAGCTTCCAGACAATATCTAATTTATTCTTCACTACAACTCGTAAGGTAGGTAGAGTTCTGTACTCATTTTATACACAAAGAAACAGGGTCCAACAAATGGAGTGACTTGCCCAAGACCCCACAGCTGGACAGGGAAAGAATTTGAATTCAAACCTAGGCCTATGCTACTTCCTAGAATTTAGGACATAAACATATTATAATATTTTTTAAATATTAGAGTGTGCTAAATTATGCCAGTGGTACTCACTAATGTGGAGCAGGACGGCCATGTGGTGGCAGCCAGATCCCTACTCTGGGCAGACTCATGGGCATTTCTGGGCAGTGGGAAATGTCTAAGTGGTCCTAATGTGTCATCCACAGCTCCTCTACATCCCTACAGACGATGGGCTCTTTCATCTGGCTCCAGCCTGGCAAAGGATCTGGTGGGGAAGAATTCTGTCTGGGCTTCATTATCCTTATTTTTCTGAACCACTTCTGGCAGAACATTATAAGCAAATCAAGTTTTGATCAGTTGAAGCTGGTTTGAGGACCCTAGGAGCTGCTGCTTATCCATTCATTAAGCAAACATTTGTTATCTCCCAAATCCTGTGCTAGAGAGTATGAAAGAGGCACATAGATGAATAGGACACAGTTTCCCTCCTGGAGGCAGGGGAGGAGGACACGTGCTTGTAAGAAGTTAACTGCTGTTCAGTGAGGTGGACCCCACAGCCGAGAAAAACACAGGCTGCCCTGGGTGTGCAAAGGAGGGGCAGCTACACTAAACCAAAGGCTTGAGCTGCACTCTAAAGACAAGGAGGCTTCATCTAGGTGAGAAAGGGTTGAAAAATCACTTTAAGGAGATGGTGGTTTATGCAAAGGTACAGAGCTTGAGAAAAGCATATCTGGTTTCAAGAAACTTCAAGTAGCTTGTTCAGTAGGGAGGCAGGTATGTTAATGGTTGTGCTCTGATGTCAGAGGACCCTGGGCTCAGGTTCTGGCTCCTTTGCTCACTAGCCATATGCACAGGAGTGAATTATTGGGTTTCTCTGAGCCTCAGTTTCCTCATCCATAAACCCAACCTTATGGGACAGTTGGCATATAGATGAGATGACGCATGTAACACGCTCAGTGTGGCCCCTAGCACATAGACCACACCCAGTGCTTGGCTGCTGGTTTGGTGAAAAAGATGAAGATGAGGATGGTGGTGGCTGGGATGAAGGTCACACGTAAGGCAGGAGATGGAGAGATGAGGCTGAATATATCAGCAAGTCAAAGGGGGGACTTGGGGATCTGTGCTAAAAATTCTAGACTTTATTCCAAAGCCAAAGGCAGAATTTCAGGAAGTGGAGTGACCTGGTAAACGAATGCTTTCAAAAGATCCCCGTGATGAATTGGAGTGGGAAGTGGAAGGGTAAACCGGGGGGGCAGGAACTGAGTTGGTAGGCTCTTGCACTAAGACAGGCGTGGTGAGGACATTGGTGGGGGTGGCTGCCCGGAGAGCAGCTGAGAGAAGCTATTCCCTGTGACTTCTCAGACTTTGGGTTATGAGCTTTCCTAGGCCAGGTCTACTCACTCACAACAGGACCCCGGTACAAAGCAAAACAGAGAATCCAGGCTCTTATTAGCATCGGAATGAAGCTGCTTTGGTGACTACATAAATGTCACACTCAGGCACACTGAAGTGTCTTTTTTTTTTCAGATTAGAATGTAAAAAGTAACAGTAGTTATCTGTAGGTGGTGGGATCGCAGGTTGTCTTTATATTATTCTTTTTGCCAGTCTCTATTTTCTGAATGTTCTACAATGAACATATTTTGTAATGAGGAAAAATTCATTATAAAAATGTTTTTACCAAAACCAAAACTATAACATAGTTTCAATCAAAACACCAATTCTTTCCTGATTACCTGAGTAAGGAAATGCTCAATTGAATTACAAATAGGGCAAAAAAATTGTTGATAGGATCCAACTTCAAACTCTCTAAGGTATTTTCCTTCCTTTCACTTCAGGAATTGCGCCATGCCAATGAAGATAGACCAGAGACATGTGAACAGTCCTCAGTTTGAAAAACAATAGTCATTTTTAGCGTTACAGCTTGAAGCATCGATTATTACCATGATTTTTACTTCAATAACCTTCAGGTGCAGGAAAATTGCACCAGTAGTTAGAGATGATTGGATTATTGATACTTTCTTTTAAAGAAAACAAAATATCTCATCAGAGAGAAGTCCAGGTGACAATAATATCTCCGCACTCAGCCTGGGTTGCAGAAGTAAGGAACCACAGGGGGCCTGCGCTCACTTTGGTAAAGTTCGGTGGGAGCTACAGACATGGGTTTAAGAACAGCTTTTTCAGCACCATGCTCCAAAACACTGAACTGCCCTGCCAAAATCAAACATTCATGGAGTCTTCTTAGATATACATGTTATGCATCCTTAGGCCATCTTCCCATAAGGTGGTATCGTGATTACAATCTTCAGTTTGAATTCAATTAAAAAAAACAGTAATAACAATAATGAAAAGAGTTCACCTAGTTTTATGGTTCATAAAGTGTTCCAGCATTTAATCCTCACTATAGCCCTGTGAGTTACCTTTAGTCCCATTTTAGAGATGAAGAAAGTGAGGCTCTGGAACGCTGATAGGCCTGAGGTCCCACAGCTGGGAAGGGGCGAGACAGGATTCAGATCAGCCCTGCAGACTCCTCCCTTCCAACGGCTAGCTTTAGTTATTTCATTTTCACTAGACTCCCTCACTGAAAGGGCAAGTAGGGCCTCTAGGAATTATATGAATTCCTATTGCTGTTATAACAAATTACCACAAATTTAGTAGCTTAAGATGACACAAATTTATTCTCTTAGAGTTCTGGACATCAGAATTCCAAAATAAGTCCTACAGTGTTAAAGTCAAGGTGTTGGCTGGCCTGGCTCCTTCGGGGAGCTCTGAAAGCCTTTGCTCTTCCAGAATGTCAGTGGCTGTGTCATTCCCTGGCTAGAATCTCTGCTTCTATCCTCACATTGCCTTCTCATTTTCTGTAGTCAAATTTCCCTGCACCTCCTTCTTATAAGGACACTTATATTTAGGGTCCACCTAAGTAATCGAGGCTAGCTACCCATCTCAAGACCCTTGACTTAATCAGACCTGCCAAGTCCTTTTGGTCATATAAAGTAAGATCCACAGGTTCCAGGGGTTAAAACATAGATATTTGGGAGGCACATTATTCAGCCTACTATAGTAATATTTTATTTCACTTACTGAATGATCCTTAAAAGTAAAATTCTCTGAATTTAAATTTAGGTCACAGCTCTTCTTAGTTTTCTATTTTCAACCTTTCACTTTTGAGGGCCTTGGGCTTTAGTGTTTGCTTGCTTGCTTGCTAGCTTTAAAGCAAATTTGACTCTCTAATGGCAGTAACTTACTTAAAACCCCCTCATCCTGCTGTCTTTCAGGAATGGATGCAGACGGGGGTTTTCGGGGCCAGGTTTTGGACAGGGCTGCAGAGAGGTGCGTTCCTTACTGCTCGGCTTCTCTTGCCTGCTGCCATTTATTGAGCACTTACTATGTGTCAGGAACTGTGCAAGCATTCTACATTCACGTATAGCTTATTTATACCTCACAACAAGCCTGTAAACTAGATAGCATTAGCCCATTTTACAGATGAGAAAAATGAAGGCTCAAAGAATGAGGTAACATGTCCAAGGTTACACAGTTAAGCCACAGAGTTTAGAAAACCCAAGCTTTTCATACCATGCTGTTGCAAAATGGCATAATTTCCAAACCTGAGTAACCTGGCCTTCTTTTAATGGTCATATACAAGCTCACAAGATCCCAGGGTTGAGTTGTAATTATTTGCATCATATTATTAATTAAATAGGCACAAAGATAACTAGATATTAATACCTTATGCTTATAGCTTGCATATGACTATAAAAACCAAATAATAATAGCAAACAAAACTACAAACCTTTTAAAATGCTAATTAGGAGCATTGCTTTAATGTGGTGGGTGACGGCTGTTCTGCTGAAATGCAATGACTGCTCACGATCTAGATATACTGCTGACTGCCCTGACGTTTGGGCTGGCTGTACACCTGGCCTACTTTGGCCTACCTCATGTCTCCCACTAGTCTCCCAGCTGCCGACATCGCACTCAGCATTCGGACTTTACCCAGTGAGACTGTCAGTGATCTGTTAACTCTGCCTCTGTTTTTCTCCACTAACTATAGCAGCTGGGTTCTCTGGGCAGCGGACTGAGCCAGGATTAGTGTCATGGTGTTATCTGGGCGTGTTCTCCAGAGCCACAGCTATGGAAGGCAGGGGCAGAGGGAGAAGGAGAACTTGGTTGCAGGCCCGAAGAAGGCCTCTGCCAGCATCACATGAGGCAGTTTATCCCTTTAACACAATCCCCCAAAAGAACAGGCAACTAGGGCTGTCTTTTAGCATCTTCCCCAGCAGCTAGAAAGGGACCTGGGCAGAGCACCACAGTCTACGCCACCAGCCTGCAATGGAGTTGATAGGGCAGCAATGGAGGTGAACACAGATGCATCCTGGCCCCTGAAACCACCTGCTAGTACTTGAGTATGAGATCTTCAAGGTCATCTGTAATATGCTTAAACTGATTTTTTTAGATATCATTAAAATAAAATGATTACATTCTCATAGTGAACTAAGAGACCCTAACATCATATCACAGACCCTTAGAGGGTTCCTCAGATCTTCCTCTGAGAAAGAACAGCATTAGGAGGCATTCAGTCTGCTGTGAATTACTATATAAACCTGAGATATCTCCATGGCATGAAAGTCACAAAGCTCGATGAACACCTCTTTGGGTGGCAGTAATAATAATAATTTCTAGGCCTTCTCATAATTCACATGTAACATTTGGGAATAAACACTTTCACTTATTGAAATATTCAGCATGTTTGATCCAGTACCCACTGTGAGATGGGTGCTTTGCTAGACAGTGTTCTGGGGGGAAAGACACATAACTAAACACAGATAGTCATGCAACATGATTGAGATCGTGGAAAAGGATGGTTTGAGAGTCTGGAGGCATCAGGAAGTCACTACCAGGGGTGAGTGGTGGGGGGTGGGGAGACACTGGCCCAAGGGTACAAAGATACACTGATGGAGGGTGACAGTCTAGACATCTAATGTACTGCGTGGAGACAACTGCTTACTGTATTACGTATCCTGGAAACTGGCTAGGACGTGGATTTCAGGTGCTCTCACCACAGGGGGAATAAGGCAGCTACAATGAGATGAACAGGATAGTTGGCTTGACTGTGTTAGTCATTTTACTAGGTATAGGTATATCAAAACATCTTAAATACATAAAATTTAAATACAAAAAGCTCTTGAACTAGGGAGGATGGGTGGGAAGGGAGGGGCAAGGGGGAAGAAGGGACATTATGATTAGCAGATGTAATGTTAGGGGGGCACGGGGAGGGCTGGACAACTCAGAGAAGACAAGTAGTGACTCTAAGTCATCTCACTACGCTGATGGACAGTGACTGTGATGAATTTGGGGACCTGATGAAGGGTAGTGTAATCACCATAATATTACTCATTTAATTGTAGATTAATGATATCAAAATAAACTTAAAAAAAAAAAAGCTCTTGAGAGGAGTTGCTTGAGTGGACAGACATAATGGCAGCCAGGCAAGAAACTTATAAGCCTTGAGATGGTCTGGGCCTGACCCTCTCAAGGCAACGTAAGAGATTGGGCTGAGAGGTAGATGCGCAGAAGTGGGCGATTACCTGGAAGGAAGCAGGTGGAGACGTGAATATAATACAGCTACCTCTCTGTTACCTTCCCCTGGCCCTTTACTTAGGGGGATCCCACCCAGTCCTCAAGTACTGTTACAACCCCCCACAGGACGTGCCCCACAAGAGCAGGGACCACATCACCACGCCCACTGCCACAAGCCCCGTGCCCAGCCCAGTCTCTTACCCAGAGAAGGCACTCAGTGAGTATGTTCCACACGTGAGGAACTCAGAGAGGGTGAGTGACTTTGTCCAACTCTCACAGCACATCAGTGTCCAAGCTAAGATTTGAACTTCCATCTGCCTTATTCCACTATGCTGCTGCTTATCTCCTGCTCTGTGATACTACAAGAAAAACTAGGAGGGGGTTTTCAGCCAGGGAACCTTCCATTACCATGGGAAGCCTGGCAGAGACCAGCCTGTGTGTGTGCAATCATGAACCCCAGGTAGGGACACGCCTTTGATGTCAGCCTCCCCAGTCTCTCCCCAAAGCACTGAGTATATGGCGGTCTCAGAAATGAGAAGGGTTAAGTTTTTACAGCTTATGGAGTGTTCCTTTGCATTTAAATAGCACCGTTTAAGAAAGCAGCATTTGGGGAAACTTATTTGATGCTAACGTGCTGAGCACCTTAAGGCACACTTATTTTTCCCTGTCCCGGTCATTTGGAGCTTCATTACTTAATGATTTGAGAGCTGTTATGGAAATGAGAGGATGAAGAGAGACAATGAAGTGAAATGTTATATTTAAGGACCCAGCAAAACAGGCTGCTGGTACACTACTGAGGTCAGAAGCTTCTTCCAGGGAAGGAGAGAGGCAGAGGGCAATGCTGGTGTGCAGATGAATTCTTGTTTCCTTTCAAAACTGCTTTTATTTTAAAGATAATAAAGCCGAACGAAATCTAACAGGCTTTAAAATTGTCAAATAACCCATCAGATACGCCTTATCAGTTCTGCCCTGGCTCTTCTATCTACCCCCTGCCCCCCACCCACTCCACCCCTGACACCCCCTCCTTGGTTCCCATCACCTCTAGACAGTTACCCAACCCGTCCACATGCAGTACAGGCCTCGGCCCTCACCCCCTCAAAGCCTCCATTGCTGTCCAATTGAGAAACAGTCTTGCAGTGGCTTTTTCTTCCCATTTTTCTTTAATGGCAATATATAATGTGGTTCAAAATTCCAAAGATATATAAAGTTCAACACTGAAAAGTCTCATGGCTTTACTTGCCCCCTGATTACACAGTCCCTCTCCCCCAGACACACAGTTTTTTCATCTTATCCTTCCAGAGACACTTTATGCCAATAGAAACACACACTTTCCTTATCCCTACCATTTCTTTGCACAGTGGTAGCTAGATTATTATGCAAACAGATTACTATATAAACTGTGCCGTACCTTACTGTCTCATTTGATGTATTTTAGTTAAAAAGAAAAGAAGTATATGTGTGTGTATACATACACTGCTATATGGTCTTTGAGTACATTATTAAAGGAGCTATAACACTAAGGAGATTATCTCTAAAATATGTTAAAGTAGAAAGCAAGGTACAGAACAGTTTGTATTATAATCTATTTGTATAATAATCTAGCTACCATTGTGCAAAGAAGTGGTAGGGATAAGGAAAGTGTGTGTGTGTGAGCAAAGATGTTAACTACGTGACAAAGGCAGGCATAGAAGTGAATGCGCTCAGTGATGACGGCTGCTGGGTAAGGGGGGGTGGCATGGTGGGTATTTTTGCTTCTCTAACGTCCTATAATATGGTCGTTATGTTTTTCAGACTCTAAAGACTTTATTTTAGTAGGTAGGTATATTGTTCATCTTGCTGGAGTTCTTTCCTTGTCCTTCTCATATGCATCAGCACCTACATCTTATATTAAAGCCCCTTTATCAGTGAAGCCTTCCTCCACCACTCTATTTAAAAAACTGCAGCATCCCCCTAAGCGATCCTGGTCCTCCCTCTCGCCCTCCCCTGCTTTACTTTCCCCAGAGAGCCAATCAGCAGTGTTCACACTGCATCACGGTTCATCTGCTTGGGTCTGGAGGAAAGCTCCCTGAGGCAGAGATTGGTGTCCCTCCTGCTCTGGGCTCTGTCTCCAGCACCCAGAGCGGGCCTGGCAGACACCAGGGCCTCAGTTACCTCTTGCTGGATGAATGAATCCTCGCCACAGGCCCCAGTAGTGCCCATGCTAAGCATTGGGAGCTCCATGCTCTGTCTTCCTCTTCTGTCCTCCGGCACTGGCTGGAAGGCCATCCTCCATCTTGGGTCTGAATCTCACCTCTTCTCAGGTTTTCAAGGACCCCCTTCTGGAAGTGTGCCCCCACTCTCTCCTGTAATAGCCATTTCTCCTTCTGTATTCAATTATACCCTTCCACATATAAACTTGCCTTATGCCACTTATGTTTCAAATACTCATCACATATCCATCCTGTCACTGCCCATTTTCCTGACTCCCCGCACAGCAGACACCTCACAAAGAGCTGCCGGGGCCTGCTGGCTGCATTGCCTCACCTGCTTGTCTTTCCTAAACCTGCTATAATCGTGTGATCAGCAGTAACCAGGGGGCCAGTGATGGCAACAGAGAGCAGGTAGTAGGGCTGGCAGCAGTGGTGGGCAGTGGGGACAATGAGGGGACAGTGGGGACAGTACAGGGCTCTGAAGAGGCCCTGGGGCAGATCCCGGTATCCTTTCTGTTTCTTTGCTTCTTGCCCACCTCTTTGTCTGCACTCAGTCCCTAGTACTGTGTCCTGAAACTTCAGCTACCACCTATGTGCTGATGACTTTCATATTTCTATCTCCAGCCTGGACTTCTCCCTTGAACTCCAGCTTTGTATATCTAACTGCCCACAAGACACCTCCCTCTGGAGCCATCCTGGGCCCCTCCTTGTTTTACCCCCCAAGCCAGTCCATCAGCAGGGGCCGTTGCTTCTCTCTTTAAAGTAATGTCTTGCATCGGACATCTCCCCACACCCCTCCCCCAGCTGTTCTCTCCTGGCCCCATGCCACCTGCCTGGTCCCCCTACTGCCCCTGCCCCACGACAGCTTCCGCCCTCGCAGCAGTCCGCAGATCCTCTACACCCGTCAGAAGGATGACGGCACTCCTGCTCGCGGGCCCTGAGGCCCTGTCCCACAGCACGTGACAGACGTGCCCTCAGAACCCCTGCGTGGGCAGCACAGGCCCGAGGCTCCTCCAGCTTGTCATGGTTTGTTTAATGAACTCAGCCATCATTCATGCGTAATCATGCCCTGCACGGCTCCCTCAAGCCACACAGGTGCTGCGGACACAGGGAGGACACAGCCCGGCCCCTGCTCTACCAATGGCGTCTGAGACCAGACCTGGCTGGGAGCTGTCAGAGGAAGGCAGTGGGCGGGAGACGGAAGGGAGAGGGCTGCGGGACTCTGTGCCTTTAGGACCACCGGAGGCGCTGGCCCCCCAGGCACCTCACCGCACCTTCAGCCCCACCTGGCCGGGGCCTCCTGGCACCCTCTCCCCTTTGAAAGCAGCCAGCCGTGCTTCGGCATGTTCTCGCCTGTGTGATGTCAGAATCTTGCCCGGTCCGGCCCCTTTTTTACATCTCTGCCCTGGCTCTGGCACCTGTGTTGTTCTGATTGCTGGAGATAAGAGTAGTAGGTGGGGAGGAGGGCCTGGGGAGATCAGGCTGTGAGGGGCTGCTGGGTGGGAGAGACAGGCCCATCCCTCCACCTCTTCAGCTGTGGCCGCTCCCTGGGGAGGCAGGCACACTTCCGTGAACATTACAGAGGCCACAACAGAGGTCCAGAAAACGAGGTTAAGTCCAGACTTGGCACTTGGGTCACCACAGGACAGGCTAAATCGATGCCTGTGGCTCATAGAGGCACACAGAAGGACGGTCATGGTGCGATGCCCATCTCCGGAGCTCTCCACCTGCCAGGGACCCAGGCATCTGGTGGGCCCTTCTTCTCCCACTTTAGAAATGCCCAACTGCTTTCACAAAACCATCTCGCGGGAAAATTGTTATCTATGGGCATTATGCAATCTTCCCATTGGAATTACAGGCTGTGCTTGAAAAGAAATAAAAAGAAATTGAATTTGAAATGCCTCTGTGCGACCACATCATCTTCTTGGGGATCTGTTAATGGACTTCAGATTCTCTGGCTCCAGAATAGCCGATCAAACAGCAGCTTGTGATGGCAGCTGCTTCCCAGGGACACGGCATGCTGAGGGCACTTACAGATGGCGAGCAGAGGGCACTGGAATGGGCACATGAGGCAGACTCAATCTGTGGGTTCTAAGCGCAGTTCCTAAATGGCCTCTGAGTTCTGTCCCTTCCCTCCCACTCCTTCTACCAGGCTTTTTTAGCAGAACTCTCTGGCTGGTGCCCTCCACCTGCTCTTCCAGTGCCAGCCAGGTCAACGCCAGGTCTCTTGTGTCACTTCACACACCCTGGCTCTACCCTAGGCCAATGGAGCAGTGGTGGACTGGGCTCAGAGGACACCAGCCCCTTCCTCCTCACAGCCTCTCATGCATTCAACAAATATTGATTGCACACGTTGCCAGCAGAGCTCTAAACACCCATAGTTCAGCAGGAAGCAAAACAGGCCAAAGCCCTTGCCCACAGGAACCCTCTATTTTAATGGGGCGAGAAAGACCTGCAAAGCAAATAATCAAAATACACAGCAGACCGGACAAGGAAGTCACAGGGAAAAGATAATCAGATGAACTGATGGAGATGTGCCCAGTGGAGGACCGAGCAGGGAACTGCTTTTTTAATAATGTGGTCAGCAAAGACCTCGCCAAAGTGACATTTGAGCAAATCCCCAGAGGAAGCAAAGGACTGAGCGGTCTGATATCTGGGAGGGACAGCATTCCTGGCACAGGGAACAGCCAGGGCTAAGTGAGCCCAGCATGTCTGAGGAAAAGTAAGCCAGCCAGGATGGCTGAAACAAATGAGCAAGGATAAGACATGAGGTTAATGAGGTGATGGGGCAGGGCCATGGCAAGGCCCCATTTGCTGAGAGAGTAAAGCCATAGGTGGACTTTGACCAGAGGAATGACCTGATATGGCTGCTGCGTGAAGAAGAGCCTGGAGGAGGGCAGGGGAGGAGGCAGAGGGACCAGCTAGCAAGAATTACAGAAATCTAGGCAAGTAGTAATGGTGGCTTGGGCCACGCTAGTGACAGGGCAGGTGACGGAAAGTGGTTGGCTCATAAATACATTCAAAAGCAGAGTGTGTGATGGATCGGATGTGGAGTACAGGATAAAGAAGCATCAAGGGAGAGAAACCGGCAGGATGGCACTGCCGTTTCATGGGGCAGGAAGAAGGAGGGAGGCAAGGTTTGGGGAGAGGAAGGTCAGGAGTTTGGTTTCAGATGTGCTGAGTTTGAGACACCAATTCCACATGCAGATGAAACTGTTGGACAGTTGGTGTACAAGTTGGGAGTTCAGACGTGGGGCTGAGGTAGGAGATGAAACTTGAGTGGTGATCACTGTATGTATAGTTGGTATTTCAAGGCATGGGGCAAGATGAAATCGCCCAAGTAATGTGGATAGAAAGAGAAGGGGACCAAGGGCTGGAACCCAGGGCCTTCGATGTTTGGAGGAAGATGAAGAGGGGCCAGCAGAGGAGACTGAGAAGGACTAGCCAGTGAGGGGAGAAGAAAATGAAGAGGCACGTGCCAGAGCTGGGCAGAAAGTATCTCAAGGCAAAGGGAACGGCCAGCAGTGTCAAAGGCTGCTGCACAGGTCGCAGAAGCTAAGAGCTGGCACTGACCATTGGCATAGGTGAGGTCACTGCCCAGGGCAGTTTCAGGGGAGAGTGTGGGCCTCAGGTACTTCATCTGAGAAAGGGGGACCATTTGCCTGCCTACCAGAGGGCCACAGTGCAGATCATGGGCAAACTGTAGAACACCACCAAATATGGATTGTGTGTTTTTATTCATGACCTGATAAACACAGCACCCACTGAAATGATGGGCTGTGACAACAACATTGGGCATAGTTGATTTTAAAGATGCTGATAGCTCCATTATCCCTGGATAAAATGGCTCATTTCCTGCAGCTTGTCACAGGGACACTCACCGAGGGATGAAAAAGTCCCCTTCAGAGGTGGAAGCCTTATGGCTGTTATTTCTCATGGGTGGCGAGTGGGAATGCTGGGAAAGGACAGAAGCAAATAGTGGGGCCAAAACTGTTCACCAGAGGCTTTACGCAAGATGCTGGGCACTACCCTCCAGAGGGACCCTGGTGACCCTGTGCCTCAAAGCAGGGGCTCCTTGGAGAAAACTGTCAGCCAGGGGGAGCCGCACTCTTGCTGCAAAATGAGCAAAGTGGGAGGGGTGAGAGCGAGCTGGAGAGGAAGAATAGCCAGGGAAAGCGGAAAGAGCATGAGTTTCAGCCTCAGACACATCCACACCGGATCGTGGTTCCTGGGTGCTTGTCAGGAAGTCAGATGACTGCTCTGAACCTCAGGCTCCTCATCTGTAAATGACATGATAGCTGTTCCACAGGTTTCCTAAGAAAGAAGGTGATGAACGCACAGCAACACCCCATGGGGTGGGGTCTCTGTGGTCCGCCTGTGCACCGTTGCCCTGCAGTTAGTAAAGAGGCTTCCCCCCCTTCCCCAGCACTTTCTCTCCAAGGACCCTGTATCGCCCCCCCCTACTCTTCACGGAAACCAGTTCTCAGGAAGCATTAACATTATCCTTATTGTGACCACTGTCTGCTAGTCCTCCAAGGATGGCTGTGACAGCCAGGACTCGGAGGCTGGGACATGGCCTTAGGGCCACAGAGGCACAGGCGAGGGGTGGAGTCCAACCTTTCCAGAGTGCCCGGCTCTCCTGCCCCACAGCTTATCCTCCCGGCTGCCCTCTGCCTGCGTTCACTGAGCGAGGCATGTGGTCTCCAGAGTCAGACTGAGGTTTAAACTCTAGCTCTGCCATTGACTGTGTAATATGACCAAATAAATGTGTTTCTGAGGATTAAAAAGTATATACTTACCTTGCAAATGTATTATAAGGATTAAATAAGATGCTGTATATAAGGTAATTAGTAAAGTGCCTCACACATAAAAACAATAGGTCACTGTTGCTGTTCTTACTTGTTTTGATCACTTTCCCTCGCTGATTGTGGCTTGCATCCCATTTCTCTTCCAGGGCTGGGGAAGCCAGTTGTGTGGGCTCACTCCAAGCCCGCAGGTCCGAGGCAGGGCATGCTGGCTTAGGGCAGCTTAGCCTCAGCGCCGCCCCAAGCAAAGCAGGCCTTACGACGAGGAAATGGGTCATGGTTCAGGCCTGGGAGATGAAGTCAAAGGTCAGGAGCCAGGAAGGTGCAAGAACAGAGAGGAGGCGAGAAGCAAGGCAGGGAGGAGGTGACGGATCTCGGCCTTTTGCTTTGGGCTTGCAGGAGCTGCCCAGAGCCCTCCCATTGGGTGCTGGCTCCGGAGGCATGAGAGCATCAGTGCGAGATGAAGTCGGTCCAGACACCAACCCCCATCCCAACCCCTTGGCCCTACTCAGACTTGGCATCTCCCAAAAACAGTGTGATTTCTGCCTCTGAACCATCCGATCCTCTTTCCGCTCCACATGAACCCTTCTTCCTCCTCATGTGACCTCAGCCTGTGGCCTGTTGTGCGAGTCCGATTTGGAGCCCTTAGCTATGAAGTCCGAGTGCTTCTGTAACATCTGCACGATATATTTGCTGAGAGCGAAAAGAAAGACCCCATCCGCGTGAAGGTGGACACAGCGATCTGTAGTTTCTTTGGGGTTTTTTTTTTCTTGCTATCATTAATGTACAATTACATGAACAACATTATGGTGACTAGACTCCCCCCATCATCAAGTCCCCACCACATACCCCATTACAGTCACTGTCCATCAGCGTAGTTCTTTGGAGTTTTTTAATCGGCATATCTCTGGAAAAGTGATAATGTCATCATCCAAATGAGACATGAACTATGAATGCCCGGAAATACTTTGTTTGAAAAGGGTCCCATGAGAGATATACAAGGGCTCTAAGGATTCTTGAAAGATCTTTTCCATGCCTTAGAGACTTGTTAAAACAGCTTTTCATTTAAGTCTAACTTTGGATTGCTTCCTCTGCCTTAAGTCCTTCATCCTTCAGAATGTAAAATGCCCAGCGCTCCAGGGGCCCCACCCAAGGCCGATCCAAACGGAAGCCTCCCAGGTGTGCTCTCGAACACCCAGAGCTTGGCTTCAAATATGAGGGGGAATTTTCCTGAGGCTCTGTGGGTGTGCATGTGCAACTGCGTGCTCCATTCTTTGTACTCAGCAGGGCAAACTGATTCTGATTCCAGCTTGGCCTGAATGTAAATATGAATAAGTATAGCTAATATTTATGCTAGTTTCAGGCACATTATAGGAATTATGTCATTTAGACCTGCTAACAACTACATGTGGTAGGTAGGTACTTTTTAATCTCATTTCACAGGTGAGAAAGCTAAGAGAGGTCAAGAGATGTGCCAAGACACAGAGCTAGGCCAGCAAAGGGTACAGTCAGGATGTGAACTCGGTGTGACTCTAAAACTTGTGCTCTCAACCAGGCTACTTGCCTGCCTGCCAGATTAGTAAATGCTAAAAAGATTGATAGTATACAGTGTATCCAAATTTGTGAAGGCATGGGCACATACATATTCTTGCTGGGGTATAAACTGATAGACATTTGGAGGACAATTTGGTAATCCCTACCAAAATTTTCAGTTTTGCTTCTTTTCATCATTCCCGAGGATCTGTGGCACAGGAACCCTTGGGTTTGTAAGCAAAGAAATAGATACACAAGTGTTCATCATTGCATTATTTATGGAACCAACTAAATGCCTACCAATCATGCTGGTTAAATAAATTGGAATGCCCACGCTATGGAATTCTAGACATACACCCAAGACGGCTTTTTCAACAGTTTACCGCAGTTTACCAAGCATCCATAGCACTTGAATGTGGCCATGAACGAGCCAGACATTCTCCAATCCTACAGAACTTAGGTTCTACCAGAGAATTTTGATGCTTCACCAAAATATTTAGCTTTTTAAATGAACTTGCCACTATGCTCCTGCTTTCTTATTTCAATGAATAACACAATTGATCACAAACAAGGGACAATAGCTGTTGATCACACAGATGGTATGTAACCACTACACAAAACACTTCACAGCAAGAAGCTCTTTTAATGCCTGCCCTTAATGCCTGCCCACCCACATGGATCCACCATCCTCAGAGCCTGCAGAGCTCTAAAATATAGATGGAATTTTATCACCAGATAAACATCATTGGAGGGCCCAAACAATTTTTGTTGAGTTATATACCACAAAAGCAAACTCAGTATGTCATTAGTTGGGACTTAAAGACCAACATTTAATTGTAATTCAAGGTGAATCTACAGGGCCAGCTAATTTGGTGGCCTCCTTAACTCCACCCACACTGATTTTATTTTTCAGTAATGTGTTACTTCAAGGTAAATTGTCATCAGACAATATCTCCTTACTTAGATCTTATATCTTGGATTGCTTTTTTGTCTTGACTTGGCTTACCATGATTTGGAGATCCCCAACACTTTAAAAATCAACAAAAGGAAAGCTGTGATGCTGTCTCTACTGATGTGGCAAGTTTCCCATGATATTAAAGAAAAATTTTAAAGTATGGTACAAAATAAGATACTCAGCATGATGTAATTTTAGTAGGAAAAGCTGTATCTAATGTACATACATACACACACAGTTACATAAGCATACACAGTAAAAGGCTTGGAATGATACACACCAAACTGTAACATTCTGGAGAAGGCAAAGGAGGCAGGAGGCAGGATAGATGCTAAAGTGGAATTTGCTGAACATCTACTTGGTGTGCTGCTGCAATGCTAAATTTGTCTACAGTGAGCGTGTATTAGTCTACTTATATATTATTCTGCATATGTAAAATCAAAGGAAAAAGTATACCAAGGGGCATGTAAGCAAAATTCAGGAATTAAGAAACTCTCATGGCAGCTGTAGGGAGCTGCGGAAGGGTTTAGGCAGGGAAGGGCTGTGGTCAGATCTGCAACAGTGTGGAGGGTGGGCTGGGGGAAAGAGAGAAGATACTGGAGATGGGTGACTGGTGGGGACTGTGGCAGGACTCAGTGGACCTCGGAGCCCCACTGCTGTGAGGGGAGATGGAGGAAGGCAGGCCTCTGAGCCCGCTGGAGGAGGAGCGGCTTGTGGGGTCAGAGGAAGAGCCCCATGTGGAACATGGGATGGCTGAGATGACTGCCGGAACCCCAGGTCACGGGAGGCGCACCACTGGCATTCAGGAGATGGGTCGCGTCTCTCATGTGACTTCATGCTTGGCGGCTTCTCTCCGTCACTCACCAGGTATTTACTAGGAATGAATGAGGGCTGCATTCTCAACACATACACAAATCTCCCAGAAGAAATGCACAATGCTCAGCTGGGACTTAGGAAGGCTCTCCCTGTAGAGGTGTGAACGTGGAGGCATCTGTGCATCCAAAAATTCTTGCCTCTGCCCAAAAGAGGGAACCCCAGGGAAGCCCGAGCTCAGACAGAGGCTGCCAGCTCCCCTGGGGGTGCCTCTGCTGCCTTGTGCCTGTGGGCTCACTTCCGCCCTTCACGCCGCCCAAGACCATCTGTTGGCAACAGGCCAAGGAGGACCCGGCTGGGTTCCCGACCTCTCAGAGGCCCACCACCCAACAGCCTCTCACCTGGGCTGTGTGTGAGGTGCTCCCGACCAGAGGCCTTTTATAGCCTTTGGGCCTGAGCCTGGAGACACCTCTGACCTCCCAATTTCCTCAGGGCTGTGGGATTTTCTGGGCAGCATACCCACCAATTAAGGCAAAGCTGGCTGATTCATCCCAGACAGGTTCTGAGCACCTAGGCTCGGCTCGGAGGACTGGAGCAGAGCTGGGAACCAGCCAGGCAAGTCTCTGCCCTCCTGGAATTCAGGCACCCGTCCGACAGGCAGCATGGGTGACGTTCCAGGCTTTTCTGGGCAGAATGGACAGTGGTGTCTGGGCACTGCTGGAACCAGGCCCAGGCAAGGGGAGATTCAGGACCAGCTGAATCCACTCTGGGGGAGGTCCCCAGCCAAAGTCAAATTTGGACATTGGAAGCCTTGAAAAGATTATGATACTATTCAACCCCAATGTATAATTAAAAATAAAAACCCAAACAGACCTCAAATAAAGTCAAGCAAGACCACCAAAGTTCTGATTTTTTCCCCACAAGGACAACTTAATGCTTTCCTTCAAAATGTTGATTATCAAATTCTTCCTCAAATAATTATTTCAGGTCCCCATGCTTTGAGGGTGCTCTATGCACTGTTCAAAGCAAAATGGAGCAGAATGACATGAGCGGCCCAAAGGGCTCGGGCCTGAGGCTTCATTCTGGGCTCCTTGTCCAAGGGAGAGTGGCCCGGTGTGTGGGTCTCAGTGGCAGGTGAGGCTGTGGAGTGACAGTCCTCGGGGCAGGGGCTCAGAGCTGCCGCTGGAGCTGGGACACAGAGCCCACGACCTGCCCTCCAGGCTGGAAGCCATATGGGAGTCTGACAATCGAGGCGGAGTCCCGGGCACAGCTCAGGCTCCAGTGGGGAAGAGATGGGAGTCAAGAGAGGGGCTCACGGGCACCAGACACACTGGACACAGCCCCGCCTCCTGGGATTGCCGCAGCTCCTGGGCTCCTCCATGCTGGGAAAGGATGGCTCCACACCTGGGCAGGTGGAGCTTCAGCAGCGGGTCGGGGAGGGACGGTGCACAGCGTCACCAGGTCAAAGCCTTCTCCTTGCCATGAGCTCAGTCTCCTCACTAAGTATCTGTGGTCTTTTTTTTGCAGAGTGATGAGGTTCTCACCGTCATCAAAGCCAAAGCTCAGTGGCCAGCATGGCAGCCTCTCAACGTGTAAGTAGCAAATGGACCCTGGCCCTGCCCAGCCCCATCCCAGCCTTACACATGGAGCCACACAACCTACTGGCTGCCACGTGCCAGTTACGTTGTTAACGTCAGCAGTACCTCTCAGGTGGACGGGTAGATGAGGTACATGCCCATGTGGGGGACATCACATGTGCTCCTAGCTTTCCCAGAAGGCAGGTTTGGTCTCTGTTTCCCCGTAACGGTTCTAGCACTGCAGAGGACCCATCTCCGACACACCGGTCAACCATCCCGTGTCCACTCACTCATGCTCTCTGCCACAACACGCTGAACATACCTCCACCCTCAGAGCACACAGGTATGCTCACTCTCAGCAAGGCTCACTCACGGAAAGCTAGATATACCCCAGGTTGCATTCTCAGTCCTTACCTCTTTTCTGTTCACTCTGTCCCTTGGAGGTTTCATCCTCCCCTGCATTTTGGTGACCACAGGTATTCTTATGGCTTCCAAAACTGCCACTCCCCCAGGTAGGTCGGTAGACAGAAAGATCCATGCACTGGTTCCTTGGACACCTCTCTCTGGATGGCCCACATGGACCTTGAACTCATTTCCAAAATGGAACCCATCACTAAGTCCTGTGGATCCTATCTTCTTAATATCTGTCCCTGCCTGGCCATTCTCCCACCATTAGCTCAAGCTACCATCTCTTCTCACCTGGAATACTTCAACTCTTCCCTCTTCTGGGGTCTCCCCTCCTCAGATCCCTCATCCACACTGCTACCAGAGCATTCATTTAAGAATCCAAATCTGATGGTGTCCTCTCTCCTTAGAATCACTGCATGAGCCCTTGTAGCGTCCAGATCCGACCAGCCCTCCCCAGTGCACCTTTTGAGGCCACAGTGAGCATCACACCCCTCAGCCCCTGCCTCCTCCTCCTCAGGGCCCATGTCTTGCCGCGCCCTACTCTGCACCTCACCCCAGCCACCTTGGATCCTGGTAGTTCCTTGAACAAGCCTTGGTCTCCCTCAGGAAGTGAAAGACCTGGAGCAGACGGAGTTCCTAGGCAAGGACATGCCACTGGTCATGAAGAATGGCGTGGCTAGCCCCTCTCTGGGGAAGTCTGCGTCCAGTAGTGAAGCTTGCTCGGGCTCTCTGCGCAGCTCCTCCCAGCTTCCAGAATGTATAAGTGAAGAATTCCTCAACTGTGGACTTCAGAACAGGCAGGGGCTCAAGACTAGGTAGGGGTTGGGGGCATCTGGGCCACACAGTGTGTGGATGCCGATTTTTATACCCTAAGGAATCCCTGTATCAGTTTTCTCTTGAGGAGCCTGGATTCAAAAAGATGTTAACTACAAACCAAGGTGGTTCAGGAAGGAGAGAGGAAAGGAAGAAGGCGGAGAGAAATCCTTTTACCTTGGTCACCCACTATGTGCTAGTTACCTGCTAGGCACCTACATTCCTCGTCCCACTTAATCCTCATACAGGCCCCATGAGGTGGGGGTTCTGATCCTCGCTCTACAGATGAACAGACTAAGGCTCAGAGGCTATGTGACCAGTCCAAGCTCAGCCCCCAGCCCCACCAGAGGAACTAAAATCCCAGCCATGTCCAGCCAACTCCACTGCCTACACACTTCACTATAACGAGGTCCCTACAATTAAATAACAATTCATTTGTTATCCATTCTTTAATCAGTCAAGACTTACACATCTGCCAACTGGACTTCTGACCAGCAGGAAATTAACAATGTGACCACACCAAATTGTCTAATTCCTGTCCCAAAACAAAATAAAAGAAAATCTTGACTTTCATGTACCCCATCCTTACACCAAGGTTGACCAAACTATTTCATTGCCCCAACAAACATTTGTCACTGGCCTCCAAAAGGAAGTATTGTGAAAGGTGCTTAGGGATACAATGGTGAGCACAGCAGAGTTTCTCATGAAGGGTACGGTTCAGTGAGGGAGAGACATTAACCAAAACATGACAAACATGACATGCCTGTGAGCAAGGACATAGGTGCCATGAGAGTGTGTGGTTGGGGACCCTGACTCCACCTGGGGATCAAAGAAAGCTTCCCTGAGGAAATGGCAATTGAGCTACGAGTCAAGGACTCAATAGGTGTTAACCAAATAATGAGCAAAGCAAGGGAAGAACATTCTAGGAAGTCTAGAGAGACCATGGGTGCAAAGACCCCGAGGAGAGAAAAGTATATAATATACTTAAGTATATAAGTACCATACACTTAAGGTATTAAAAGGTTATGGTATAACTAGTTCCAGAAATCAAAGGTGAGCTTGGTGTGGGTCCAAGCAATGCTACATGAGGGATTTTGATTCTTACATTAAGAGTAATGGGAAATCACTGAAGGGTTTTAAGCAGGATGATGCCATGATCAGATCACATTTTAAAAACATACAGATCAGTAGCAACCATCTGGCTGCAATATCCAGAAAGGAGAAGAGAGGCGAGACCGGTGAGGAGGCTCCTGCAGAGGCCCAGCCAAGAATGAACCTTAGACGAGGATGATGGTGGCAGAGGTGGAGAGAGGTGCAGAAATCTGAGAGATGTGTAGGAGTGAAAACCTTTAGGCGGTGGTGATAGGTAGGATAAGGAGGGTGAGGGAGGCAGAGAGGTCAAGATGCCTAATTCATGCGTTGGTGGGGCCAATCCTAAAATTGGGAATGTTAGATAAAATTCAATGGGAAAGTTCATGAGTTCAGTTTTTGTAAATATAATTTATTTTATTATCATTAATCTACAATTACATGTGCAATATTACGGTTATTAAACTACCCCTTCATCAGGTCCCCCCCACCAACCCCATTACACTCACTGTCCATCAGCGTAGTGAGATGCCATAGAATCACTACTTGTCTTCTCTGAGTTGTACTGCCCTCCCCGTGCCCCCCCAACATTACATCTGCTAATCGTAATGCCCCTTTTTCCCTCCTATCCCCCCCTTCCCGCCCATTTTCCCCAGTCCCTTTCCCTTTGGTAACTATTAGTCCGTTCTTGGGTTCTGTGAGTCTGCTGCTGTTTTGTTCTTCAGTTTTTTTCTTTGTTCTTATACTCCACATATGAGTGAAATCATTTGATACTTGTCTTTTTCGGCTTGGCTTATTTCACTGAGCATAATATCCTCTAGCTCCGTCCATGTTGTTGCAAATGGTAGGATTTGTTTTCTTCTTATGGCTGAATAATATTCCATTGTGTATATGTAGCATGTCTTCTTTATCCATTCATCTATTGATGGACACTTAGGTTGCTTCCATTTCTTGGCTATTGTAAATAGTGCTGCAATAAACATAGGGGTGCATGTGTCCTTTTCAAATTGGGCTGCTGCATTCTTAGGGTAAATTCCTAGGAGTGGAATTCCTGGGTCAAATGGTATTTCTATTTTGAGTCTTTTGAGGAACTCCATACTGCTTTCCACAATGGTTGAACTAATTTGCATTCCCACCAGCAGTGTAGGAGGGTTCCCTTTTCTCCACATCCTCGCCAAAATTTGTTGTTGTTTGTGTTTTGGATGTTGGCAATCCTCACTGGTGTGAGGTGATATCTCATTGTGGTTTTAATCTGCATTTCTCTGATGATTAGCGATGTGGAGCATCTTTTCATGTGCCTGTTGGCCATCTGAATTTCTTCTTTGGAGAAGTGTCTATTCATGTCCTCTGCCCATTTCTTAATTGGATTATTTGCTTTCTGTTGTAAGATTTTCCAGTTCTTTCTCTACACCGTTCTAGCACCCACCACCAAATCAACACCTGATACAACCACCCTGCATGAGTCTGCAGCTTACCATTTGTTGCCTTTTCCTGCCTGACTTTCCTTCACAATCCCACTTATGCTTTGCAGCTTGTTTTACCACACAGAAGTAAACTCACGAAATTTTGCTCATGTTTATTTCAAGAGATTTTTGCCTATGTTTTTTCTAAAAGTTTTATGGTTTCATGATTTACATTCAGGTCTTTGATCCACCTTGAGTTTACCTTTGTGTATGGGGCTAGACAGTAGTCCAGTTTCATTCTCTTACATGTAGCTGTCCAGTTTTTCCAACACCAGCTGCTGGAGAGGCTGTCATCTCCCCATTGTATATCCAAGGCACTTTTATCAAATATTAATTGACTGTATATGTTTGGGTTAATGTTTGGATTTTCTATTCTGTTCCATTGGTCTGTGGGTCTGTTTTGTGCCAATACCAAATTGTCTTGATTACTGTGGCTTTGTAGTAGAGCTTGAAGTCAGGGAGTGTAATTCCCCCTGTTTTATTCCTCCTTCTCAGGATTGCTTTGGCTATTCGGGGTCTTTTGTGGTTCCATATGAATTTTAGAATTATTTGTTCCAGTTCATTGAAGAAAGCTGTTGGTAGTTTGATAGGGATTGCATTGAATCTGTAGATTGCTTTAGGTAGTATAGCCATTTTGACAATATTTATTCTTCCTAGCCAAGAGCATGGGATGCATTTCCATTTGTTAGTGTCCTCTTTAATTTCTCTTAGGAGTGTCTTGTAGTTTTCAGAGTACAGGTCTTTCACTTCCTTCGTTAGGTTTATTCCTAGGTATTTTATTCTTTTTGATGCAATTGTGAATGGAATTGTTTTTCTGATTTCTCTTTTTGTTAGTTCATCATTAGTGTATAGGAAAGCAACAGATTTCTGTGTGTTAATTTTGTATCCTGCAACTTTGCTGAATTCAGATATTAGTTCTAGTAGTTTTGGAATGGAATCTTTACGGTTTTTTATGTACAGTATCATGTCATCTGCAAATAGTGACAATTTGACTTCTTCTTTACCAATCTGGATGCCTTGTATGTCTTTGTTTTGTCTGATTGCTGTGGCTACGACCTCCAGTACTATGTTGAATAACAGTGGAGAGAGTTGGCATCCCTGTCTTGTTCCCGATCTTAGATGAAAAGCTTTCAGCGTCTCGCCGTTAAGTATGATGTTAGCTGTGGGTTTGTCATATATAGCCTTTATGATGTTGACGTACTTGCCATCTATACCCATTTTGTTGAGAATTTTAATCAGGAATGGATGCTGAATTTTGTCAAATGCTTTTTCAGCATCTATGGAGATGATCATGTTGTTTTTGTACTTCTTTTTGTTGATGTGGTGGATGATGTTGATGGATTTTCGAATGTTGTATCATCCTTGCATGCCTGGGATGAATCCCACTTCATCATGGTGTATGATCCTCTTGACGTATTTTTGAATTCGGTTTGCTAATATTTTGTTGAGTATTTTTGCATCTACGTTCATCAGGGATATTGGTCTGTAATTTTCTTTTTTGGTGAGGTCTTTGCCCGGTTTTGGTATTAGAGTGATGCTGGCTTCATAGAATGAGTTTGGAAGTATTCCCTCCTCTTCTATTTTTTGGAAAACTTTAAGGAGAATCGGTGTTATTTCTTCTCTATATGTCTGGTAGAATTCAGAGGTGAATCCATCAGGCCCGGGGGTTTTGTTCTTGGGTAGTTTTTTGATTACCAATTCGATTTCGTCGCTGGTGATTGGTCTGTTTAGTTTTTCTGTTTCTTGCTTGGTCAGTCTTGGAAGGTTGTATTTTTCTAAGAAGCTGTCCATTTCTTCTATGTTTTCCAGCTTGTTAGCATATAGATTCTCATAATATTCTCTTATGATTCTTTGTATTTCTGTGGAGTCCATCGTGATTTTTCCTTTCTCATTTCTGATTGTGTTTATGTGTGTAGATTCTCTTTTTCTCTTAATGAGTCTGGCTAGGGGTTTATCTATTTTGTTTATTTTTTCAAAGAACCAGCTCTTGGTTTCATTGATTTTTTCTATTGTTTTATTCTTCTCAATTTTATTTATTTCTTCTCTAATCTTTATTATGTCCCTCCTTCTGGTGACTTTGGGCCTCATTTGTTCTTCTTTTTCCAATTTCAGTAATTGTGTCTTTAGACTATTCATTTGGGAATGTTCTTCCTTCTTTAAATAGGCCTGGATTGCAATATACTTTCCTCTTAGAACTGCCTTTGCTGCGTCCCACAGAAGTTGTGGCTTTGTGTTGTTGTTGTCATTAGTCTCCATATATTCTTTGATTTCTGTTTTGATTTGGTCGTTAACCCATTGATTAATTAGGAGAGTGTTGTTAAGTCTCCATGTATTTGTGAGCCTTTTTGATTTCTTTCTAAAATTTATTTCTAGTTTTATACCTTGGTGATCTGAGAAGTTGGTTGGTAGGATTTCAATATTTTTGAAATTACTGAGGTTCTTTTTGTGGCCTAGTATGTGGTCTATTCTGGAAAATGTTCCATGTGCACTTGAGAAGAATGTGTATCCTGTTGCTTTTGGGTGTAGAGTTCTGTAGATGTCTGTTAGGTCCATCTGTTCTAGTGTGTTGTTCAGTGCCTCTGTGTCTTTACTTATTTTCTGTCTGGTTGATCTGTCCTCTGGAGTGAGTGGTGTGTTGAAGTCTCCTAAGATGAATGCATTGCTGTCTATTTCCTCCTTTAATTCTGTTAGTATTTGTCTCACATATGCTGGCGCTCCTGTGTTGGGTGCATATATATTTATAATGGTTATATCTTCTTGTTGGACTGACCCCTTTATCATTATGTAATGTCCTTCTTTATCTTTTGCTACTTTCTTCGTTTGAAGTCTATTTTGTCTGATACAAGTACTGCAACACCTGCTTTTTTCTCTTTGTTGTTTGCATGAAATATCTTTTTCCATCCCTTCACTTTTAGTCTGTGTATATCTTTGGATTTGAGGTGAGTTTCTTGTAGGCAGCATATAGATGGGTCTTGCTTTTTTATCCATTCTGTTACTCTGTGTCTTTTGATTGGTGCATTCAGTCCATTTACATTTAGGGTGATTATTGATAGATATGTACTTATTGCCATTGCTGGCTTTAGATTCGTGGTTACCAAGGGTTCAAGGGTTGCTTCTTTACTATCTAACAATCTAACTTAACTTTCTTGTTAAGTTATTGTAAACACAGTCTGATGTTTCTTTCTTTCTCTCCCTTCTTATTCCTCCTCCTCCATTCTTTCTATAATAGGTGTTTTATTCTTTGCCTTTAGTTAGTATTTGGATGGTCTGCTTTCTTTGCTATGATTTTATTTTCTCTGGTGACATCTTTCTAGCCTTAGGTGTGCTTCCATCTAGACCAGTCCATTTAAGATATCCTGTAGTGGTGGTTTATGAGAGGCAAACTCTCTCAACTTTCATTTGTCTGGAAATTGTTTAATCGCTCCATCATATTTAAATGATAATCGTGCTGGATACAATATTCTTGGTTTGAGGCCCTTCTGTTTCATAACGTTAAATATATCATGCCATTCTCTTCTGGCCTGTAAGGTTTCTGTTGAGAAGTCTGATGATACTCTGATGGGTTTTCCTTTGTAGGTGATCTTTTTTCTCTCTGTAGCTGCCTTTAATACCCTGTATTTATCTTTGATCTTTGCCATCTTAATTATTATGTGTCTTGGTGTTGTCTTCCTTGGGTCCCTTGTGTTGGGAGATCTATGAGCTTCGGTGGACTGTGAGACTACTTCCTTCCCCAGCGAGGGAAAGTTTTCAGCAATTATTTCTTCAAAGACACTTTCTATCCCTTTTTCTCTCTCTTCTTCCTCTGGTACTCCTATAATGCGAATATTGTTCCGTTTGGATTGGTCACACAGTTCTCTTAATATTCTTTCATTCCTAGAAATCCTTTTATCTCTCTCTGCCTCAGCTGCTCTGTACTCCTGTTCTCTGTTTTCTATTCCATTAACAGTCTCTCGCATCTCATCCATTCTGCTGTTAAGCCCGTCGATCGATTGTCTGATTTCTGCATTGTCTTTCCTCAGTTCCCTCACTTCCTCCCTCAGCTCTTGCACATTTCTCTGTAGGTCCATCAGCATGGTTATGACTTTTATTCTGAATTCTTTTTCAGGAAGACTGTGCATTTCCATCCCTTCAGACTCCCTCTGTGGGGTTGTCTGGTTGATTTTGGTCTGAACCATATTCCTCTGTCTTTTCATGGCTATAGAGTTGGTCACTGATAGTTACCACGTATGTCAGCTGGGCTCTTTAAGACTTTAAAAAGAGAAGAGAAAAAGAAAGAAAAAAAAGAAGAAAGAAAGAAAGAAAAAAAGAAAAAAGAAAGGAAAGAAAAAACAAAAACAAAACAAAAAACAAAACAAAACAAAGAAAACAAAAAAAATGCCCACCAGACGTAGATTCTGTGGGAATGCTGTAGGTGGCGCTATTGCCCCACTATTCCACAGCTGTGACTGTGCCGCTCCGCAGGGCCCTTTATCGCTCTGGCAAGGGTGGGAACGAATAGGAGGCTGTTGATCTCAGTGAGAAGTGTAAGTATGGCTACGCTTCCTCAGTCGCCAGCTAAGGCTTCTGAAACTCCCCAGGACTCCCAGCCTGCTGGGCTGAGTGTGCTGGGGCGATCCGGCTCCTCCGCTGGGCTCCTGTCTCTTTAAGACCGCTGAGGAAAGCACGCACTTTTTTTTTCCTTCCCGGAGCCGGCTGCAAGCACCCTGGCGCTTCCCCGCTCAGATCCTGCCCCTCTGTCTCTCCAATCTCCACTGCACTGCGCAATGTGGGTCAGCGCTCCCCGCGCAGATCACCGGGGCTGGCTACTTCGCAGGGTGTACTTCCACTCCCTCCCGGCTCTGAGTCCTCTCCTCCCGCCGGTGCGCTGGGGTGGGGGAGGGCTCGGGTCCCGCCGGGTCACGGCTCCGTATCTTACCCGCCTCTTGGGGTGCCGAGTCCTCTCGGGTGTAACTGCACGCTGTGCGCTTTCCTGTGTATTCTCGTCTCTCTTTTAGGAATAGATGTATTTGCTGTGTTTTCGTAGATAAATATAGTGTTGGGAGGAGATTTCTGCCACCCTGCTCACACCGCCATCTTCCCGGAAGTGTCCATGAGTTCAGTTTTTGATGTGATACGTTGGAGATGCCCTCAAGATATCCAGGTGGAGGTGCTCAGTGTACAGTTATCTATAAAGCTCTGAAATGCAGGGGGAGAATTCTGCACTGAGGTATCAAATCGGGACTCAGCAAGGAATGGAAGACAACAGCACGGCCGTGGATGAGAGCGAGCTTGAGGATAAGTCAAGGGTTTAGGTGCGCCAACCCTGAGGGGGATTTGCCGGCAAAGGAAACAGAACCAGGAGTAGCAAAGAGGTTGGGGAAGGAAGCTTGGTGTCAGAAAAGCCAAGGGAAGAAAGTGTTCAAGGAGAGGGCGGTCCGCTGGGTCCCCGGCAGTCACGTGAGGGCTGCAAGGTTCGCCGTGGGTTGATCAACATGTAGATCACCCGTGATCTTATAGGAAGCCCTTTCTGCTGAGCCAGGGCGGGGTGGGGGTGTAAAGGGCCCAGAGCGGGGTGAGTGGGAACAGGGCATGAGGTTATGGCATCAGCAAGTACAGACCTGTCTTCCGTAAAGGTCGCTGTGAAAGAGGTGACACCGGGCAGTAAGTAGCACAAAGGGGATGAGTCAGTGAAGCTTTTTATCTTTTCTTCTTTTTTAAAATGGGACAGACTTTCTGAAAACTTGAAAAAATAAGTATTTGGGGGCCCCTTCCCACCCCTCGCCCACCCTTCAGACTTCCCAAGACCTCAGCAGAACAGAATGATTTGATGGCAAACACTCAGAACACCCAAACACCCAAACCCTCTCCATTTGCTGCTACCAGCTTGTTAAGGGAAAATAATTTCCCATTGGTTTTCCCCTGCCCCACACTCCCCTCTCTTCCAAATCTCATTGCAAAGTCAGATCAGGAAGCCCCACGCGGCCGCAGAAGCAACCCTGCCCCTCCTCCCCGAGTCTGCTCGATTGAGGTTAATGGGATTCCAGCCTCCCTCTGGCCAGTGGAGAGCCGGGGTGACCTACTTTGCTAGGTCCTGCCTGGGGAAACTGACTTGTTTTTCAATGATCTTTGTCTTTATCCCCACAACCACTTCCAAAGGACAGCTACGAACGAACAAATTAGTGGCTGACTTGTTTGGCTCAAGGAATCAAGCTGCGGGTCCAGCAGCCTGGGGTGCGGGTGCTGACAGGGAAGACAGGCTCTGACCGAGACCCACATCCTTCACCAGTCGTCTGATGCCTGAGTAGAGAATGCCCAGGTTTCCCGCAAGTCAGTTCTGAACTTCCACCACCCATTTCTTCCATTTTAGTCTGAATGCTAGGGATTACTAGAACTTTTAAAAATAATTTATATTCACTTTCTTATAATGAATCCTGCAAAGGAGTGTAGGCCCCTTAATTATTCCTTGCCGCTCTGTTTACATTAGACAACTATCTGTGTTTTCAAGACAGATGAGCGTGCATTAGAGACAAGGCCACCCCCTCCTGAAATCCTGCCTCTGAAGGGTCAGCTCCCCCCATAATCACACACCCCCAAGGTTCCCCATGAGGCCTGGGGCATTTTTCTCTCAAATCAGGGCTGCAAGTTTCAGGGCCCTCCCTGCCTCCGATGTCCTTAGGATTGTAAAGGAAGACTGGCCTTGGACTAGAGAAGCAGGCGGTAGATCTAACTGGCCAGATGGACCCGGAGCTCTAGATGCCTCCAGGTTATGAGAGACTCACTCAAAGCCTCCACACCCACAGGGACTTCAGCCTAGTACATGGCTTGCCCGCCCTCTTGTGGCTAGATTCAGTTTCTGCAACTTCAAAAGCTCTATTGAGGATTATTTGAAATAGGCACATGAGGAGGGAACAGAACTCAGCATATGAGTGACCTGAGTCTCACTGGTGTGGGTCTGTGACTTAGGAGAGGATAATAGGTCTCTGGAAGGACCATAAAAGCCCTTGATTGCCTCTTTTCTTTTATGGTGTTTTTGGAAGTTTCATTTAGAAAAGCTGAATGAGAAGGAAATCAAAACATTTACCAAGTCCTCTTAGGTGCCAGTCAGTTTCCTCACAAACAGCCCTGGGCTGGGTCTGATGACCCTCCTATTCTGCAGATGTAGTAATTGCAAAGGTGGGGTAAATGCACCTGTCACATAGCTAATAAGTGGCTGGACCAAGATTCAAATCCAGCTCTCTTCCCACACCCTTTGTTCTTTCCTCTATGTCTCAATGAATGTAAAAAAGTGAAACACTTCTCCATGTCTCCATTCGATTTTCATTTTTCTGGTGTGAATAGTCTGTTCATAACTTTATCTGTTGGATTGTGCCATTTTTATTACAGATTTGGATTAGCTCCATGTATACTATAGATATGAACATCTGTCAGTCACATTAGATAGAGACATTTTTGCCAACATGTCATTTTTTTCTAATTCAACACTGACATTTCATTCTACAGATGTTTTTAGTTGACATATGATTTTTCAGCTACCTTGTAATTGCTTTTGTTGTTTCAAAGCTGAGAAAATGAACATTTCTGTAACAGATCAGAAAACTTGCCTTCTTTTCCATGATTCGGTTGCTTTCTACTTAACTCTGGATTTTTTTTTTTTGGTGCTTGATATTAGATGTGATCACATATTTTTTAAATTGCAATTAAGTTAGTCCAACCCTATTTGTTGCACAATCCTTCCTTCCCTTAATTTGAGAAGTTGGTTTGTATAAATTCTTATCTAAACTTTATGGGGTCTCCAATCTGTGCCATTAATTTCCATTTCATTCTTATCCTAAATAAGATACCACTTTAAATATCATGCTTTATAATATATTGTTAGATGATATGGCCACAACAACTCTCTTTGCTAGAAAACTGGTCATTTAAATCCCAGGTAGAAAAATAAAACTAAATTAACAAAATACCATATATGAGGAGACATGCTATAAGCATGAATAAGAATTTTTATTACAATTTGGATGACTTAAAGAACTCCAGTCATATCTAGCATTTCCAAAAGAAAGCTCAAATATATTTTTGTCCATTTCATTACTTTAAATAGCATTTTATTTTAAAGGTAATAAATTGTATTTTATTATAAACAATAAATATTTTGAGATGATTTTTAAGTTAAAATCTGAAGGTCAAAGTAAATACAAAGCTCCATATGCATTTCCTAGATTAGTTTATTTATTTCAACAAATGTTTGAGGAGGATTCAGTGCATGCCAAGTTCTAAGCTGGGCACTGGTATATAGCTGTAAACAAGACAAAAATGGTCCCAACTGTCCTGGAACCTAATGGGGAAGAAGGAAATAAAGACACTCCAAGAAAAGAGTCAATCCAGCCTGCTCTGAGAGGGTACACCAGTGGCCTAGCCATTTGAGAAGAGATCAGGAAACACTTCCTCCAGGATGTACCTGGGAAGTCTGGGGAAAAATTTTCCAGTCAAGGGTAAGAAAAAAGAACAGAGTGTAACTGAAGATGCTGGAAAATTGCGAAAATTGCTCCTAACCCGTTAGATGCAAATTGGCGGTATTACCCATCTTCAGGTCAGGTGTTCTGTGCAGGGACTGGCTGCCCCAAATTTCCTACCCCCTTGAAACACTTACCAAGGGCTGGAGGATACCTTGCTTGGGTTGCAGATTTGGCCAAAATGCATCTGCAGGGAGCAATTTGCATAAGGCCTTGTAAAATACACAAGGTTCTCAGATGGCTGCCTGCATGGCCGGGCAGAGTACCAAGATGGTGTGTTGGGTGGAGCTCATTTGGTTTCTCTGGTACTGGATTCCTGAGTAGAAATGTTTTGTCCCCCTAGGTTGTCACGGTGAATAGTGTCCCTGGTGGTGTACCGGACATGAATGAGTAACCTGACCCAAAGCCACATGCTCAGGGAGAGGGGAAGGTACTAGGTGGAGTGGTCAGTCTCCATGGCAGTGGAAGAGGAAGCCTGCCACCCGCCGCACTGCTGGGCCCCCCGAGGGGCTAAGAGCCAAGGAGGGCTGGGGTGTAAAGCAGCCCTACCCAGATGCCAGAGCTCTCTGCCAGGCACTTACTGGAAGGCAGACCTCAGAACTGTTAGCCCCTTGATGAGCGATGCCACAGAGCCCCAGACTGCAATTCTTACAGAAACCAGGTCTTTCAAGAAACTGCAAACACACTCACCTAACATGCCAGAAAATGCACACGTGGGAAAAGAAAATGAAATCCCCTGATTTGTGCCTAACCAAATAGCATACTGTAAGTGTGGGACATAAGCAGTTCAAAAAAGGCCTCCTTATAAAGCGTCTTACTTGAGCCTCACAGCAACACTGCAGTGGGTAATGTCAGGTGAAAATCGAGACCGAAGAGGGTGCCTTACTTGCGCAAGAGCTAGAGCTCCTAAGTGGTGGAGCAGCCACTGTTCCATCACCTGCCAGACACTAGGGACTAGGGCGCAGCTGTGAGGCTTAGGTCCCCTGCCCTCAGGAGCTCCCAGTCTCGTGAGGGAAACCAAACAGGGAGGGAGAGGTGGTAGGCATAGGGTATGGCTCCAGAGACTGTCAGAGAGAGGGTGGAAATACAGACCAAGGCCAATGACCTCGGTCTGGGGATCTGAAAGGCCCCAGGATGAGGTGATTCATGACCCGAGGCTTGAAAGATGAGCAGACCAAGGATTCTTACACTGGAGGTGCATTAGGATTTCCTGGAGGGATTGTTAAAATGGAAGGTTGGGTCCTACTCTCAGGTCTCTGATAGAATAATCTGGGCTGAGGCTCAATTTGCATTTCTAACAAGTTCCCAGGGGACCACACCATGGAAACCACTGAAGAAGAGCTTCCCAGCTGATGCAAGTGTATGTGGGACCTGCAGGCAGGCTGAGCTGCCCAGAGCACAGGAGCTCCTGGGGCAGCGGGCAGGGGCGAGGCTGGAGAAGGAGGCAGCACCGAATCAGGAAGGACTCCCTCCACCTCCCCTATTCGCTGATCTCCTATGATCCCATAGCGCTTGTCTCTCATGACAGTAATAATAGCTCAGGTGCCAGGCACCAGGCTGTGTACTGCATGCAAGTTCTCTCATTAAATACAATAACACTCTGTAGTAGACATATAGGGGGCCCGCATTTTACAGATTTGGACACAGAGGCTCAGAAAGATTTAGTAATTTTTCCAAGGACACATAGCTATAAGAACTGGTTCAGGATGCCCTCCAGGCTTCCCTCCCTCCCTCCCTCTCTGCTCATTGTTTGATCCTGTCTAGTCCACCAGAGTCCAAAGTGTCCAGGTGCCCAGGGTCCGACCAGGTCTGGGCAGGTGAGAGCAGCCAGAAGCAGCCGGTGCCAACAGAGGGATGCAGGGGCTCCCGCACAGCTGAGGTGGCCCAGCTGCCAGCTGGACTGAACAGACCAGCTGGTCCCCAGCCAAGAATTCCCTGCGGTTGGCAGACTGGGGGTGTAGAGTCTGGCAGAGCTGCCTTGAAACCTTGGCCCCTAATGGCTGCATCTCTAAGTTCATTGACCTCTATATGCTTTGTTTTGCCCTCCTGTCTACAAAACAGAATAGTAATTCTAATGCCACAGGGTTGTCTTGGGGGTGGGGGATAAAATAACGCTGGATAACACAGATCTGCTACCAAGAGTGTGCTGTGTGCTAAGAATATAATTCTTTGTACCCCAGCCCCTCGATGGGCTGCCACTATTGACCTCATACAGCCCTAGCTACTCCTAAGACCTCTTCTTAGCAACATGAGAAGATAAAGATTGAAGAACTGCCTCTGGGAGCTTGGGGGTTGTCAGCCAAACGCCTCTCTCTAGCTGGGGCTCTGCTCACCAACTGGAGGAAACGGCCAGGGAACCATCAGTGAGCCCAAGGGTGAGCCTTGCTGTAAGCAGCCTCTTGAGGGCAGTGGAGGCAGCAGGCTGGGGAGATGCCCCTTCTGATGGCACAAGGTTGATCTCAGAGTGAAAAGGGGCCTGGAGGAGGAGTTCGAAATTGATGATGAAAAGAATACTGACCTTGAACTGATACTGACGCTGTCATGGCCTCCATTCTGCCATGTAACTTTGTGACTTTGGATGAGTTACACAACACAACCCTCTGAGCCTGTTTCCTCATCCATAAATTAGAGTCACTCATCCTCACCCCACGTCTGTTCTGAGGATTCAACGGGAACGCATAAGAAAAGGGTTAGGACAAGTATCAAATGATTTCACTCATATGTGGAGTATAAGAACAAAGAAAAAAAACTGAAGGAACAAAACAGCCGCAGACTCACAGAACCCAAGAATGGACTCACAGTTACCAAAGGGAAAGGGACTGGGGAAGATGGGTGGGAAGGGAGGGAAAAGAGGGAAAAAGGGGCATTATGATTGCAGATGTAATGTTGGGGGGGCATGGGGAGGGCTGTACAACTCAGAGAAGACAAGTAGTGACTCTATAGCATCTCACTACGCTGATGGACAGTGACTGTAATGGGGTTGGTGACGGGGATTTGATGAAGGGGGTAGTTTAATAATCATAATATTGCACATGTAATTGTAGATTAATGATCCAAAATAAATTATTAAAAAAAAGAAAGAAAAGGCTTAGGGCACTGGTAGGTAGTTTTTATTTATAAAGTTCATCTCACATCCAACACAGCTGGGCGCATGTACACAAAGTATTTGTTCATTCATTTATTCCTATTTACTGAGCATCTACTCTGTGCCAGGCACTAGAAATAACGTCATGAATAAAGTGGATGAAAGCCCTGCTTTCCCAGAGCTTACATTCCAGTTTATTACCTAATAAACAGCTAAGCAAATGGTTAAGAAAGTGTAAATTGGACATGCTTGGCCACATTAAAACTGGATAGGGTGGTAGCATGAAATCCACTAACTGTATGGCCAACAGATGGGCTCGGGAGAGGAGGGTGTGAACCAATGGCGGCCCAAGGCAGAGATCAGCAGACCAAGAATCCACCTTCTCTGCCCCTTTCATCCTTCAGCCATGGTCTGGCCAAATGTCCTTCAGCATGTGCACCCCCAGAGCCCCTGAAGTAATGGCCTCTGTACTTGGTGTCCAGGAGAGCAGCACCCTCGGCTGAATTCTCAGTGGACAGGACACGCCACTTAATGTCCTTCCTGACCATGATGGGCCCCAGCCCCGATTGGAATGTGGGCCTGTCTGCGGAGGACCTGTGCACCAAGGAATGCGGCTGGGTCCAGAAGGTGGTGCAGGACCTCATCCCCTGGGATGCCGGCACTGACAGCGGGGTGACCTATGAGGTAGGTGTGTGCCTGCAGTGGTAAGTGACAGACCTTCCCTCACCCGGCCCTGTTCAGAGGGCCCCGGACAGTGTTGAATCAGGCCCAGGCTGTGTCCCAAATGAGTTCAGAGTCTGGTAGGTGAGGCGAGCTTAGTCTCATCATCCCACACTCATGCTCAGTAGGACTTGGGCTCTGGGAGGTATCCTTGCAGCTGCCAGGAAAGCCTGGAGAGAGAACCTGCTAGAGAACGGTTTGTAGGTGAACGAAGGAACAGCAGGCAACAGGCATGGAGGCACAGAGAGAGACCCAGAATGGGAAACAGAAGGAAACTGATGCCCACCAAGCTGAGTGAGATTCCGAAGGTTTCCAGGCAGTTGGGCTAAGGAGCCTGGATTCTCTCCTGGATGTCAGTACTTCCCAGATGTAGTCAGCATCGAAATCTGGAGCCATCAGAAAACGAGTGGTGGAATAATCTGGAACAGACATTGGTAAACTGGTCTGTGGGCCAAATACGGACTGCCGCCTGATCTGTAAACCAAATTTTCAAAGCCAGCCTCATGCATTCCATTATGTATTGTCTGAGGCTACTTTTTCACTTTAACAGCTAAATTGAGTAGTTGCAGCAGACACAGTATGGCCCACAAAGTCTAAAACATTTACCATCTGATCCTCTACAGACAAGTTTGCCAACACTTCGTCTAGTAGGAAGAGCTCTGGATTCAGGCCAACGTGGCTCTGCCATTTCCCAACTGGGATGATCTCTCTTAAACTTGGCTTCTTCATTGGGGCATAATCCTACCATGTACGTGGGAAAGTATATAGATCTACCAATCTCCATGCACAACACAGGCGTGAATAGAACTGCCTAAATATAAATAGTAGTTACACCTGCTGTTAAATCCCTATCAAGATTTTTGTTCTAATAGTATTACAATCAAATTGCTTTCCTGGTTTTTAACCAGTTTTATATCCCACCCCACCCCCTCTGTTTTTTCCCACTACAGTCACCCAACAAGCCCACAATTCCACAGGAGAAAATCCGGCCCTTGACCAGCCTGGACCATCCTCAGAGTCCTTTTTATGATCCAGAGGGCGGTTCCATCACTCAAGTAGCCAGAGTTGTCATTGAGAGAATCGCCCGGAAGGTACTGGAGTAGAGTTCACTCTGGCACAGACCCTTCCCACGAGGAGTGCAAGGAGACTGTACCCCTTTCTGCTCTAGAATGAGGTCCCTAACATATTTCAGGATATAGAATTCCTGGGTCTCCCAAGGTTTCTAACATGAAAATTATTCATAATATATAAATGAGTAAAATAAACATAGAGTAGGGTTCTACACTCAAGTGAGTGATTTGACCCAGGCAAACAGGTTTCACTGTGAGTTCCATCATTGATTACTAATGTCTGCCACAGGTCAGGAACTGAGAAGCTGTGGCTTTACTGCCTTTTCAGTCAGATTGTAAATGCTGGCCCAGAACTCCACTGTGGCCTGGGATTTGTATACAGGACAAGCATCCAATTTTACTTCCTGCCTCACCTCTCCCCCACACATTCCATTCTTTAAGGGGAGCCCACCAAGTAAAATAATTGCTTTTGCAGGGGGAACAGTGCAATATTGTACCTGACAATGTGGATGACATTGTAGCAGACCTGGCTCCAGAAGAGAAAGATGAAGGTAGGTGGTTGTGCTTTCTTGCAGGTGGCAGCATAATTTGGCACTGTCTTTTGGGAAAGCAGTTTGTTAACATGTTTTAAGAGCCACAACAATATTGTATCATTTGGCTTGGTAACCCCGTCTTTGAATATTTATGCCTGGGAGAGAATCCAAAACGAGGTGAAGACTAGGCACAAAGTATGAGGGAATTGGTGAAGGTATGATATTGGAATATGAATTCAACAGTATCAGGCCTTTGACACGGTCACGTTAATGGCACTGGCACTGGCTTCACTGTATTCTGATCCCTCTCTGCCGTGATTCTCACACAGTCCGGTGAGGCAGGCGTGGGTACAGCCACTTCCCCATCAAGAGAGGTGACAACCCCTACAGGAAGGAGGGAGTGGCAGAGCCATGGTTTGAGCTCGTTTTCTCATGGGATCTGGAGCCAGACGACCTGGGCTCTCATTCTGGGCCTGGGTAAGCAGCTCACCTTTCTAGCAGTTTCCTCACCTGTTAAATGTGGATAATAACAGAACCTGCCTCACTGAGAGTTGTCTAAGGATCAAATGGGATAAAACATTGACTGGAAGGCTCTTAGGATGATGTTGACACGTACATGCTCGGGGAGCACTGGCTGCCCTTGTTCTTCTAATGGCCCCTGTGTGTGGGGTCATGGGAAGATGAAGCAACAGAGCAAAGGCTTGCGCTTTCCCGAACTGCCTATGAAACGCCTGCACCTGTGTGGAAATGATGCCTACTGTGCCCCACCTCCAGAGGGACTGGAAATGAAAAGATGTTCACATGATAGTAAGAGAATCTTTCCTCGTTTCAGGTATTTATTAGTGGAATGATAAAATATCATTTTTGAAGGGTTGTGAATGGCTGCTTCCACCCCAGGAGCACCCCAGCTCACTGAAGCGGGCCAGGCAGTAGGGATTTTCTTGTCCCTACTGAGCTCTTCTGGGGACGAGGCCCGACACAATGTCCACAGGCTCCCAGGGAAAACAAGTCACATACTCTTTCCAGATGACACCCCCGAAACCTGCATCTACTCCAACTGGTCCCCGTGGTCCGCCTGCAGCTCCTCCACCTGCGACAAAGGCAAGAGGATGCGGCAGCGCATGCTGAAGGCGCAGCTGGACCTCAGTGTCCCCTGCCCTGACACCCAGGACTTCCAGCCCTGCATGGGCCCGGGCTGCAGCAATGAAGGTAGGGAGACAGCCCACACCGGCGAGTGGCTGGCAGCAGCCCCGGGAGGGGCGGTTCTGCCGTTGAGGCCGCCCCTCACACCCACTCAGGTGGCATCCCTCGTGGGGCACCAGGACCTTGACTGGAGTTCAGGGGGGACCACCTAGGGCAGACCCCCCCATCTCCAACGGCATCTTAAGGGCTCTGAACACAACTTGTCTTATGACATTAGAAGAACTGGGACTGACAGACCACCCAGCTCCCTCCCCAGCCATGGAATAAAATATGCACCAGTTACTAAGGTACTAACATCTCATGACAAATTACAAATAACAAGGAGCTGTGTTCTGGGCCTTAACTCCCATCTCTTTTTAAGAAGCAAATGAACAGGCTAGCCAAGGTTAAATCTGGACCCGCTGCCCTAATTCTGTGGCATTCATGAACCCTCAGGTCCCACAGTCAGAGCACTAACTTCCTTCTGTCCGAACCTCTGGGCTGACTGCAGGAATTCTCAGGCTCTCTCTACAACTGCTCCTATATTAGGCTTGAATGATGCCTGTCATGATGGCTCAAGCTTCAGAATGGCACTAAGCCAATTGCTATGCGGAGGTCGGCTGCCTGCTTCCCAGGGTACGACTCCTCTCTCTGCCTGGGCAGATCCACACTCTGATCTTATCTGTCTCGGAGGCACAATGAGGCAACAGAAAGGGACGTAGTCTGGCCTGGTCTATGGAAGGAAGAAAACCACTTCCATGCTGAAGAATGCTTAACCAAATGCAGATCATTCACTCTCTGGCTCTTCCTGGGGGACAGTCTTCAGTCCCTCTCCTGGCTGCATTCCCATGTGGTTCACTGCTCACTGCGTGTGCCATGATAGGGCACTTCTGAGGGGAGTGAACCCTGCCATCTCTCTGTATTCTAAATAGTAATCCCTTATCAAATATATAATTTACAAATATTTCCTCCCATTCCATAAGTTACCTGTCCACTGTTGACCGTGTCCTTTGATGAACATATTGTCATGGAAGTCCTTCCCAATTTTCATGAAATCCAATTTGTCTTTGGCTGCCTGTGCCTTTGGTGTCATATCCAAGAAATCATGGCTAAATTCAGTGTTTTAGGTCTTTGATCCACTTTGTGTTAACTTTCATATATGGAGTTAAGTCAAACGTCATTCTTTTCTATGCAGATACTCAAATTTCCCAGCACCATTTGTTGAAAAGACTGTCCTTTATTGATTGGTCTTGGCACCCTTGTTGCAATCATTTGGCCATATATTCAAGTTTATTTCTAGGCTCTCTGTTCTATTTCATTGGTCTGTATGTCTGTCTTTATGCCAGTACCATGCTGTCTGATTACTGTAGCTTTCTTTGTAGTAAGTTTTGAAATCACAAGTGTGAATCTTTCAACTTTGTTCTTTTTCAAGAATTATTCAGGGACCCTTGAGATTCCATGTGAATTTCAGGGTAGATTTTCTATTTCTGCAATTATCCCCATATTTTTTACCTGGGCCCATGCTCTCCAGAAGCTACCCCACTCAAAACCACATAGCGCTCTCTTGTACCCACATCAGGGTCCCTTCTGCACTTAGTTATTTGGATAGTGGTTAGAATAGGATGGAAGCAAGAGACCCCTTTGGACATTCAGAAGGAATTCTATGACATGAATGTTCATTTTATAATGGCAACCACATCTTAGTTTCTCCCTAATTAACTGGGCCAGTCCTTTATACCACGCCTTGTCATATCTCCCCACTTCTGCCCATCTTCCAGGGCACCACTGGAGAAATCCTTTGAAAACAAAGTTCATGTCCCTCCCCAGCTGGAAAAACTGTGGCTCCCAATTTCCCCAAACTCCTCAGCTTAATTAACTGGCAAAATAGTCTTGCAGAGGACCAGGGTGGAGGCCTTGTGGAAGTGAGCGCTCTGACACACATCCAACGCAATGCATTGTTCCCATTTTTTTTTTTTGCACTAAGCAGGTGTGTGCGTGCACACACACACACATAAACACGTACATTTCCCCTGGGAGCAGCTACCACCAGCACTACCGTGGAAACAGCACCACCAAGCCACGCTGCAGTGTTTGGTTATTTTTTCCACCCACCTCCTGAGCATCTCCCACGTGATCATAGCCTTTGCTAACATCTACTGATGAGGGTAAAGCTGTATACAGCCTTAGCTATCAACACAGAAGGCTGATTACATTGCCTTCCTCATTCCTTCTTGATGTCCCCTCTCCTGAAACAGACATCCCCTCCAGTTCCCACCCCACCATGTGCTCCCCGTTAGCAGCTCGGATATTCTATGTTACCATCCTCAGGAGAGGCGCTGAGATATCTGTGGCCACCTAATCTGCTCTCTGGGTACAAATCCTGTGGCCTCAGGTCCCTATGTCACACTCTCAACAAAATTCACCAATTTTTCTAGACTAGGAACCGGCAGCTTTAGAGAAAATCTCAGGTTCCTCTGAGCAAAAGAACGTACACTGTTATCTCAGAACACGTATCATTTCTTTCCAGCGCTGTCCAGTAGACCTTTTTGTGATGATAGGAATGTTCTGTATTTGCAGTCTCCAATATGGTAGCTACTAGCCACACGGGACTATTGTGCACTTACACTGTAGTTAGTGACGAGGGAGGATGTTTTAATTTTATTTAATGGTCTTAGATGTATGATACATTTTAGACCATACATGTACTATGATTTATCACACACACACACACACACACACACACACACACACACACACACCCTTTCTATCATCCAAGCACCTTTCAAAAGTCATGGGATAAGGAATGATCCTGACTGCCCCAGGCACCTGAAACGAAAAGGGCATTTCCTCTTACAGAAAAATTCCCGGTTTACAGATTTCTACTTTTATGTTTGCTTCGACCCTCAACTGCCTAACTCCCCTTGAGTGTCCGCTGGTTCCTTCTCGGTTCCTGTGCTCGCGCGGAGCTGGGTCACGCGGTCAAGGCCGGGGGACACCCCCGGCCCGCCGGCGCTCCGGCTGCAGTGTCCGCGCGGTGTGTTGCAGACGGCTCCACCTGCACCATGTCCGAGTGGATCACCTGGTCGCCCTGCAGCATCTCCTGCGGCACCGGCATGCGGTCTCGGGAGAGGTACGTGAAGCAGTTCCCCGAAGACGGCTCCGTGTGCACACTGCCCACCGAGGAGACGGAGAAGTGCACGGTCAACGAGGAGTGTTGTGAGTGGAGGCGCCAGGAGGGCGGGCAGACAGGGGCTCCCGAGACGCAGGCGTGATTTGAACGTCACGGGACTCCCCAGCCCCCAACAGCTGCCTGACGACCGAGTGGGGCGAATGGGACGAGTGCAGCGCCACCTGCGGGATGGGCATGAAAAAGCGGCACCGCATGGTCAAGATGAGCCCGGCAGACGGCTCCATGTGCAAGGCCGAGACAACCCAAGCAGAGAAATGCATGATGCCCGAGTGCCGTGAGTGGGTGTGGGGGAGAGCAGGGGGGCAGTGCGGAGGGCCACTGCACCCCCCCCCCCAATACTACCACCACCAAGGTGGGACGCTGGGTGGTGCAGGGGGAAGAGCAGGCCCACTGTCCTTGCAGGCAGTGCTGGGAGCAAAATAAGGGCCACAGGTATGTGGACATGAACCAGACCCAGAGAGAGTAGCCATTCTGAGCAAGGCTGGGATGGCAAACTGGTGGCCCCAGTAAGGAGTGCAAGTATGGGATGGGGAGTAATGTATTTACATTTAGGCACTCCCCAGGACATCAAAGGCCACCCGCTCTTATTCTACACTAGACCTGCCCGACCCCATAAAGCATTACAACCCCAGGTGTATGCAGAAACGCACAGGCCCACACATCAGCACACTAATGTCCACGTGAACACAAGTACGCACAGTCTAGGCATTTCAGCACCCAAGTGCCCAAAAATACAGCATTGAGTCTTTCAGAGCACAGTTGTTGGGGGGAGTGTAGGATGTTTCTAGCTCTAGTGAGACCCTACTCAGACGCTCAGCAGTTTCAAGTGAGGACTAGTATGTCCACATTACTGAGCCACACCTGATGTCATGACCACAGATGGGCCAGGCTGAATGCAGGAGAGGGACAAAAGCAGTATCTGCTGAAGCCACTTCTTGCTCCATGGTGTCCAGGGTTATCTGAACCCACTGGTCAATTTCATTTCACTCTAGGGGCCAGAGTGGGTGACAGAGGGTAGGGGGCACAAAAGGAGCCTGCTCTCAGTGGCAAACCTATTGGCCTAGACACCATCCCATGCTTGCTGTCTCCGTGGTCCGAGTGGAGTGACTGCAGTGTGACCTGCGGGAAAGGCATGCGGACCCGCCAGCGGATGCTGAAGTCTCTGGCTGAGCTCGGGGACTGTAATGAGGAGCTGGAGCAGGCAGAAAAGTGCATGCTGCCTGAATGCCGTAAGTCCCAGAGCTCCAGGAAGCTAACTGCTTCCCTCCTGTTTACCAGCCCTGTTCAGTGATCAAATCTGCTAAGTTGTATAGTACACTCTCTGTTCGCTGGGGAGAGGAAAGACATGAGCACTGGCTCTGTTGGCAAAGTTCCTTAAATGCTCAACCTCATGAGTTAATGGAAGCCCACTACTGTCTACAAACATCCAAGGTGCAAATGGCTATGAAGTCTAAAGGAAGCGTTTATTTCGAACACAGTAACAACATTTAATTATTGAGCACAGGCTCAATGAACCTGACTT